>JAQSVV010000188.1:600000-1136491 GCA_036375495.1 Agrotis segetum
TGAGATAGGGAATTTTTTGCCTACTTGGATCGTAGATTTTCATTCACGATTCATCTCGCCTTTGTCTGAGCCGATTTTCATGAAGTTTTCGGAAAAATGTTTATAACATTCTAGGGAAGGTTTTAATATAATAATAATGGATATCTGGCGACGTTGCCCGTATATAACCGTTTTTGTTGCTCGCTTGGATATAATTTTTTTAAAGACGCCGTTTATACTAAGATTTTTGTTGAATATCTGAACTAACTAAAAAGAGTAAAATAAAAACTTAAAAAAAACCGACTTCAAAAACAAATATCTAACTTTTCTTTTGGAAGCCCGGTGGCTTTGATTTTTATTTCATTGACTATTGCCACCGACTTCCGAAAGAAAAGTTATTTTACACTTTTTTGTATTTGTTTTTGAAGTCGGTACTTCGTTAAATATTAGTTTTAGTTTAGTACCTACCGTGCTTAACGTGTTTTATGTCATTATGTCGTAGTTGTAAGGTTGTTTTTCACTTGTAGTTGAATCGGTCGAATTGCAATCGCGTCGGGGCATGGGTAAAGTCCCTAACCCTCATGGGGTTGCAGGAGTGATGGTATACGAGTATTAATGTATTTTTATTTCTCCCGCTCTTACATTTTCTCGGTACAGTCTGTTAATCAAATGTCAATCATTGTGTTGTATAACGTAAACGCGATATATCCACGTCGTGTTGGCTTTCTTGTGAACGTGTGGATAGCATTACATTACATATTATAACATGACGTGTTAGGTTATTCATGATGGATTTCTTTGGAGTTTTAAGTTGGTGATAAAGTGAGTGCAATGTGTTTAGTGAGGCGAAGTGTTTGGGAAAGCAGTTTGAGTAGGAAGGAATATTTTTGGTGCCTTTTGTTAAATACCTTAGCTCGCAGTTCGAACTAAATAATTACAGCCGCAAAGGTCGATCTTCACGGTTCAGCTCAGACCGAGTTACCGAGACCGAGACCCGTTAATTTTGAAGGGCGAAGTAAATAATAACTTGCTATTTGAATCAAGTAGTTTTATTTATTACGTAGTTTGAAATTTTTTTAGGCTTCATTCTCATATTGAAAGTTTGTGTTGTTGTAAATTGTTGATGTACCTACACAAAAAGTAGTGTGTCAGTAAATTGTTGATGAACATTTTTTTTTTTGGTTCAGTTTTTTTTTTTTGAAAATCCCTTCTAGGTAAAACAAATCTATCGCATCGTAGCCGAAATGCGAAAAGTCTCAGGAATCATAATATCGTGAAGTAAGCCTTAGAACAATTTGAGCAAGGTAAGTCAAAATTCTAACGTCAGAAATGTCTATGCAACTTCAGCCTCGACTTAGTATACAGTCTTCTCTTAAGGCAGTTTCTCGATCACAGGATATTTTGGAGGACCACCCACGTGCGTCTGAGACTATTCACCGAAAGGCAGTCGCGCTTAAGTTCGCAAAGAATACTGACCAAGACTTTGCTCTCCCAAGAAAGCAGCGAGGACCGCAAAGCGCCTTTGACCGAGAGCATGACGCCCTCTCACGTGAGTCTGGAGACTGTAACCGATAGGGATTCGCGCCACTAAAAATACATTGTTAAGTTCCGACATCCACGCGAACGAAGTCGCGAGCACAGCTACTTTAAAATAATCTCAGTACAATTTACGTCCGGAACAGAATATCTACTGGCTACGCCGTAGCAAGCCTAAGCCGTAGCAAGCCTACGCCGTAGCAAATTAGCTACGCCAATTACGAGCACCTGACTTGATCCTATAATATTATAATCAAACAACACTATAAATGTCAAACAAACTGTTTTGTTACCAAATAAACAGGCAGTATCGAGTGGCGAAACGTTAAAGTTTGTTATGTACTGAACACGGCTCTCTGTCCCCTTTCTGAGGCAGGTAACAACTTCTCAATTCAAGACGTGAATTCGTCGGAAACCGATGCACTTACTTGCAAGTGTGAAGGCGGAACTTGAATGTCGTGTTCCATTTCTTCACAGGTTTGTAGATAAAAGTTTTATACTTTTCTCCACGCGTCACAATAGGAAACCGTCTTGTAGACTGTTTTAAGAAGGTAGCAGGAACATTCTACAAGTCTTTTAAAAATTTAGTAAATGATTGATGTATAAAATAAATTATTTATTAGTAATGACCGGTAGATAAATTGTCATAATAGTAAAACAGTTACTTTGCTAAAAAATAATTTTTAACCAGAGTTCGATCAGTTATCAAATATCTTATCAAAATATAACAAAAATACGAACAACCTAACATAAATTGATAAAAAACCAATCCCCATATTTCTTTTAGTACGTTGCTATCTCAGTTTCGGCACCAAGAGGGTTATAAACGAAGACGTGACATCATCACGCCGTATCCGAAACGTGCTCAACACCTCATTCGGCCACACTTGATGCGAGCGAAAAAATTACGCTTATATCGTATAGAGAACGTAGCACGTTCTGTTGACTTTGTACTTACATTCTAAGGTTTATCTGATAGTACTTACCTCTTATCTCAGCGTACAGTGTTCCATAAATTTTTTAGTGGTAAAATTTTTCGGGAGAAATGTGAGATAAGGGTGGGAGAGGACGTCCTAAGAAGACCTACACTGTGACTGTATAATGGAGTGCTTCAGAAAGGTCGCTATCGGCGTGCTATTGGCTTTTGAAGGACACCGTGGATTTTAGTCAGTACGAATCTGACAGTCCTTCCCAGGCCTGCCTTGGTTGCCACTCATTTAATGATTTCACCACGATAAAAAGAAAGCAACGAAAATAATGATTTCATTAATGAGGCGATAATTTTTCGTCACTTCTTGTCTCTAAAATACTGTAAAATGCAGCATTTTACAGTATGAAGGGTCGTTTCGGGAGATTGTCATAAGAAATGTTGGCGTTCAAGAAGTGTTGATTCTTGAGCTTTGACTAAATGAGTGTTTATTTTAGTTCATTGTTTCCTCGTAAAGGAACGTTCGCTTTTATTGAATTGCCACCGACTTTAACCATTGTTATCCTCCTGCTACGATGAGTATAATATAGGTGTGTGTACAATCACTGCTCATATTATTTTTCTTTGTTTAAAAAACGTTTTTAAGTTCACACATCGACTGTCAAATACAAAATATGAACACATGCACAAACGCACACACATATACGCAAATGGCACTACGCAAGTAAGCTAAAATTATTTGATTAAGTTTTCTTTTTATTAAGGGGAAGACACTAACATCTACAACACAGTTTTAACTGTCGTAGGTATTAGGATGTAATTTATGTCATAAATTAATTTATTTATTGATATAATATACACCTCACAAAGAATAATTATAGTAATGCGGTGTCAAGGTCAAGTGTATCAATGACGAGCGACTTACATATAACAGCTGCGACAGTTTATTATTTTCAACTAATATTTTTAGTAAGTTTTTCCTTTACCTTGAGAGCAGTCAAAACAATTTATAAAATAATGTCGCCGGTATGATAAGAAACACAACGTATACATTTTAAGATAAAAGTAGCGATCAAAGTTGGAATGCAAGTTCAATGTACTTAAAAGCATGCAATGGCATGCATGTTTACCCGATAAAATCTCGGTATTACAAAAATGCTAGAAAAACAAGTAAATCGCAGGACAAGTTGGCATGGAGATACAATTTTATTTAAGTACCTAACGAAATTAACGAATGATTATAAGAAAAGAAATATACATATTTTACATTGAAATTAGCTAATATTTTAGAAATGGTTATAATCGATAAGACTATTGACTATTCTAATTAAATTATTGTTAAATCTTTGTAAAAATTTGTTTCTATTATGTTGCATTGAATATGTGTGATATGATTGTTTTTTTTATTTCAAACCATGTGGACATTCCTTATCAGCGATTTTTTCACGTTTTGAATGAATTTGAATAATTTACGCTTAGTCGAATGGTAAAAAATCACAAACTGTTTTTATTCGAGTTTGTTATTTTTCATTATTGGAATCACTTTGAATTTATGAACTTTAAATTCTGGCGCTCTAAAAGCAAATCTGAATTGAAGTATTTTTAAAACCCAAAACAACTTAATAAAAACCTTTTAATAAAAAAAGAAAAAGACTTAGCAAAAGCCTTTAAAATAATAAGATGCCAACAATAAAAAGTAAGTAAATAAAAATAAACACCGTACTCCAGGCAGAATCTTTATCTTTACATCTTTACATATAATAAAATCGTAGAGCTGTCATTCCTGTACATTGAATATTTTTTTCTTTTTGTATTTTTTTCGAGATAAGGGATCGATTCTGATGCCTTAAATCAACTTTTTTTTTTCTTTCGCCGGCTTTTTATGTTTTTTTGATTTGATCTATCTCTTCGACCACCGAACTACTGTAAAGTGTCGATCAAATTTTCCTCAAATATTCCTAATAATATGCTTCTGTTGATAGGTTATGTATCATTACGCTACTTTTTTCCTGGGAGATAAGCAATTTTAAATTTTGTTGTTTTTATCTGTTTGTTTTTAGTTGGAAGCTAAACCACTGGATATTATTTAGTCAATTTTTCTCCAAATATTCCTTAAACTGCTTTTCTATTAATAGGATATGTGTAATTACGCTATTCCCTTTGGGGGATTAGCAATTTTATAATATGTTGATTTCAGTCATTGTTGACACTTGTATAAGAACCGCTATTTGAAAACACTGTCAGCGTACTAGCCAGACTGGTTGGTATCGTGCTTGACTTTCGTGCACAGGAACCTCCGGAAACATCCGTGCCTGGCGAGGACCCGCGTCAGACGGAAGATAAGGACGCCGTGACGCCTCTCCAGCCACTCCTCAATGAGGGGTCTTACCGATACAATTGTCGGCGTGCCCAAAGCTATCAAACTACCCCTTCGGAAGAGAATTTCCCGTCAAAATCCTGTTTAAGAAGTACCTGCGTGCCAAAAGAACCCCCCTGTTTAACATTTAAAACTTCTAGTTTTTTTAGTTCAATGAAAATTCATACGAACTATATAAAATATCCACTGATTTAAACCCCGTAGGTAGTAAGTTGGATATTCTGTATTTAAATGTGTCCCGCGCAAAATTGAGAATCCCAGCGTTCGTAAGGAAGTTTCATAGAAGACTACACCTAAAACAACCCTGTAGAGCTTGATTTATCCTAAACTCGTCTGAGGTAGGTAGTTCAAACCAGTTTATAAATTCTGTACTATCAACGACGACAAATTGTACTCATCGAGTCAGATAATTAGTTATCACTTTTTAGGTATCACGCGGAATGCTTAGGGAGAAGAGCAATGCTATCGTACCTTCGTTCAATTTGCAGCGATACTGTAAATCAACCTAAAAATGATAGTCTAATGTTTTAAAAAATAAACACGGTTCTTTGAAATTAATGTCGCTCAACTATGGACGTTTCCTATGCAAACTATGTACCTAGATATAACATTATTGATCTAAACTAATAATAAAAATGCAAGTATGTTTGTTTTTTACCTTTTCACGCATTACTACCTACTGAATCGATCGTCCCAAAATTTAGCATATACGTTGTCAGGAGTATAGACACGGATATAAGGTATCTTACATCCCGAATAACAGAAGAGAGCTGTTGCCGAGGAAACAATTACGTTCATATTCCAGATGGCGCCACACGATCCGTATTGTTTCTCAAATTCTAAAATAACGCAAGCGAAGCCGCGGGCAAACACTAGTAAGAAATAAAACTGAATCTAAAGTAAGTGGACAGATAAGGAGGCGAGTTGCTTTATAAGAATGACTTTCTGTTCAGGACCAATGATAAGAGCTCAGTTAAATGGCTAATTAAGATTATGAAAGGCAAATGAACAAACGAGATAATAATCTCCTTTTTCCTTACAGGGAATTGCTTTTTGAGGGAAATTCTACTCATTTTATTCAAGATAATTGTCTTAATAATCCAAGAATGTTTCGAATAAAAAGTAATAATGTCGACTCACCGTTGTCGTTCACTTTGTACTAATAAATAAAATTACGCTTCGTTTTTGAAACGGCCCTGTTCTTAATGAAAGAATTTAAAGATAATTATTGTTTGAAGTTAAATATAAGACAGTTGTCTTTGCATTTGTATTCTAAATGTAAAATCTACGACTAAATTGTCTGGTGAATTATGAAGCTTATTATTTTAATTTAGTCCTGTTCGAAATTATTGCTGTCACAAATGACTGTTGAGGTCGGCCTACCCTTATCAAGTCTTATGAACTTGAACTGTCCTGAATCTAGTTTACAAACAACGAAATGCCAAGATTTTGATTATGTTTTGTAAAATATTTCATTTAAAAGTTAAAAATATCAATTGTCGTGACATGATAGCCGCAGCGTTAACTGCTACGCTTCGTTTCGCTGGTTTCATTCCTGCATAAAACAGATATTTGTATGAGTAGACCTTCAAGTTGCTGTTTTGCACCCATGCCACATAAAGAATTTCTAGTGTAATGGTACAAAAAAGAATAACATAGAAAATAAAGAAACTATTGTCTAAAGATGCATGATCAAATTCAATTATAATCCAAAAGACGACTTTACTGCTTAGCAAGCTCTTCAAAGTTTTTAATACACCCACGCTATTCCTTAGTAATAGTAAAAAATACTCAAAAGTGATCTATTCAAAGAATAGATACTAAGTACCCGTTAAAAGTACGAATAGCGTCTCCTATCCGCGAATATAAAAAGATTTCCCGCAACGTTCCTCCTACCCGACACGGAAGAACTTCTTTAAGTATTTATGAGCCTTAAAGTCTCCGATAACGATGAAATCCGAGCAAATTACCTCTTATCTAGTTCACCCTTTGTCGTGAGTCGTTTATTCATTGTGTGCATTATACTATGAGTGGCAATATAGGATGATAAACTTACTCAGTACAGTGTCGATGGCTCAAGGGCAGTGTTTCCCAACCTGCGGTCCGCGGACCCCTGGGGGTCCGCGAGTATAATTATATATGGAGATCCGCGGTATCATCTATGGCCCATACATAATGCATAATGCTAATGTCTCGTAATCGCTACGCTTAGCACGGCGGTGAGCGAGACTGAACGAATGATGCTAGTGAGTGAAATAATAATCAGATTACAAGTCGAACCTGATTTGAGATAACAATTTAATAATTATTTTATTGAGGGGGTCCGTGAAAACTGTGCTTGATTTGCTAGGGGTCCGTGGCCGAAAAAGGTTGGGAAACGCTGCTCAAGGGTATTCTCACGCACGAGGTTGTGAGTTCAAACACGGGCAAGTATCAATGTGTCCTTTCATTTAATTTTTTTAGTTCATCTTGGTCAACACTGACATTGGTGAAGGGAAACATCGTGATCGTTAACCTGAACTTCAATGTACTATAATCAACATAATTTTGAAAGCCATATCAGAGGATCCCCTGAGGGATCCTGGAGGATTCCCTGAAGCGGCTTTAATAAGTATGACACCAGGTAGCACCATCCTTACAGAAAAAAGAAAGAACTTAGGTACTCGGTCCCCATGTGCTCCGATGTTGAGAGAATGATGACGAGGAATGACGGTTAAGGGCTTCACACACAGCGGTTATAATGTAAAGATGTACATTATAGCACGATACATCTCATTACATCTTTCCATAGAAATCGTCAGAAGAACACACACGACAGCTATAATGTACATTTTTACATCCTATAATTTCTATGGAAAGATGTAATGAGATGTATCGTCCTATAATGTACATCTTTACATTTTAGCTGCTGTGTGTGAAGCCCTTTAAACATGATGAAGTTGACGCAAACAGCTGATAACATCACACATTTTGCGGATTTGAAACTCTGTCTAACGCTTTAGTTCCCAACTTCGGATCTGGTTTACTAACTGTGTTTCGATTTCTAAGGTCTCAAGTCTAAGATCGACGGTTTTAATCCCACAATTCAACAGTTACTGCTGACTCGTATGTCAAATATTTTTCCTTCACTTAAATGCGCACCTTTTCCAAGAGCTTTTCTTTTTACCACAAACGTTAACGTTATAAAATCTTTTTACCACAGACTTCTAAACATAAAAGACTGAAGCTAGAAACTGTAGTTCACACCAACGGACTATAAATTTAAAATTAAGTTGAAGTTGAGATACTTCGCGAAGAAATTGCTATTTCGAGAGTGCAGTTTAATATTTAGAATGTTACAAGCTGTCGACCTCGAAAGCACTGTGGTGAATTCCGGAGACTTGGACAAGAAGATTAAACTAATATTACCGAGACAAAAACAGCGCGACAACAGAGCTGTGGAAATTGTTACTTGTTATTTAAGAGCAAAAAGTTTGCGTTTTACGTTTTTTCTTTTGCAAAAATAATGCTTGAATGCCAGCGACATTTCTAATCGAATACCTTTCCTATCTAATGTATCGTCTGTCAACAGCAAACAGTTTAAACAAAATTCAATTTTGAACCAATTCTTGAAGTCGTAGGATGTTATACATCGTTATGTTATGTTATAAATATTCGCATCCTAGTTTTAACTGTATCCCCTAGTCGTATAATGTTAAATAACATTTCTGTTTCAAACAAATCAATATATTTTCCGTAAGGAAGTCATTCTAGGTATTTCTACAAAAGTGTCTTCAATAAATCAAAGTCCGTGACCCAACTCTAATCCTCCAAAGTCAAACCACATTTTCCCAGCCCAAAAGCTACCTCACAGCAAAAATATAGCCGAGTTTAGATAATTCATGTCGCAAGGCGGTCTAAATATCGTTGTTTACATCTTGCCGGATAAATTCATAACTGGGAAAGGCTTAGGCAAGACAGTAAGCACCTAAATTCTTGTTTCGTTTTGGTACCAAAAATGGCGCTTAAGAACTTGATACTTTGCGGCAGTGGCTTTCAAAACGAATGGTATTTATTTATTAACCGATGAAAAAAAAGGAGGAGTTTCTCAATTTGACATGTATGTTTGTTTTATATGTATGATCACGCATAACTTTTCCTACCGTGGTCTGATTTCAAAATTCTTACTAGAAACACGATGACTTGTTTGTAAGTTGTTACCATTTAAATTTCAAAAGTAAAAACGCCCTCTAAGGGTAGATAGAATATTAAGGAATTAATAGTCTACAGAATTTTCAGTTTTGAATCGATTCTGTTAAAGAAAAAATTCTGGAGAAGACAAAATGAGGTCGTCTCCATCATCAGATCAACTCCAGATCTTTATGATGTTGTGAAGTAAAATTGAAAAGCTAAAAATAAAACCGAAAAATATTTTTTTGTGAGAGCAAAGAAACAATCAGCGCAGATCAACCTAGCTCAATTATTCTTCTCTTCAAATATAATTCATCAATTAACATGTTTTGTCGCTTGGTATCGCCTCATTTATTTTTTGCTTTTTCGAACTTTCGTCGGTTTAATGTTTTCTTTTTTTAAATAAGTCATATTTATACGAATACTAGCTGTGCCCGCGACTTTGTTGGCGTGGATGTCGGAACTTAACAATATTTTTTTTTTAATTGACAAAATTTCATACAAAATTTCATCCCCTATTTTATCCCCTTGGGGGTAGAATTGATCAAAATCCTTTCTTAGCGGATGCCTACGTCATAACATCTACCTGCATGCCAGATTTCAGCCCGATCAATCCAGTGGTTTGGGCTGTGTGTTGATAGATCACTATGTCAGTCAGTCACCTTTGAGTTATATAAGTACCTACATATATCTAGATTGGCGTCACGTAGGTGACGTCATTCTGGCTTTCTACGTGAGAAGGGTCCGGTCAACCCGTAAAAATACATAACAAAGAAAATATTTCAAATATCTATTACACGGTTCAAATGCGTGCGAAAGGTTCTTCCGACTGACACTAAATAATATAATAGGCTGCGTATCATTTTTCGTTAGGTTCGAAAATAAAAGCATGTCAACATGGCTTTTTTCAGGAATATATCAAATGTAAATTAATGTAAATATTTATTTTTAAGTGATATTTTTCTAACTTTGGACTGATTTAGTGCGATATTGATACTGGTTAGACTATTTTTGTCGTGACCTCCTGGATATTGTTATTTCAGTGAGTATAAATACTTTATACGGAGGTTAAATAGGCAGTCGTTCCATTTACAATACTTTTATGTAAAATACTGGTTGGTTGGGCCGGAAGTCGACCATGTTGGAAAAACTAGGTAGATGATTATTTAAATACGGGGTTCCAAGAAATTAAATGGAAAATATCTTTTTTTTGGAACCCTGTACCCAGTTACTAATTATGTTCCGTCAGCGAAAAATATAACACACCGTGATTCCAGTTTCTCCTGAAAAAACACTGAAAGCGTGCACTTTAATTAAATGTTTAATTGCAGCTTACCCTTGTGTCATAGCATACATGGAAGCAGAAGGTCAAACCTGCAGTATGATAATAATAACTAAAACAGTGTAGTATGATAATTTTTTTACTTATAGACGAACGACGACAAGGAGAAATATTTCACAAAACAAGCTCAGCAATGACTGTTTTTTTTTTAATATAATAATAATATAGTAGGTATTCAAAATTATTTTGTAAAATATTAAAAGCCTTTCATTGGTTATAAACAGCTTTTACTATGAAAATAATCGTGAAAGATACAAAATGGAATATTTTCCTTTGGAAAGATATGGAACACCTACAACATCATCATTTTTTTTTAATTGGATGTTTCTACCCGCGTTAGTGTTTCCGAAAGCATAATGCGAAGAGTGGGTACTCTTCGCATATATCTATACATAACAGTGTATGCATAACAAAAATTCAAAATGTAAATGTAAACCAATAGATGAAAGTTTTTCATGGTCTTCACACATTGATTACATCTGTGATAAGCTACGAATATTGTTAAGTAAATTTTACCATTTAAGTTTTAAAGTTCCGTCCAGCACCTTAAAATGTTTATATATGTCTTTAGTAGACTCTATACTGAGTTACTGTCTCGATTGTTATGGTTTGACCTTTAAAAGTAATATACAGAAACTAGAAGCAATTCAAATTAGATTTTTAAAATTATTAGTAAACAAGAAAACCAAAAACAGTTGTAAAGGAGACTATTATAAGTTATTCAAAATCTGTAAAATTCTACCAGTTAGCCTTAAACATAAATACATCTTATTGGTCAATAGCCATGACAGTCGAGACAGTAACTCACTGGTTTATAGTGGGTATACAACCAGGTCGATGACAGCAGGTAAATATGATGTACCTAGGGTTTGCAACTACTATGGTGATAGAACATTAAGAAAACGCATTCCCTATCTACTAAATACTTTGCCTGCTGTCATCAGACAACAAGACAATAAACATAAATTTGCACGCCTGCTAAAGAGACATTTATTGGAAATGTTGGTATAATCTTATTGCTATAATCTTTAATGTGATTATTTTTATGGTATCAGAGACTCACTGATCTCACAGTTAAACTGCGTAAGCAGTTTTGTGGGGCAATGTAACTATTTTTTATGTACTTGAAGAAGAAATAAAGAGTTCATTCATTCATTCATTCATTCATACAAAGTTAGTATGAACAGACTTACTCCCTCCATCGTCACTTTTTTCTTTCTGACTTAGACTATAGTTAAAGTAAATCCATTTCGCATAAAGAAAAGACTTAAGTGGAGGTAAAGCTGACAAAGTTCACAGTTCCGTTAACTAGTTTATACTTTCAATAAATTATGGAATCAGGCGTTACTTTGCGGAAATCCATGACATTAAATGTTATGAAAAATATCTAGTTTTAATTCCGCGACAAAAATCCAGGCTTATTGCAGGATGCAATTCCACCCTATGCAATCATGCATATGCATAGGGTGGGATTTTATTTTAATTTTATACTTTCAGTTATATTCCCATAGAATTTGCCTACCGAACCTTCTGTCTTGCTTGATTATGCCAGAGCGAGTAGAAAAAGGTGAATATAGAGATAATTGCAGAGCAACGGTTCATAAAGCCGATGAGTTCAATCTTAGGAACCTGGATCGTGCTATGATTGGCTCACTAAGCACAGCTCATTAATTTGAAACCTGACTAGTTTACTCAAGAAATTACTTAATCAAAGCAAAGTTACGTTTTCTTCAAATTTATTGCCATGGCAAACGATTGGCTTGTTAATGGTATAATTTTCTTGACAATGATAGCCTATTAACGTTTTAACATTGGCAAATCAATGTACTGGAATGCAAATTGATACTTATCGTAGGCCGTTCTCAATGGTTAACCGATCATTATTGGTTGAATCTCGTGTTGAAGCTTATAACGAGGCGTCGTTTACAAAGCTTGGCAAAGTCATCAGTTTTTATGTCTTACGAGCTTTTTCAGGTAAAGATACCTCCAGATTTTTTTGAAACAATGCTATAATATCGTATGAGAGATTCTTCAATCTATTTTGATTCAAAGTATTTGAAATCTAGATTTGAACTTTATTGCCTTAATTCTAACAGTTCAGTAAAATTAATTGGTCACTGGACTGTTGGTCTAGTGGTTAGTGACCCTGACTGCTATGGGGTCGTGGGAGGACAAATGTTTGTGTGATGAGCATGATCATTTGTTCTGTGTCTGGGTGTAATTTACCTATAACATGTATGTATTTAGAAATATAAAAGTATGTTTATCAGTTGTCTAGTACCCATAACACAAGCTCTGCTTAGCTTGGGACTAGAAAGCGTTGTGTGATAGTTGTAGAATATTATTATTATTATTATATTTTTAAACATCTCGGGATCATGAAGGGATCCCGGACTGCGTATTTCCAAAGACTATATAACTATATATAAGACCATTTCAGTAACGCTTTTGTTTGTGCATATTTCTCAACAATACCTAATCTTTCTCAGTAAAAAACTTGGCTCGAATAGATTAGCTTTTTGTTTTGATATTTTCAAAGAAAATGCACGGACAAAATCTAGTAGTTGTTTTTTGTCAGATTTTTGTATATGTGCTAAGAGACACTAAGATGAGATAGAATATCAGTGAATCTAGAAGCTTATTGCCTAGTTGAGTGTTCCACCTTGCTTTAAACAAAAAACTTAAAGTGTAAAGAATCGAACCAACTTTAAAAGCGTTTCAAACACCGGATACGGCAGAAATTCTGCACGTATACCGTAGAATCTTGGAAACCACGGCTAGCATATATGACTCCTAAGGGAGAAAAGAAAGATTTTTTTGTAAGTTTCATACGAACTTGTTCCAACTTAAAGTGGAATCGAACCAATCGTTTCCACCAGCGGCAGAAAAGCACACCGTAGAATCTTCAAGCATATATGACTCCTAAGGGAGAAAAGAAAATGTAAGTTTCATACGACTGAATTGGATTCCCATCGTTTTCCCAGCGGAAAAAGCAAGACTTCAAGCGATGCAGAAAGCATTGGTACGGTTGTACACTCGAGGGGAAAATAATATGAAAAAAGTAATGCAACGTAGCGGCCATTATTGATCAGTAGTTTGGAGAAAGACTGTTCACTGGTGCTGAATATGATGTCAAATGTCGTGTTACGAAACGAATACCCTCGTTTCGTAACAGCAATTTAAATTTTCTGATTTATTTTTTTGCTGTCATTAGTTAGCTCAGATGCCAAGATAGCTTAGAAGTAGAAAACTTGCATTTCATACTTAGTTAATGAGTTAAAATCCAGGTAAGTACCAAGTACCAATACGAAATTGTGCACTTGGATTTTCAATAGTATTCAATTCTAAAATTGATCTCGAAAGAGACTCTGTGAGATCTCTCTTAAACTTTGCTCCTTTTTGTGTTATAACAACTTGAAAGCAAAAACTAGAATGAGACATTGAATCTAAATAACCACCCATGTCGAAAGGTTCAGTAACCTACCAGTATGTAAACAGTAAATATGTACACGGTACACTTAACTTAGGCAAACAGGATTGTAACTACCAAAGCTACGGCTCTCACTAATACCGTAACCTTGTAGTAGAATAAGCACGACATACAATATTGGACAAATCATGTAACTAGCTACAGAATTTGGGAAACATCTGACCTACTTACTACTGAGGGTTGTGTAAACGCGCCGCCGTCATAGATTTAGAATTAAGGGTCAGTTTACAACAAGATGCGACGCGATTGTGAAACGATGATCCTGGTAATAGAAACACTGGAACTGGAAATTGAATTACACTTTTCGTGTGGTAGATAAAGACAGGTTTGAAGTCGCTATTGAGGTGCGCATGACGTTGCGATGAAAAAAGTTGGATTTTCAGTTGCTCTATTAAAACGTGTGCACAACGTTGCGCCTTGGTGTGTTAACCCTAAAAGGATGGATTCGCCCGACCAAAAAAAAAGAAGGTCACGTTTAAGTTTCGTTGACAGTTGAATAATATTATTTAACTTGTTAAAATTCTAACATGTTTTACAATAACTGAAGGTTAAGCCACGCTTGTCATTCCAAGTATGGATCTTGAAATAATAAATAAGACCAATATTTTATACCGAGTTGCCTCTTTCCCAGACAATAATTGTTTTTCTTCGGCAGCCGTAATATTTGGTAAGCGGCCCGAATAAACTGGCAACCAGTCGATACATTTATTTCTAAAGAATTAAAAATCTTGTATTACCCAGTTCTAACTCTCTTGTAGAGGCATACAATCACACACTTTTATGTTAAATTTCGGTAATTGGAACATAATTGAAAAAACCGGCCAAGTGCGAGTCAGACTCGCCCATAAAGTCATCCGTAGCAGCAAGTAACATAATCTAAAAATTCATGTAGTTGGTTCATGGTTGTAACTTTGAAAGGTAAATTGCGGTTTACGATTAGTGACGTAAAAAAACAAATTAGTTGATCTCGTTCAAACCAATTTTTAATTGAAGTTTGCATGGTAATGTACATCACATACCTATTTTTTTTAGTTTTATCATTCATTTATTTTGGAAGTTACAGGCCCCCCCTGTAACTTCCACTTTTCGGGGGGGACCAACTTTTTATCACTTTGGAAGCGTCTCTCGCGGAAAAAAATTATATTAGTAACCTCAACATTATTTTTAAATACCTATCCATAGATATCCCACACGTTTGGGTTCAGTGAAAAAAAAAAAGTTGTTTCAATTGTAAGTATGGGCAATCCCCCAAAATTAGTTTTTTTTTTTTTTTTTTGTGTGAAAATCCTAATGCGGTTTAATCAATACAACTACTTCTCAAGTTTCAACAGGATAGCTCTTATACTTCGAAGAAAAGTGGCTGTGACATACGGACGGACAGACAGACAGACATGACGAATCTCTATGGTTCCATTTTTTGCCATTTGGCTACGGAACCCTGAAAAGGCAGACTTTGATAACTTACTTTGTTTGTGAGCTCACTTTGTCAGTGTTATAACGTGTGGTGAGGAAATTTCAAACAACTTAATTCCTTGCCCACACCTTAACAACACAGTGACAAAAATGTCACAGTATCGTGGCTAATCTGTATGGTGAAACTAATTACTTGAAGTTAGTTAACGTGAGCCACAAAGTACTCAGTAGTTATGACATGACCGCTTTCGTATGTGGTCACAACATCGTCGATACTGACCACACATTTGGGACAGCTGTGTCAACGCGACTGCAAACTATCGAACAACACGTTTTGATACTTTGTGGCCGGCCACATTCTGTCAGTATAATGTAGTTGTGGCTGTGGCGCGTCCGAACTGAACTTGAAAAAAGTTGAGCTGTTATTTCGTTGGCAACATGACAATGCCTTCTTCTTTGAATTGATGTGAAGGTAATGAGAAAAAGTCGTTTTAATTTAAGTTACAGACAAAAACTGGGGTTATTCATTTTTAACTATATACTCGTATGACATCTATCAGGATTGGCGTTAGCAGTCCTATTAACTATACCTACAGGGTGAATATTTAAATGCGCGTGGATGGCTATATCGGAATTAATCTGAAACTAGGCGGAATATCGAAAAACGTTGAAAGCAGTCTCGATGCCGATTTTGACAAAAACTTAAACTGCACCATTGCATTTTAAGAAAATCAATAATCACAGGACCAAGTTCTGGGAAGTTATGATATACAGCAAACTAGGAAATAGTAGATTATTATGAAATTTCTATTTTTCTATGTTATTTTAGTCTAGTGAGCTATACTAGAAATTTATTCGAAATTAGGTATAAAATTTTATTGTTTGAGCAATCCACGCCCCGGTGAAAAATTCAACCTGTATATTTTATATCACCTTGTCTGTACAATATATTTAATTTAAAGGCCTGTAGGATGTTTTTCCTCTATTGATGCTTCCATAAATTTTGATTCTGATATTTTTTGTGGCTAAAGTCAAGTAAGAAAGGGACTTATTAAGATCTCGGTCATCTGCGTAAACTTTTCTCAACAAGATTGTGGACAGCTTACAAAAAAAATAAAGACAAAAAAAAAATAAGCTACGAAATTACCGATCTAAGCTACAATAATACAAGGCAGAATCAATTACTGAATCCTGTCGTAAAACTTCCTAAGTTTCACTTTATGAGCACAGGGTCAAGGCATCTGCTTCTAATGGCCCCCTTTTTATTGCTATCTGTAATATCGACTTACGGCCGACATATTAATTTCACACCAATTTAGTATAGTACATACATCTATACTACCTACCTACAACATTTCCGTTACTGTACAGCTTACTTGAAGTAACGTTATGTAAATTGTATGGAGAATGAAAAAGAGTCTTCTAGTAAACGAACGAGGAACTATTTTACTTTCTATCAAATTAACGTCAAAATTCCCGTTTACATTACGTCACAAAAAAATGAAAACTCGTGATGAGGCTTCAAAAGAGTAGGGGTTAGACATTCTCAAAATATGATGATAGCAAGTAGAGAGTGTAAATCCATCATTAAAAGTATAATATGAAAAGCGGTAAAAATCTGGAGGATGAGAGACCAGAAGTTTATAATCTCGCGCAAGAAAGTAAAATATATCACAAAAGACAAAAAGCCAATATTCCCCTATGACGATGATGATTATGACATAAATTAATAGATCACTTTTCATACCAGTCTGGGCATTATTATAGATACATATGTAACCCAATACCCATTACGTTCACACTCACCATCCCATTGTAGTCTGTCGCCCATGTTTTACTGTATTCCAGTTTCTTCCAGGTGAGCTCGCATCGTATGTCTCATCTTTGCTGCTATATACGCTAGATTGAGATCAAGAACAACCCATAATGAAGGTAGTAAGGTCAGGAAAGTAGGAAGGTTCTCGAATGGAGAACGCGTGTAGGCAAGCGTAGGGTGGGACGCCCCCCGGCAAGATGGACCGATGACCTGAAGGAGGTAGCTGGCAGTGGCTATTTTTTTTAACGTGGTAAAATCATCAAATGAGTCCTCCCACCCCAGGCCGGGCGGGAGGGACTGTTAGACTTGTACTGACTAAAATCCACGTTGTCCTTCAATAGCCATTTATGTTCCGAGGTCACGGTGATTGAATAAGTCTCGCGACCCCGGCAGGCTTTGGCCCTCTGAGAGGGGGCCCCGTCAAGCTGGCAGTGGTTGGATGAAAAATGCTGGAGATCGTGCGCTGTGGCGCTCCCTGGGAGAGGCCATATCCAGCAGTGGACTGCAATAGGCTGAAATGATATTGAAGGTGTAAAAAAGAAAAATCTCAATGACGGGTAGAACACGTGCCTTTCGGATTCGTTAAAGGTCTTTTTACACCCTTTGGTCTCAATTGAATTATATTCGTCTAAAACACAAATTTTTATTCAAGTTGATTATGAGCGTAAAAAATATTTCCTTTAATTTAGAACTAAATGGGATTGCTAATTGCTAAAGCGAAAATGAAAAAGCGTTTTTTTTATATTGTCTGGAATTAAATACCTTTCGGCGGTATAAAGGTCCTTGTACCACGAACCTTTGAAAGCAAAACCTTTTCATCTTTGATTGAAACTTGTAGTTGAAAGCCCTAACTTACCTGTACAAATTCTGTTTATAAAGATGATAATTAAATTTACTTAATTATCGTAACTACCTAATTACGATACCACATGGGTAAGGAAAGCTTTCTGTTATAAATTACTAGCGTGTCGCTCCTGCTTTGAGTGGCGTAACTCACGGCGTGGATCGTGGGTTCAAAAGTAGGTATGTGATATTCAAACTGGAATTACACCAACCTAACACTCAAATACAACGTGTAAGGCTACGTACACGTGATTTTTTTATTCAGGGTGGATGTACTTGGCGCATGTAACCCGCGCAAGTCGCTCCACATGCTCAAGCTACATTCGCCGTGTACAAGCACCCCGCGGGTAGCTTGATCAAGTAGCTTGCGCATGTTACTCGCGCGGGTAACCCGCATCCTTACGTGCGCGGGCTATATGCGCCGTGTACAAGTACCCTTAAGCTATATTTGAATGTTTATTCTACGTATACTATTTTAGTTCTATAAGACAGCAAATCCAATTTACATTAACAAAACCTTTAGTTTTCATACACTGAAAACGGGCCATTACTCGACTAAATGCGATCGCCAATCCAAAAGGAACTTCGACCTTTGTTAGAATAGAAGAAACTTCTAGAACCGACCCGTTGTTTGTTTCATCTCAATTCACGTAATCGCAGTTGGACAAACAAATAATTGGATCACTCCGCAAAGACAAAACTCTGATAAATAAATAAATAGGGAAGGTATATGGTTCACAAAGATATTTTTTTTTTTTACATTTTTATTTATAAATCGTTGCCCAACACTGGGAATTTCTCCTTTATTGTGAATCCGTTTATAAACATAGACACTCAAATACACTAAAACCAAGACCCGGAACAACTCCTAGCAGATCATTCAAATATTTATTCTGTGCGGGAATCGAACCTGCAACACGTAACGCAGCAGTAAAACGCTTAGCCACTGCGCCAATTGTACCGTCAAACACAATGGAAAGATTATATTATAACAAATGCTCGCTACACCACCACCAGTTCTTTTTTTTAAGATGATCTTACATCTTATAGTAGGCATACACCATCCTGCCTATCGATACGATAGATTTGACGCTTGCAATTGTTTCAAATCGGCAGTTCGTCCATATACACCATACACCATCCTGTCTATCGATACGATAGATTTGTCACAACTTCAAATCTGCACCAGTGATGCCAACTCAGCAACTAGATCTGGCTATTATTCGGTGACGACAGCTACAATTTCTAGCACCTTTTCATTTCATCATGAGACTATCGAATTAGATTTAAAAAAGTGGTGCAAGCGATTTTCGACCTTATCGACATTAAAAATTTAGTTTGTTTTTCTCACATTCTTATTCGTTAACATTGCTCCTTCATTAAAATCCGGTGTTTGCATCATTGTCAATAAGGTCGAAAATCGCTTGAAGGTCGGAAAATACTTGCTTAAGGATAGCAAGTTAAAAAAAGTGGTGCAAGCGATTTTCGACCTTATCGACATTAAAAATTTAGTTTGTTTTTCTCACATTCTCATTCGTTAACATTGCTTCTTCATTAAAATCCGGTGTTTGCATCGTTGTCAATAAGGTCGAAAATCGCTTGAAGGTCGGAAAACATTTGCTTAAGGATTGCAAGTTAAAAAAAGTGGTGCAAGCGATTTTCGACCTTATCGACATTTAAAATTTAGTTTGTTTTTCTCACATTCTCATTCGTTAACATTGCTTCTTCATTAAAATCTGGTGTTTGCATCGTTGTCAATAAGGTCGAAATATCGCTTGAAGGTCGGAAAACATTTGCTTAAGGATTGCAAGTTAAAAAAAGTGGTGCAAGTGATTTTCGACCTTATCGACATTTAAAATTTAGTTTGTTTTTCTCACATTCTCATTCGTTAACATTGCTCCTTCATTAAAATCAGGTGTTTGCATAAATGTCAATAAGGTCGAAAATAGCATGAACCTTTTTTTAACTTGCTTTCGTGGTCCCTTGACACCTCTCAAGTTCCGTCCCTGTAGAAAAGTAGCTAAAAAGTTTAGCCACAAGTTACACTTTTTAGCTTTTTTTCTAGCACCTTTATAAAATTAGCTAACTATCTATGAAGTTGCTAAGATGGCACCACTGCTGCCGATTTGACGTTGTGTCAAAAACGATTTGATGACCTATCAAAATTGGCATGTCATGCCATCAAATTGGCATTCCACCCCCATACACGTTCAATTCTATTTGAGCAAATTGGCAGTTTTATGCCGAATTGAAAAATAGGCAGTATGGTGTATGACTACCATTAAGCCTATAATGTTTCAGTAAAATATCTTAATGATATTTTACTGCAACATTATAGGACGGGTATGAACGGGTTACGAAAAATCAGTAATTACGGATTGATTTTCTTGGAATATACAGGTTGATTTTTTAGTCACCATCCAAAGGAGAAACCCATTTCTGGGCCTAGCCGTTACACGAATGAAATATGTACCTAAAAAATCTACTATTTTGCTTGATTAACCTATTCAAATCTTAGCCTCAATTACAATGGCCAAGTCTAAAAAAAAGTACATTTATATTTTTTTGTTTTAAACATCCTTTGTAAACCGTTACAGCACTTTTTTCATTATACGTCACTTACTTTGCAAACACTGGCATTAAACTACAGAGCGTACCCTTGGGCATTAATATTTTAACTTGTAATGAAATTATGAGTGTGGTTCGGTTAGTATTAAGTGCTATGATTTATTTCCTGACTGTCTTTCTGTTTCTAGGCGCTGCGCATGTTCAGCACTAAATTCCCGAGCGTTTGCGCTATTCATATTCTTTGGTTAGCGAGCCGCTGCGAGCGCTTAGCGCTCGACTATCCCTTGTTGCAGAGACATGCTGCCTTAAATCACTATGTGATGCTGCGCACGTACAGCGCTAGATTCCCGACCACCTGCCATGTTCTCCACCTTTGTTAATTGGTTGGCAAGCATTCCGGGGCCACGGTATCCTGGGTTAAGAAAAAACCCGCGACCCCAGCGCGAAACACGACGCGCCACCGACCCGGGCTTGGTCTTTGGTCGGACGGCGAGCTACCCATCACTCACCGTCCGCAAGCCCGCTCCGCCGCTGTGCCTTCTGCTAAACAGAGGGACACGCGTTGGAGCGTCGACACGACAGGCTATTCGCATGCGGGCAAAGAGACCCCTTAGACACGCAGTGCCTAAGGAAGAGTTTTTGCCCGCATCCCAGGGTGCACCGGCCCGAAAAACTGGTCTTCCCCCCGTATGTATCCGAGAGGGAACTCCAGTCCACGGGCGCACGTTTGTCTGCGATGTCTCCCAAAAACAGAAATACCACAGCTTCGCTTCAAAGCGTGTTCTAATGCGGTTCGTGAATGGACGGCGGCATTTTGCGGTTTAGTAATTTTATGTTATCTTCGAAACTATTTAACCAATTGACATACTGTTTTGGGAAAATCGTATCTCTATGATGTTATTGTGATCATAATAATATTTTTTTCGATAAGGTTTAATGTTTTGTTGTGTAAAAAATCGTCCAAAGGCAAGTACATCGAAAATATTTTTTTTTAACTCATAAAAGCTGCTATATCTGCTAAAATATAAAAGATAAAAATATGGTGTCGCAGACTTTATTGTAGAACTATTCAAAGCGGACATTTTTGCCATACATTGTTTTCAATTAAATACAACAATTAAGGCAGCGCATGCTAATAACTGTGTTGGAAAAGCAATTTTTTTCCGCCCGGCTAGAGAAAATTAAGATATTTCGGCTAATATGTATGATATCTCTATAATTTATAGCCTATAGCACTCACGGATAATTTTGCTTACTACCGGTGAAACAATTTTTGAAATCGGTTCATTACTTCCGGAGATTACCCCCTACATACAAACTTACAAACATACAAACTTACAAACAAATGTTACCTCTTTATAATATTAGTATAGATTGAATAATACTCCATTATTTTAGTATAATTGCTTTTTAGATATTGAAATCATTGTAAAATAAAAAATTCTGGAATCTAATTATTTTTCAACGTAAGCACGGTTAAAAAATCACTAAAATAAATAAATAATCGAAAAAATCGATTGCAACGCGTATTGCACATGGACTGCACTAGTAAACGGCAAATGTCAACGTCTGTCAATTGTCATCGTTTTATTTAGTGTGTCATTCGCTTTTCGTATCCTTTGCGCAAGTGAATGTGTTTTTCGAATTCTCTAGATTTATTACAATATTAAACCTCTGCTCGAATACTGGACTCCGAAACTGATTGCCTTCTGACTGACCCTCGCTTGCATATTGGATATGGTTGTGCGATTGGTGTGCAGCATGTAGCGGGTTCGATTCCCGCACGGAACAAATATTTGTTTCCGGGTCTGGAAGTTTGTATATGTGAGTTTAAGTGTTTGTAAACACACCCACGATACAGGAGAAATTCCTAGTGTAGGTCAGTTAAAAAATAACCTAACATTTAAACATTTACTGATTTTACCAATTTGGCCATTGCTGAGAGACGTGAAAATTGGGCTCGTGAAATCTTCCTAAGTGCTCTATTTTATGGCAAATTTCCAGCTCTGTAACGCCAGGCCCAAGGTTCTATGGAGTTTGGGTTTCTCCTTTTAATATATTAATCTTTGGCGAAAATCATTGAATACGTGTTTTTTCTTTTTGTATCACTCAATACAAAAATATAGAGATATCACGTCTCATGTTATCTATAAAAAGTTGATGAAGCTGGACACCGCGCTGTGATGTGTCGCTCAGGTGTAGCGGGGCGGGGCCCCGGGGTCAGCGGGGTGCGCTCTGCCCGTTTCATGCGTCGGCAAGTGACTATTATTAACGTTTAGCTTAGTGACCACGCAGAGCGGGTGAGAAAATGATTTAATATGACAATTTGAAGTATCGATTTTTTTTTTCAACAATGGGGTTAGTGATTGATACCTAATGCCTAGAAAAATTTTGGACGGTGCTAAAAAAGTCACCCTGTATAAAAAAATAGAGATATCGCTTTTGCGAACTCAAATATTTTCTCTGCCATTTCAATTTAAAGGTTTAAAGCGTCCACATAGAACCTAAAATAATATATAATTTTCTTCCTCTCATTTATCATAAAACTGCAATAAAAGTTTAAATGCATTTTTTCAGCGTGCTCATTACAGCACAGTCTGATTTTCATTGTAAGAATATTTCACAGTTATTTTATGCGCGGAAATGAATGCCACAAGCTTTTGATATTTCATTTGAAAAAAGGCGAAGAGTTTGTTTTTAACACACATTTATAAAAAAATAGCAAGGGTAAAATGTTCGTGTTTATTTCTCGAATCATCCTATACATATAACGAGTATCATTATCAGAATAGTTTAGTTGTTATACATAATAATATTTTCAATATAAAAATAAAATTTAACTCTTTCATATCCCATTTTCCTAAAAAAAAATATGTTTCTTATTTGCGATAAAATATAATTGGCACTTAGTATCAGTTTTATTTTGTCACGTGGAAAAGAATAGGGTAACATTTAGATGCCTAAATGGCTCCATTACTGAACTGAGACGTGTAAAAGAAAGAAAGAAAGAAAAAACGTTTATTGGCACATGCCACAAGTACACACAGCCGCCGCAGTAAAGCCGCGTACAGACATCGCGAGGCGTGCGACACGAATGGTTCGTCTCGCATGCCTCGGGCTGTGTGGACGTGTGTGCTCACAGTGAGCATTCGCGCCATACGATCGTTGCGAACGCCGCCTCAGTACGAGCCGTGCGCTCCGGACAGGTGTTGTTTGCTTGCTCAGCTTGAGCATGTTTCGTTCGGGACGCACGTATAAATGTACCATCGTATGCCTCAGGTTGAGGCATGCGAGACGAACCATTCGTGTCGCACGCCTCGCGATGTCTATACGCGGCTTTACAGTCACAATTTGCAAGTTTTTTAAACTAGTAAAAGGAACATAAGTGGAAATGGAAAGGAAAACGAGAACGAGGAAAGAGAAGACAGAAAAAATCTCAGAAGTCTGTCAGTTATAAGAACGAAAAAAAATTACGGAATATGGCTATGTCTACTATTCCAGCCTATAAAATAAATGTCTGATCCAAATGTTATCATGATCCATTCAGCAATAATGTTTAAGTAACAAACATCTTAACTTTGACACTCATCAATAAAGTAAGTAAGGGTAAGTTATATCTAATAAGAGAAATCATTACCCACTAAATAAATAAATGATAAATGATATTTATTCAGTAAATTGGTTTTGGCAAACTCTTTTACACGTCAAAAGACACTATTTTAAACTAGATGAGGCCGGTAACTAAACTCGAAAAATACATAATTATATTATGTTGAAATCCAAGGTTTGATCGAGTCACTCAACAAATAATAAGGCCCGGTTCACACGGCAACCATTCGAGTGCGTACGATTCTCGAATGGGCGAGTCGTGTGAACGAGACAACATGAACATAAGCGCCACTGCGTGTCGTATTCGATAAAATCGTTTCGAGACGCGGCGCGGCATTCCGGTGACAACTTCGCACTACTATAAAATACAACGCAATACACACGCTATACTGTAAAATATATTTCTCGAACACGGGATTTTCCCGTATGAACGCCGTGTAAACAATTTTAAGTTTTCATATTATATATTCTGTTGTGACTACTGTATTCGATAAAATCTCGTATACGGTATACGGGAAAATAATTGCCGTGTGAACGTGGCCTAAGCCGTTCAAATCGTTCGTGGTTCGGTACACAGAATCTAGCTCAAATGGGTCCCTGGTTTCATGCACGGAACCGACCGGAAGGGTCTCGATATGTAAACAGCTCTGACCCATGTACGGTTTGATCGAGGCAACGTTGCTTAAGCATCCTCAAATTCAAGAGACATGGCTGTAGATTGACTTTGTGCGCAGTACGATGTAGGGAAAGTACAAATTCCATCACAGACATCAGCCTGTATTGGCAATGGTGGTGTCCGAATCGATTGCACACAATCACTAATGTTCATGTTCATAAACAAGTCTTTATTTAATAAAAAACACACAACATCACGCCTCATATTCCTGAAGTACTCCTCCAGGAATATGATCATCATCATCAGCCTATAATGTTCCCACTGCTGGGACACAGGCCTCCTCTCTGTGAGAGGGAGTGTGCCATAATGCACCACGTGGGCCCAGTACGGGTTGGTAGATGTCATGTGTGTTCGAATTTTTGGTTCTAGGGCTTGCCGGTTTCTTCACGATGTTTTCCTTCACCGTTTTGAGAGCAGTGGTGATGAAATAAATTACACAAAGTAATGCGTCAGGCTGGGTTGACCACACGACCTACAACTCGTAAGGCCCGTTATCCACCAAAGTGGAAAGGAGAGGAGACGTGTTTGAATAACCAATCAGATGTCCACATCTCCTCTCCGCTTAGCTTCAGTTGACATCTGATTTGTTATTCAAACACATCTCCTCTCCTCTCCGCTTTGGTTGATACAGGGACTCAGTCTGGGCCGTAACCACTGCGGCCATCACTGGTCTCAGTCATTTGTGTAGTCCCGTATAATTAGGAGTGATTTGAGCCTATTGCCATCAACCGGGCACATATCCAGACTCCATGAGAGCTGCTATTAAAAAAAATGGAAAATCGAATAATAAATGTTGTCCGACCTGGTAATACAGGACGCCATACCAACTAGTATATAAAACAAAAAGATTTTTGGATATGTCGTAAACTTATGTTACAAAAATAAGCTGTTACTTGAGTGTGACAGCAAAACAACCCTTAAATCAACGTGAAATGTCGTATTGTCGTTGACAAGGTGTTCAGCTGATGTTTTACTTTTTAGTGGTAAGACGAAAATTTTGATGATTTACCGTGCTCTTACAAGCTTTATTAGCCATTTAACGTCATACTTGTTTCATTCAGATGTAATCTTTACTTTTGTACCAATATCAAAAAGCTGAAGAATTAGTTTGTGCGCTAATCTCAGGAACTACTAGTTCGAATTAAGCAGTTGAGTTTTTTACGTATGGACGTCATTCGTTTTCTCAAGACATCTTTCTGAAGAACTAGTAATAAAAGGCAAGTTACTTTCTATCGGATCTTTCCGTTACTTACCGTTTCTCGTAAATTATCTCCACTTTCAAATTTCATCAAGCGAAAGCACTCAACTTGATCTTCTCGGTACCCTCGTTTCAAGTGTCTTACTTACAAAATGCGACTCCACTTAGTTCTGTGACGTTACTATGATGCTACTACGAAAATCGATTTCCTAAATTGGAGACGGTCCGGCCACGCCGCAATCGCGGCGGTAAGACCCCTCTTTGAGGAGTGGCTGGAGAGATGTCACGGCGTCTTGACCTATCGGTTGACGCAGGTCCTCATCGGACCGAAATTTTGGGACGTACCTGTGTCGGATAGGGAAGTAGCAAACGCCCGGGTTTCACCACTGCGAAGATCGCCCGGAGGACACGGTGAAGCATTCGGTGCAGAACTGCCCCGCTTGGGCTGAGCCCCGCCGCCGCCGTGTCCTCACGGAGGCGATAGGCGAAAATCTCCCGCGCCCGCCATTGATCGAAGCCATGCTGCGGGGCGAGACGAAGTGGGAAGCGGTCGCCTACTTCTGCGAAGCAGTAATGCTCGCAAAGGAGGAGGCGGGCCGCGAGAGGGAGAGAACAGCGTCCTCCCTCCGCCCCAACCACAGTGGCAGACGACCACGGCGTCGGACGTCGGCAGACGATCTCCAGCCACCGTAGGCGCGGGCATGCGGACAGCGGGTAAAGGGCAGCTCGCTGTGCGACTATGGACCATACCCGGGTCGACGGCGCGTCTTGTTCCACGCGTGCCTCAAAGAGCGTCAGCAAAATGACATCAAGCTACGACCAGAAGGTGCCAAGCGGCGGCGTTGAGACCACAGGGTAGGTACAACTAGTGAAATATAAAAATAATATACCTATTAAAAATACTTTATTTTCTGTTCACAAAATTCTATGCCTACTGATATCATAGATGCGAAAGTAACTCTTTCTGTCTGTCTCTTTTTCACGCTTAAACCACTGAACCAATTTGGATGAAATTTGTCACGAAGATAATTTGAGAATCGGGAATAGACATAGGATAGTTTTTATCCCGAAATTCTCACAAGAAAGATATTTATAAAAAAATCATGCGCAAACGAAGTCGCGGGCAAGAGCTAGTTTACTTACATTTCAATGAAGTGGATAAGTAATAATATTTCTGTTCAACAAATCAAACGTATGACTGTCTAAGAAGAATAAGTATTTTTATTTCAAGAGAAATAGGTACTCGATTTTGAATAACAGTCAGAGGGGCATATAGAGAACTCGTCATGTGAGTATATTAATAAGGGTCGTATTATTTTAGTACAACATTAAAATAAAGAATTGTTTGAGTTGCCCACAAAATCTTGAGAAAAATAAGAAGCAGGCACTTCTTCTCAATATAAAAATAGAAAGGTATTTTTACCTTACCTAAATGTTTCCTTGGGAGGTTGCTACTTTGATCCTTAATTGCTTGTTGAAAACAATGTAACTTATTTTGTGAACATTTATGCAGGAAAAGTACTACAAAACAGAAAGAATATTGTTACAGTAATTTATTTCCATCTTAATCTCCCTTTTGTAGGAGATTAAAAATAAAATAACAAACAAACTGGGCAAGCTAAGTAGAACCGTTTATAAATGTAAAAGCATTGCGACTGAAAATGTCAGACTCTTACCGACTAAAAACGACCCTTTTCCTTCACATGCCCTTTGCGTTCTAGGGCCGCGGGGTCCTGGTGAGATATGTTACATATCGCGACCCCTGCAAAATTAATATTTCTGCGTTAAGGATATCAATCTCACTTTTGGTATAAAAGCCTCCTCTCCATGAGAGAGTCCGTATGAGCCACAATCCGTAACACTGCTCAGCGCTGGATTGAAGAATTTTTCAAATGTCCGAATCTTTGGTTCCTGGACATCCCGGATTCCTCAAGACGTTTTCCTTTACCTTCTGTAGATTGATAACTACTTTATCATTTCTTAATTATCAATATTGTTAAGATAAAAACTAGGGAAGTAAATATCAGTGTGAAGTAATAACATATTATAATTGTAACTTCATCCTGGAAAATTATAATGTAAACAGTTTTAGTTAAAACCGTGGTCTGTCAGTATTTTAATAAGGTGAAAATTACAGCAGCACGCAACGTTAACGACAGCTTTTAAAACTGAAAACGAGGTATTTAAATGAAAATACTTCATTTTTAAGGCTCATGGGTAGCCAGCTCATTTGAAAGTTTATTCATTACTGGTCCTGTGTAAACGAGGAGCCGTGGTTCTATGAATGTTTTCAGTGTAACCAAAAACCACCACAGATTTAGGAGCTCCGTATAAAAATTTGCCAGTCAATCACTCTTGAAGGTTTACTTAGACTTCAAAACTTTGGAAAAACATAAATAGGTATTAATAAGAAAGAAAGAAACAAAAAACTTATACACACACCACAAGTGCACACAGTATCACTGAGAAAAAAAAAATAGAACTTATGCGAATGCGATCCGAAGTGTTTTTATTTATATGATAATGATAGTCTATGTGACTGGCTTCAAACAATTCCATACATTACAATCAAAAACGTCTCGCTTCATGTTCGCCACGCCTGTCTGTTTGACAATAGCTTAAATGAAACGTGATGAAACTAACAATCTAACCGACCAATAAATAAAGACTATTTTTCCAAAGGATTCCTTCACGCCTTTTTCCTGTTTAATTGTCTCAACGTAAAACAGTCTAAAAATTGTCACTGTGATTTTTTTGTTAATTCTTTGGGTATTAATTTGTCTCTTAAACAACCTTTGGGGTCCTGTCACACAATATTTACTTCAGCATATCCAATCACTCGAAATATTGATAAAGTGAAATTGATCGGCTTCTTAGAAAAGTATCGGACCAAGTAATATCCCAGACAACTAAAAGGGTACAAACAAAGGAGGGTAGACTTACAAAAGTCCTACAATTTCATCTAGAATCTAGATGTGTGCTCGCCTAAATTAACCAAAGTCCCTTGTTTGTAAAGGAAAGTTAATTTATAAGCTCAGATCAAAGAAATAGGCAGATAGAGCGCTCAGAACAAGCGAGTACCTCCACCCAAGTTAATACAAAATCAAAAACGAATACAAAGTCGCGACAGTACCAAGCTACGCATCGTACCAAGCTGCGCGTAAAAGTTGTTCTCAAAAACAAATCTAAAATAAATAAGAAATAAAAAAAAAACATTATAGAATGTAATTCTATTTGATTTTGTATTAACTTTGGTGAAGACACTCGCGTGTTCTGAGCGTTCTATCTGCCTATTTCTTTGATCTGAGTTTATAAGTAGGAAAGTTCTTGACTATAGTTGGAGTGTATAAAAGTCGGAGGTGTGAACATGTAAAGAGTTCTTCAATTGTGTCTAAAGTTACCTACACCAACTTTGTTTTCGAAATTTCTAACTAAAGCCTGAGTGATTGCCAACAGAAATGTAGAGAGATTTACTTCCACTAGGAAACCTTTGACCCTTGAATTAATGGCTTTTTAGTTATCACTTTTGAATCTGTACTATAAGATCTTATTTTTAATTTTGCCCTCACTAGAATTTTTATCTATGCACAAAAACCCTGACCCGGAAACTCTACTTGTTGGTCATACAAATATTTGTTCCGTGCGAGGATCGGTCCCGCGACTCGTTGAAATTTAACATGAAACAAAAACTAAACGAATTTGTTTCAAGGTATGACCACATATCTGTGTTGGGCATTTCTGATAGATAAAAATATACGGAAAGTTAAAAAAACTATGAATACAATTTAAAAAAAGTCCTCTTATATTATACTGACTTAAGTCTCTTACATGACATGACTAACAAAATCAAACTACACATTATTTTTCAGTCCCATTTATACATACGGAAGGATCATTTCGTGCTCTGCCGGTCCCCAGTCCGGATATAAGGGTGAGGGTAGGCATAGAGGTGATCATGGCTGTCGGAAATCCAACGTTGAACATCGAACCGGTAAATATACCGACTCGATAGGCGAAAGGGTGCACGCGAATGGCTTTACAAAATGGCCGAGTCGTATGAATGAGAGAAAAGGATTGGATGTTTTAATTTCGGTTGCTCCGTCGTTGTAATTCTCATAGTCTGAGATAACAAAGGTGGGTCTCAAGTAAAGAGTGACAAAGTCGTTTTTATAATTATATTCTAAATTAAATGGAAGAAAAACTTTAAGAAACTAAGAAATAATTGGAACAGGACTAGGTTATTATCTTTTAAAAGCAACGCTATTATTTTTTCTTTGGTTAAAACTTTTTTTTTAATTAAACTGAATTTGATCTTGATCTCAATAATGCTCAGGATCAAAAATGATGCAAATGATGGGGTTAACTCACCCAGAACGTATTGAAAGTTTGAAACTGATGAGCGCTGATGGAACAAAGTACAAACTACTTACAGTTCAATGTGGAGCAATCTGCATAACATGCATCTTTTTTTGAATTCAGAAGTATTGTAATCTGTAATTTTATAATGTTGAAATCACACAGAACGTTCGAATGTTTACATTCTTCAGTCGTCTACGGATAGTGCCATTACTCAGGCAAAAAATCTCGAAATGTATAGAAATAACTTTGTCTATTTTTGGTACAATGGAAATGGAATTGGCCATGCTATGCGTGCTGCAATACAATTTGGTACCTCTCATTTACCAAACTGTAATTCCCTGTACAGACATCTTGTAGAATCTGCAACGCTCGTAAAAGCTGAAGCTGTCGCCTTACTAGAGTTGTTAAGAGGAAACAGCACGGCCGTTTTTCCATACAAACGTAGTCCCCTGTTTTCTCCCTGGATAATGCCAGTAGAGCAATAATTTTTTTGCAAAAAATCTATGACCACTATTGGCGTGTCTCTATGTTTTCCTTTTTCCCATAAATTAATTATGAAAAGAGATATGAACATTCAAAATCCTAAAAAAATGGCCAGATTTTCCGCTGTGTTCAAATAATCAGTAAACAAATTTGACGAGGTTATATAAAAAAAGGAAAACATAGGAACACGGCCAATGCCTTTCTTTATTTTTTAAAGGAAAAAGTAGTGAAATCGGTTAAGTTTTGGAAGAGTAATCAGGGGACTACGAATCGTTGATTTTGTGCCATTTTTAAGGTATTTTCGGTCCAAGCTGCAGTTGTCTCCTTCGCGCTCTGTAACTCTGTTGTGGGCACTATGCGACAGCAATAGATTTTACAAATACCTATTTTTCAATTCTCCAGCCCTTGCTGTTTCCTCTTAAGGAAACTCATTACTCATTCAATTATGTTAAGTTTGTGTCTGCTGTTAACTTTTTCCTCTGCTGACTCGAAACATGGAGTGGTTTGGAGGGTTTTGTGGCTCGTTATGTAGCTCATTTAGAGATTTAAAGTACACAATATTGGAGTCAAAGTCACTTTTATCCTAACTGTTGTTGTAGACGCGAAAATCTAGCCTCAATCACATCGAAAACGGTTCAACGTATCTTGATAAAATTTGGTACAGAGATAGGTTATAGTCTCTAATAATACAGAGAATACCGTTTTTCTCTGGTTATTGTGTGTGGGATAATTTTAAGTAACACGCGGGCGGAACCGCTGGCAACAGCTACTAGTGTCAAAAGCAGTCATCGATCATTCTCAACCGTCCAAAAATAAATATTTATAAACAACACAAATAAATGAACTTAAAACTTTTTCCCATGGGGCTAGGCTAGAACTATCACAAAACTACTGAACAAAACCTGACGTCATTCTTACAAACTCTTGTCGTCTCTTCTACGGTCTTATAATGCTATGTGATTTTACGCGCACGCCTGTGTGAGGCTAAAGTATGCACCTGACTCTCCTGAAAAACGAGACAAAACCCATGATACGTCATCAACAAAGTATCATTTTATTCTGATTATCAAAATATTAGTGTAGTTTTTCTCCACTATAACGCAACCAATATTCTTATTTTTCACGAAATTGGTGAAACTTCAAAATGACCAATTTTGTAATTCATTCATGAAACTCGAATTATTCTCAGTACAGTAGGTACATACCTACCGTTCGTTGATTATTTTTATCATCGCAGAAAATATTGAATGAGAGACGCAAAAATGTAAATATTTGAACTGTCGACGCAGTAAGGATCAACTTTTCGCCATATTTCATTATAATGTATTTGAAAAGTTTCATGTTTCGTTTTTCGTTAGGGCTCAGAAGCTGTTTTCTTCAAGTTTCTTCTCTAAAATAACAATATTACTGTCACGCAATTTGTCGCTGAGTCATTTTGATAAATGGATGAGTAAAATACAAGTTACAATACTTTTCGAGTCACACTTGGCAGCTGACAGCGTTGTAACTCAATCACTGACGAATAAATCAAACAAACGGGTAGCTTTCTTGTTTTATTTTATACAAGCTTTTAACCGTGACGTCGTTTGGGGAAAATGTGTTTTCTCTTCTTGTTGTATTGCAGCTAAACAAACAAAGTTATGTTATTTATCTGCCAAATAAACTCCATCAGCTGTGACGTCACTGGGAAATAATGCAGGAGTCTACGGTTGTTTGTTTCACTACTTATTGTGGTTCGCACTACCTACATTGCTATGACTCTTTTTTATCTGAAGTTAGTTTAGATGATACTAAAAAAACTACTTTATAAAAATAAATGACGTCTTTCAGATAGTAGGTACGTACGTACTTCTGAAACTTCATGCAAAACAAAAGTTTTGACCTCAGATACAACAACCGTACAACAACTCATCTATCTATATATATAAAATTCAAAACTGACTGACTGATCTGACAACGCACAGTCAAACCGCTGGGCCTAGAAACTTGAAATTTGGCATAAGCCCTCCTTATACCACGTAGGTGAGCACTAAGAACGGATTTTGCGAAATTCGGCCCCTAAGGGGTTGTTTTTGGGGTTGATAGTTTGTATGAAACTTCGTAACTACAAGTGCTAGGAAATTTAAATTTTGAATACGGGTTCTTTTGAGGACGTAAGAGTTACCTATTACAGGCTTTTGCGAAATTCGACCCCTAAGGGGTTTGTTTTTGGGGTTGACAGTTTGTATGAAACTTTGTTATTAGAAGCGCTAGGCGTCTCAAATGTTGCATGGCGGTTCTTTTTAAGACGTTAGCTCTCACCAAGGCGGAAATGTTGTTAAATTCGACCCCTAAGGGGTTGTTTTTCTATCTATATATATAAAATTCAAAACTGACTGACTGATCTGACAACGCACAGCCCAAACCGCTGGGCCTAGAAACTTGAAATTTGGCATAAGCCCTCCTTATACCACGTAGGTGAGCACTAAGAAAAGATTTTGCGAAATTCGGCCCCTAAGGGGTTGTTTTTGGGGTTGATAGTTTGTATGAAACTTCGTAACTACAAGTGCTAGGAAATTTAAATTTTGAATACGGGTTCTTTTGAGGACGTAAGAGTTACCTATTACAGGCTTTTGCGAAATTCGACCCCTAAGGGGTTTGTTTTTGGGGTTGACAGTTTGTATGAAACTTTGTTATTAGAAGCGCTAGGCGTCTCAAATGTTGCATGGCGGTTCTTTTTAAGACGTTAGCTCTCACCAAGGCGGAAATGTTGTTAAATTCGACCCCTAAGGGGTTGTTTTTGGGGTTGAAAGTTTTGAGACTCAAATTTTACATAGGGGTTCTTTTTTGGACGTAAGTAATACCTAAGACGGGATTTTGCGAAATTAGATCCCTAAGAGATTTTTTTTGGGGTCGAAAGTTTGTATGAAACTCTTTTCCTACAAGTGCGAGGAGCCTCAAATTTTGCAACGGGTTCCTTTATAGGACTTAGATGCACACCATGGCGGAATTTTTCGAAATTCAACCCCAAAGGGTTTGTTTTTGTGTTTGATAGTTTGTATGAAACTTTGTTACTACAAGTGCTACGCGTTCCGAATTTTGAGAGGGGTTCTTTTTAAGACCTAAATGTTCACTAAGACGGTTTTGCGACATTCAACCCCTATGCGGCTTTTTCGGGGTTGATAGCTTGGAGACTCAAATTTTGCATAGAGATTCTTTTTTCGTCGTAGTTACGGGTGTTTTGTGGAAATAGACCCCAAGGGGTTGATATGTTGTATGGATTATTTTTAGGACCAAAGTGTTAGGTACCTAAAACGGAATATTGTGGGTTGATTGAATTTTTGTTGAATATTGATTTAGTTTTTCCAACAGTATCCCATATAGAGGGGTGGCTGGGACTAGAAATTCACAAAGGCAAAGTTTGAAAGTCACGCAGACGAAGTCGCGGGCGTAGTGCTAGTACGTACATAAATTCACTTTTTCAAATATAGGTACGTAATAAAGACGGTGTTTTTAAGACACGGTTTGGGTTAGGACATGTGGCAATTAAGTTTTCCAATCTACAGAAGCCCATTGCTAGATAATTGACTGAAAGACATAAAGAACCAGACCTGTCTTTCAAAGACTATCTGTCGCCACTGGGATGTAAGAGATTTGTGCAAAAGGTACTGGAGTGACAGACAGGACAAGGAGGTCCAAGCGTGTAGATGTGAGACGTGACGGCGACAACGTTCGTCGCAAAACAATTTGTTTTCGATTTAACGAACCGACTGCTGTATGCCTTAAGTCCTGTTCACAAATTCAGACGATGCGACTTTCGTTAATCGTTTATTTACTGCGTTACTTTTTCGCTCTGCAAGTTGTGTCACAATTACTCATGGCATGCATTTTGATGATTCATGAGTATTTTTTTTTATTTTTTCAGCCTCCATCTTTCATAGGGCAGTTGCTTGAACGTATAGTTTGTGGCCAAGCAATCAAATATGGCGGTGCTTACGGTGAGCTAGCATAGGGCTTCGTGTAAATTATTGCCTTTGGCGATTTCACCGCTCCATGCGGTTGATTTAAATGGGTTTTGACTCCCGTCCCCTTACCCTGGTGGATGCCCTGTGCCGTGGGCGCACTTAATTTTGCTGCAAATGTTTTACAAAAATAATGTTGAATTAACATACATTATTTTGTTGTTTAATTAACATGACATCAAACTGCATAGCAAAAGGAACAGTTACAAGTTTGATTAAAGAACCGAAAAGTAATTTATAAATAATAATACTGCTAAAATGGCATTGTTAAACCCCAACATGACGTTTGTTAGTATACTACACATAATGCTTAGTACAGTAAATAACGGAGCTTCAAGAAACGAAGTCTATTTCGAGAATATTAGTTCCTTGAAGAACATTTTATTTACTCGGCAGCGGAGAAAGTTTCCTGTTTTGTATTACTTGAATTTTGCACATACATAATAAATTCTTGTCTCGGTGTAGCCAAGGGCGACTCTTTTACGTCATAACTATTTACTGAGAGGTCGTTTCGCCCCAGGATATAGGTAAAAGCGGAATAAGGAAACTTACTATTACATTCATAACACAATAAACTTATTTTCTTTGTGAAACAAAGTCATTTCCATAGCGCTTTATGTTAATAACACTGTGTTTAATGTTAAAGTTGATGATTTATAGGTCTCTCTTACTCCGTGAAGACTTTCTTTTTCCTTTTCTGTAAGTGACAAAAGGGGATTGTGTTGCTGAGGGCACATTGTATTTGATTAGACGGAAAGATAAATCGCGGCGCGACAATGTTTCGGGATTACTGTGATTTCGAGAGTATTGGCTTACCAAGCTGTCCATTACAGATAAGGAATTAACTGTGTAACTAACAAATATTATAAATTATGTTGAACCCGCGACCTGTATACTAAGAACAGAAGATTATTATGTATCATTTAAGAGTGAATGAGACAAGAAAAAACTGTAAAAGAGAGCACAATTAAAAAACATTTCGATATTTTAAGAGCGGATCTACATTTCAAACACCAAAAAAAAAACCATAGAATTAAGCAAAGAAACGTTTATATTTGTAAAGCATTGAGATAAAAAGTTGGTACTACAATTTGACAGCCCGCCTTGTAGTTTTTGCAATAAGACATATTTGACACCCAAGCTCGCCTAGCACATGTAATAAATGTATGTAATAGAACACCTAGGCTTCAAGAAATCTACTGCGGCACTATGAGCTCGCAACACTTGCTCATAACTTATTTGCATACAACCACTTTGTATGTGTGTGTTGTATTATGCAGTACGAGGAAATATAACGAAGGAAGTTCGTACTTACTTGTAATATTTTCTTCGTTCTGGCAAAAAAGGTAAGACTGTTGTTGTTGCTCTAGGCCAACTTTCTCCTCGCAGAGAGGGTGGGCACTCAGCATGGTCTTCAGATAAACTCAGTTTCTTCTGTAAATATTTTTATTTATCTTAAGAATTAAAACTTTAAATAACACCACAAACTTTACATTCAAAATATTTACACGTATTATCGCGTGTGTCGCGAGTTGTTAAGCTATTTTTATCATTATCCAATAGGAGCTTAAACTGAGTGACTGAAGTGTACCGTATTCTCATTGGTTTAGGCGCAAAAGGCCTAATTCGGAAAATGGCAAATGATCAAAATTCAAAATCTTTTGCAATGGATGAGTATAATTCTTGGAAATGTTTGATTTTTTTTTGTACGACATGAAACAATTAATCGTTTATCGACTGTTAGAATATGCTTCAACTGAATATTTGACTTTTAGAATGTGCTTCAACTGTAGAAAATTTTCTATTTTGATCAATTGACGTATTAGGCCTGTCTAGAATCCGCGATTTTTAGAATCAGGTTTTTTGATACTCTGCCTTTTTGAGAACTTGCCTTTTGCGACTCCGTTGCCATTTTGCAAATTAAGCTGTCTGCGTGAAAACCTTCTCATTAGAGAGTACGCAACTCTTGAACACCCCGGGGTTAGATTTGGTTGGGTTCACAGAAATAGGAGTCTCTTCCGCAGCAAGGCACAGGCAGCCTGAACGCGTATCCATTCTGCGAATGGACTATTAGCGAACTGAACATTCTTTGTACCGGGCATTCTGAGCCTAAACGGACCTGAATTTTACAGAAGTGGTTCCACAATTATTTTTTCAAAGACTAGAGAAGTGTAAACAAAACCTGGTAACAGAAATAAACTTGTATCATCATTCTCAAATAAGTAGCTCAGTCATGTTAACATTATAAGATTTCGTTTTCGATGTGTAGTAAAGGTTACACCGCTTTTATCTCGGCTTAGACTTAAAGGATAACAATTTATTTATATTATACGCCTTTGCTTATGAGCTTGAACTCTTCTGTTCTCCTACAGTTTCTAGTTTCATTGCGGAGCATGTTTCTAAGCTGAACTATGATATTAAGCTTCTTTGAAAGGCTTATCTGGTATCGTAGGCATGAGTAAAGCCTTATTTAGACGATGCAAGAACTCGAACGCGAGTTGCGTTACATTGCGGAATTTATAGTTAGAACAAATTCAGTCAATGAAACAAATGCCGCAATGTAGTGAAACTCGCATACGAGTTCTTGCTCCGTCTAAATGGCGCTTTAACGTGTTGTAGAAAGGGTTACTGAAACTACTTACATAATAATTTGTAGGTGTATTAGATAAATTATTAATATTAAAAAATCTTTATAGTGGATAAACAATGGTTGTAGTGGTTTTTTAATTTTTATTTTACTAATCGAATATTAACCTTCCACTACTGTGATAAGGTTTAAACCTATTAAATAAATTTTGACTGATTAAGGTAGGTTGATGTGCGTGGCGTGTTTAAATTAGACGATATTTTATACTGAGAGATATACACATATTGTATCCCAAGAAGCCAAGACGGGTCGCTTAAATATGTTGTTTATCAATTGAAGTAGGTACTTGATTCACAACACATCACAAAATAATGCGAGTTAACATCGTAAGTTTTATTCCAAAAACAAATAATATGTCTTCCCAAAAGAACCTTTTACTCCGCAAAAATATTTCCTTACCCATCGGATTTTGATAACACAAATGAAATCACGTATTTTTGCGACACACCGCCACAATCCACGATGACAACTGCCTCTACGAGAAATATGTATTTAAGACAAAAAAGTCGTAAAAATATGCCTCGTCTTTACCAATGAAATACACTGTTTATTTAACGTGCTTCATATTTTGCGGAAAACACCCCATATTTGTACAGGAAAATTCTTTTCGTAAATTAAAAATACTGTAATTTTTTATTAAAATACTGAGACCTGAACACTGGATTGAAGCCAAAATTTAATTATATTATTGTATCATATTGACTTGATTAAAATAATTTTAAAGATCAATAAGGGCGGTTATACATATACGTCCGGCGTAAATTGTTCACGTTGCTTAAAAAAACTGTCCGTTGTCCGATGAAACAAACGGACATATACAAGCTGCCTAAGGGAACGGAATAAAACTTGTTCTCAAAGTAGCTTACTACATCCTTTATTTATTCATCAGATCTACAATATTGTAAGGTAGTAAATTCTTTGTATATTACCTTATGGCGAAATGCCAATAGTATCTATTAGCACAACTGTTACCCTTTCCTCTACCAACTTTTACGACCCGTACCGGATGGTAAGCAGCTCAAATTGATTTATTTATTGGCACACAAAGCAAAACAGGTCCCAGGAACGGTCTAAAACTAAAAAGTTTACCTTAGTCTTGAAAATTCAAAACAAGTTTGGGTGGACTTAAAATATTCATCGGTATTGGTCGAGTGGTTCCAAGTTTATTTCAAACAACTCCCTAAGAAGGCATAAAACCGTTGCTACCTTCTACCTTTCAAAAGGAGAACTAATTAAAACTTCTCTCTTTGTATCACACAAGTCCTTAGAGTGAGAACAGGGACAGACAGATGTTCGGGGAACACGTTTTTGGGAAATCACTTTCGTTGAAGTTTCCCCATTAAGTAAGTATCGAAAGGCAATAAAATTCGAATTAAGTGTGCCTATTAACAAATCGGTTGTAGTCTAAAAGCTACCTGACTTTTAATTGTTCTGGTTAATGTTCTTATTTATCTGAACAGAGTATAAAGCCACCTCTTACTACTTTGTCGAAGATTTGAAAATACTTTATTATAAAATTGTAGATGAATTTTGTTTGAATAGTCAATCAAAATCCATCTACAATTTTGTCACATTTGTTTGACTTTGATCAGTTTCCATTCTTGAGATTGTGGCTTTTGTGATCCAGATTGAGGTAACTAAAAGCTAGTAACTTCTTGGTTTTCACTTTTCAGTCACTATTTCATTGATGCTGTTTTTTTACGAATCAAAATTAGCATTGGATAAAAAAACCTTTCTGACTTTCATCAAACTATACAGTCTAACTGAAGACAAATAAGTATTAGCAGTATTTTGTATGGAGAGAATGTTAATCTGATCTCCATCACCCTTGTTAGTACTAGATTTCTTGGTCAAATTATTGAAATTTCAGATTATTTTTATTGCTATTGAGAATATAAATCCAAATTACTACGACTAAAAAAAAGTTTCAAAGTCTGTTATACAACATGTAACGTAATTAACGCACACCCTCAGACACCCCAATTAGAATATTATGTTATAATCACAATGCATATATTGAATTTTTAATTTAACATGTAAATACATTGTTATTTAACTAAATTAGTTATTTTTCAGTAAGGTTTATTTTTCTTTTTTTTGTATTGAATGACGGAATTTGTATTTAAACAAATAAAATTGCACTTTTAAGTTTTGTTGCCTTGATTTACGGTCTATCTTAGTTTGTTTTGACTGTACTGAGGTCTAGGGGGAATCTCCGTAGTTATAATTATTTTTGAAAAAAAAAATTACCTATAATAAAAATTATAGAAAACGATTCAGTTAACGATTCTGAACAAACTAATTTCAGGATGTGCGTTAATTATGTTACATGTTGTATAGATGACTGGTGTTTGTCACCTACTCTTTCACACAAAAACATCTAAATAGAATTGAATTAAATGTACACGTATTAGCCAACCCGCACTGGGCCCGCGTGGTGGATTATTGCCCATTCCCTCTCACAAAAGAGGCCTGTGTCCCAGCAGTGGAAAGATTATAGGCTGATGATAAATAGTTTATAAGCTAGATTAACATATAGGATACACATTATTATTCCCAAATGATATGTTGATAACTGAATCGGAAAGAATAACTTTAACTTACACGTGGCCAAAGACAGCCATTTATGACGAAAATAGGAGAAATTATTCGTAGATAAGAGAATCTTCTACTCGCTTCGTTTTGGTAAATGAAACAAACAGGATATCGAGTTACTAAGTTGTTGCGAATACCCGATCACAAGGGGAAAAAATACGAACTATTCCACTGTTTTCAAGAACCTTCTGACTAGCTGTTACCAGCGAGTTTGCTCGCGTTTATGTTGAAAATTATTCTGCGGGTATTAAATACCGTTATGAAAGGTTAAAACGACAAAGAGATGTTTCTTTTCCCTTTTAGTTGTGCCCCTACAATGTACAAAATAGAACAAAAAACACAGATTCGGAAAAGAAAAACATTGTACCGCTGCTTAGTACCTAATTGTTTACATAATTTTGAAACTGTACTGTTTACATGTTTTTGAAAATTGTGAATTGTTTCCGATCTCAAACAGATTGAAACTGTTGTTTTGTAATTGTTTACATAGTTTCCAAACTGTTTGTTTACAGGTTTTTGTAATTTCCTTGGATTCATAATTATGTAACTTAAGGTTAATATATATTTTTTTGGCAATCTATCGTAAACGAAGTTTTGATAAAAATGTGTTGTTAATTTTGACTTGATTCAAAGTTTTCATAATTATTGGACACAGGTAGCATACTTATTTTGCAATTTAATAATTGTCATATCAATTTAAATTTTAAGTTCATTAACTATGTATTGCTCGTGACTGTACATCGGTACGTGTTTGGGCCGATAAAAATACCCTATAGAGGAAGAAGAAAAGAAAACCTCTTTTTATAAATATCTGTTCAGCCGTAATTCAGTATCAAACATCCATCCATCCATACTGAGAAACTTCAGCATTCATAACATCAATCAGTAAGAAGTAAGCTTCTTATTCCTTTGAGTATTTGGATATACACTGTGACTTTTTAGTCGTCTTACAAAAAGGGTCCACTTAATGTATCCGACCTAAAATACCTCTAGGCAAGTTATTTTTTTTTTTAATCGTTAATTATAATTTTTATTTTTAATAAATAGGTGCATTAGAAATATGAAACACCCTGTTAAATGTTTACGTATCTAGCTGTAAAGTATACCTACCCAGCGCAATAGTCGGGCAGATCATTCTATCTCCATTTTCTATGAGACAAGGGTGTTTCTAACTACACCTTGCGTCATAATAACGAATTAAAATTTTATTTTAAAAATTTTCAAATCTCTTAAATACCTATTTTTTTATTATAAACGTGTTGTAGTCATTGGGTACATGAACTGGGCTGCTTTTGTAAGACGACTAAAAAGTCACGGTGTATAACTACCGGATACTGTAATTACAAAGAGATATATCTTGTGTAGGATGTAGGACATTGTTTTTTACTTGTTCCGAAAAAAGGTAAGTAGATACTTACACGTGGATGTCCTGTCTTTGCACCCACACACATCATCTGAAATAAACAACTGATATAATTATGAGAGATAATAGAAACAATTCTATGCCATCAAAAACATATCTGCTAAAAGGGTGGCCAAGTTCCTATCGACTTATTGTTAGCCTAAAAAACCGGCCAAGTGCGTGTCGGGCCACGCACAGTGTAGGGTTCCGTAGTTGCCATCAAAATACTTATGTGAACTAACTAAACTGATTCGCTGAATTTAATTTTAAAAACAACAATTTTCAAAATCTGTCCATGCGTCTTTGAGAAATCGGGGAAAATACATAAAAAAAGATTACGACGAATTTAGAACTCCTCCTCCTCCTTTTCTTGAAGTTAGTTAAAAATAGTTGACAATAAACCTTTGCGTTCCAGAGCAACGGTAACCTGCTTAGGCAACACCACGACTCTTTATTATGGACATCAATCGAACTTTTTGGTTTAAACCGATCATTGTTAATATCACCTGAAATCCTTAATTTAGACGAGCCTTCCAGACAGGCTCGAATCCGTAGCGCTATCCCCTTAATTTGGCAGTATACACATAGGATACGTTAGCGTAGATGTAAGGACTATTACGGAGCGCGCCAACCCGGAAAACCGAAATTACGTAACCGCTACATTGAATTTTCCTATAATCGACAGAGGAATTCCCCCAAATAGACATTTGATGGCACGCCATTTGCAACTTATAAACGATATAACACCTCTCAAATTTAATGAACGCACCATTTTCAATGTGAGAGAGAAATGAATTGAAATTGGTAGTTAGGAATGGAAATACATAATAATGTATATAGAATACATTTTAGATATTGCGATAAACTTTGATCATTAGACACCTGGGCTACCCTATTGAAAATTGTTTAAATAACTGTCTCGATGTTTCTAATACAAAGAGGCAACTTTAACTATGAAAATAATGTTATGTAGGTGAGCTATCAAAAAGTACAAAATTAACCATTTTAATATTCATCTGAATAGTTTTTTGTACAAAGCCTTTTGCGTGACCGCTTTTTCTGTTAAATTAGTTTTTCGACAATTATTATTTATGTGTAAACTTTACTTTTTAGTGTCCAGATGTTTGTTTGTTACAAATAAATATGAAGTGTTTATTCATTACATTATTTATTACTTAAGAGGAAACACCAAGGGCTGGAGAATTGAAAAATAGGTATTTGTAAAATCTATTGCTGTCGCGCAGCACCACAACAGAGTTACAGACGCGCTCTGTCTGAGAGACAACAGCAGCTTGGACCGAAAATACCTTATAGGCGAGGAGCCACCAATCCTGAAAGCTCCGTGATCACGGATTCTAATATTTTTAATAAAAAAATATAAGTTAACGTTTAGACGAACAAGATTTGCTTGGTCGGCGTGGATTTGATTGGCCGGAAATATTTTAATTAATTTTTTTTATTATTAAATTTCCATAATTTTTTTCCGTCATCACGGATTTTGATTAATCTTATATAGAATTGTGTGAAATATTCTGTTCAACAAGAAAAAATCCGGCCGACCAATGATTTTTAGCCGGAAAGGTCACGCATACCTATTTGAATGGTGTGATAAGGGGTAAAATTTATCCATTATCACGGAAACCTTTTTTTTTTTTTTTAATTCACGCGTTTTAATGTCACATTTATGATTATCTTGGTATGCGTGCTTACAAACTGCCGAAAGTATCGCGCATACCAAATTTTATTGTGTGAGTGAGGATCATACTATTATAGATTTCACTTACTTGATGACATTTCTTTTAGTCTTTCTTCTACCTCTGGTCTCTTCTTCAAGTTTTTAACTATTTATTATACTAATTAATATGGAAAAGAGGAAATACAGGAAAAAAATTATTTGGGTTGATTATATAAGAAATGAAGGTTGATACAAAAAATATGTTCAATTCAAGTTTATTAATTAATAATCATCTACATCATTATCATCAAAATTATCATTTCTCTCTTCTTCTGATTCTTCGTTTTCTTCCTCATTCTGTTGGCAACTTAATATTTCCTCAACCTTTAACGGTGCTGATGGGCCAATGTACCACAATGGTTCGAGTTTACTGGATTCATTTACTTGCCATCCACATTCTGTTGGATCATATAATGTACAAATGGGTTCAGTAGCATTTTGCCACATTGCGTTTACAAAAATGGTGCGTAATAATTTTTGCGTTAAAGTTTTCCAGCATGGTGGAATATTATTTGAATTGAAATTTATCATACCTTTGTAAAATTTTTCTTTGTCGGTTGTACTTGCAAAAAATTTTAAAAATAATTCAAATCTTGCCGCATTAACATTATTATTTTTTACGTTATACATTTCATTTGTAAATCTTTGGACTAAATCTGTCTTTTCTTTATCATTTATGTCTTCCGGATTTGTCAAATGCTCGAACATGTTCTGATATTCTTCATTTTCTAACAGGAGGTTGTAGGCTTTAATTTTTCCTTTACGAACAGAAGCTGCTGTGTAATCACAACCTGTAAAAGCATGGAAGCCCGGTAGAGCTCGACAGACTGATGAACCTAGCTTTTCTGCAAGTTGTGTACAATTTACGTAATTTATTTCGTTATTGGTTTTGGTTGTGATCCATACTTCTTGCTCTTTGAATTTATGTATGTTTCCGAGACAAATAATTAACACGTCAGTATCTAATGATTTTTACTTAGGATTTTTTGTTGAGGCGAACATTTATTCAAGTGGAAAAAAATTCTTGTATCAGCTTCTTCATGGTAGCATTCATAATTTTCATCTAGTATTCGAGTTATTATTCCATTACTATGAGTGTACACAAAACACTTGTCTTCAACTGTTAAAAAAACTTTTTTGTCTTTAATAATTGAGCTACATGTAGTGTCCGTCCAATGATTATGTAAAAAAGTAACTATTGCGTCTTTGAATTTTGGATTACTAAGACTTTTATTAAAATCTGTAGGTCTGCTTTGTAATCCGGAGGACACGGTGGAGCATACGGTGCAGGACTGCCCAGCTTGGGCAGTGCACCGACGTGTCCTCACGGTTGCGATAGGCGGAGACCTCTCGCGCCCGGCATTGGTTTCGGCCATGCTGCGGGGCGAGACGGAGTGGGAAGCGGTCGCCTCCTTCTGCGAAGCAGTAATGCTCGCGAAGGAGGAGGCGCACCGCGAGCGAGAGAGGACAGAGTCCTCCCTCCGCCCCAACCGCGGTGTAGGACGCCCACGGCGACGGGCGTCGCGCGACGATCTCCGGCCACCGTAGGCGCGGGCATGCGGGCAGCGAGTAAAGGGCAACTCGCTGCCCGACCAAGGACCGTGCCCGGGTCGACGGCGCGTTGTGTCCCACGCGCGCCTCAAAGAGCGTCAGCATAATGACGGGGCCCCCCTCTCAGAGGGCCAAAGCCTGCCGGGGTCGCGGGATTATTCCCTTACCGTAACCCGAGAACGAGTTGATCTTTCTGAATCTTTGATGGATGGTGATAGATATCTATCCAAAATGAAGTGGATTTCTAAAGCAGTGGTGTTACATATTTTTTTCAGAATAAATTCATCAACCTTCATTTCTTATATAATCAACCCAAATAAAAATTTTCCTGTATTTCCTCTTTTCCATATTAATTAGTATAATAAATAGTTAAAAACTTGAAGAAGAGACCAGAGGTAGAAGAAAGACTAAAAGAAATGTCATCAAGTAAGTGAAATCTATAATAGTATGATCCTCACTCACACAATAAAATTTGGTATGCGCGATACTTTCGGCAGTTTGTAAGCACGCATACCAAGATAATCATAAATGTGACATTAAAACGCGTGAATTAAAAAAAAAAAAAAAGGTTTCCGTGATAATGGATAAATTTTACCCCTTATCACACCATTCAAATAGGTATGCGTGACCTTTCCGGCTAAAAATCATTGGTCGGCCGGATTTTTTCTTGTTGAACAGAATATTTCACACAATTCTATATAAGATTAATCAAAATCCGTGATGACGGAAAAAAATTATGGAAATTTAATAATAAAAAAAATTAATTAAAATATTTCCGGCCAATCAAATCCACGCCGACCAAGCAAATCTTGTTCGTCTAAACGTTAACTTATATTTTTTATTAAAAATATTAGAATCCGTGATCACGGAGCTTTCAGGATTGGTGGCTCCTGGGCTATTATTAAGTGGCACAAAATCAACGATTCGTAGTCCCCTGATTACTCCTCCAAAACTTAACCGATTTCACTACTTTTTTCTTTAAAAAATAAAGAAAGGCACTGGCCGTGTTCCTATGTTTTCTTTTTTTATATAATCTCGTCAAATTTATTGTCTGGATATTTGAACACAGCGGAAAATTTGGCCATTTTTTTAGGTTTTTGAATGTTCATATCACTCTTTTAATAATTAATTTATGGAAAAAAGGAAAATATAGAGACATGCCAATAGTGGTCATAGATTTTTTGTAAAAAAATATTGCTCTACTGGCATTATCCAGGGAGAAAACAGGGGACTACGTTTGTATGGAAAAACGGCCGTGCTGTTTCCTCTTAACCCTTAGCCAGGCTCTGGATTGAGCATTTTCCACCTAGATTTCACATTCTCGTTAGTTAACATTGCTCTTTCATTAAAAACCGGTGTTTGCATAAATTTCAATAAGGTCGAAAATCGCTTGAAGGTAGTAAAACATTTGCTTGGCGATAGCAAGTTAAAAAAAACAGGTGCTTGCGATTTTCGACCTTATCGACATCAACAATTTAGTTTGTTTTTCTCACATTCTCCTTCATTAAAATCGGGTGTTTGCTTAGATGTCAATAAGGTCGAAAATCGCTTGAACCTTATTTTTAACTTGCTATCGTTGTCCCTTGACACCTCTCGAGTTTAAATCATATTTTGGTTTAAAATAAAATGAATAACACTTTTTTTTACGAGTGTACATGTGCGAACGTTCGCAAAGGCTGACTTCACAATCGCCTCTCTCGTGCATCGTATAGGACGTGCGGCAACTCAGACCGCGGGCGAAGAGTGGACGAAGATACGTAAGTTAGCTTACGGAGAGCCGTAAGCGAGGGTACGGAAAACCGACCGCTCGTCAACCGTGCACTGCACCGCGGTTCGTGAGCTTTTCCGAGGCGATGCGATTACGTGACGATTCCGATTAGTGTGCGTTGCAGTAAGGAGTTTCATACAAATAATACTCAACGGCTTGAGTTGATTCGGTGACGATCCTTTTCCGTTTTGGTAAGTGTGCTGCAACCCTAAATCTGCTTTTTCAACAGCGTTTTGGGCTCTTACACATAAACACGTTACGTCGACGCAATGTGGCACTGAAATGAAATGAAAAATGTAGAACTACTACGTGCGAAGGTACCGTGCAGCTTTACACACTTATTTCAAGAACAGAGGCCGAGTGACATTCTTGACATCTATATATATAAAAGAACAGGGGTTTTTCTTTTGACACGACTACAGCCGAAACCGCTTAACGCAGAAACTTGAATTTTGGACATCATTTGCAGTCTACCATGTAGATTGGCAATAAGACGGGATTTTGCGAAAATCCTCCTCTAAGAGGGTGAAAAGGGGTGAAAACTTTTGTATGAAAAATCTTATTCCTTGGGTTTATAAACTTGAAACTTACCACGAATAAGAACATTAGTAAATAAATAAGATTAGCAACAATATTTTTTCAAAACTACCCTCCATTGGTATTCTAGGGGTTGTTAAAGTTTGTATGGGAAAATCATAACGCGTGAGCTGATGAATTTGAAAATCAGTATTTATATACTACATAAGAATTAATCAAATACGTGTTTTTGGATTTTTCGAAAATTACCCCCCAAGTTGGTGAAAAGGGGTATTCAAGTTTTAAGGGGAGGATTTTAACCACTAAACGTAGAAACCTGAATTTTGGATGATAGTTGCAGTTTATAATGTACGTAAGCATTAAGAAAGGATTTTGCGAAAATCTACCTCTAAGGGGGTGAAAAGGGGTGAAAACGTTTGTATGCAAAATCTTATTCTTTGGGTTTATAAACTTAAAACTTGGTACGAATGTGAGTATAAGTAAATAAAAAAGATGGACACTATTCTTTTTTCAAAACTACCCTCCATTTTTGGGTTTTTCGAAAATCACCCCCTGAATTTTGAAAAGGGTTGATGAAGTTTTAAGGGAAGAATTTACTGCTTGCTTCGATAAATTCTAAACTGGGCATAAATTATCTCTCAATCGAATAAAGGATACGTATTTATTATATTAAAAAAATCAACCCCTAGCGGGGTGAAAATCAGAAAATCAGTTAGTCTACTACGATTGATTGTTTGTTTCATTCGTTCAGTTTTTTTATATTTTCAGAAAGTATCCTTTAAAGGAGGGTGAGCGGGAATTAAATTCACTGAATACAAAAAGTTAGAAACACGCGCAGACGAAGTTGCGGGCAAAGTGCTAGTACTGTAATAATATTAGGTACACTGTGGCACTGCAGTTGTTTTTTTTTTTCAAAGAAGTTTTGCAGAGCGCGTCGTCACAGCGCCCGTGGTTGTTATTGGTACTAGAGCAGAGGCATGTGAGACGCGAGGGTGAAATCTGATTTTTTTCCTGGTATTATGCCCGCTCTTAAGACAAAATTTATACATACCTATATTATAATCATTCCTACAGTCAAACAAGTTATGGAAAAATAATAATGACGTTATTCATTGACACAATAGACGTTGCTAACAACGGTCGGAAGTAAATTAGTTTCGCCGAAACAAACAGAAAATATTCTTCATTAAAAGTGAAAGAAAATCATCAAGACCTTAGTTCATTTTCTCTCATTCTATTAAAACACACTCTTAGATATAATACCGGTACAGCAAGGCAGGGCCTGCCTAATTGCCGGCAGTCGGGTCACTTTATATCATTAATGGTGGCACGTCGGGGACACGAATTACGCCATGTCCGTTTCGACCGCGCGGCCACGAGGTTTTTTTTAAATAAAACTCATCCCAAGTTTTTGTAAAAAAATGTAAAAGTCGATTCCCAAAAACCATAAATTTGTCAAAGCAATGGTTAAAAAGTTATAAGGGTTTGAACGTGGCCGCGCCATCGAAACTTTCCGAACCGCGCGGCCATGGAGATCTTTAAAACTAAGAGTCGCAGAGACCTGAAATTTTGGGAAATAGTAGATTGAATTTGTAAACCAAATGTAAAAATATAGAAAAAAATCCTGTGTTTATATTTTAGGAGCTGCAAGGCTAAAACCTCATGGCCGCGCCATTGAAACGGTGACGAACACGTTATCGCCGATATCTCGCTGAAAAAACATCTCAGACGTTTGAAGTTCTTTGTAAAATATAGATTTTAATTTGTCGAAACATGTAAAAATACAACAAAAAATCCTAGGATTATATTTTAGGAGCTATAAGACTAAAACCCCATGGCCGCGCCATCGAAACGTTGAAAATTTAGTTTTTCACCAATATCTCGCTGAAAAAGCATCGCAGAGGTCTGAATTTTTTGTAAAACCTAGATTTGAATATGTCGAAACTACCAAAAATACAAAATAAATCCTAGGTTTATGTTTCAGAAGCTGTTGAACAAAATCTCTAATACATCTTTAATATCTCGATTAGGGTGACCACGGATTATTATTTACAGAGAACTTTCCACCTATTTTTATATTAGAAATGATATTATCTCAAGGATTCGAATTTAAATGAAACAATAAGGTACGTAAAAAAATAATGTTATTTCTTTAAAAATCACAGATTGTTCGCTTACACTAGGACATACATTTCTTTAAAAATCACATAAATCACAGATTGTTGGTTTACACAAGGACATCAATCTGTGATTTATGTGGTTTTTAAAGATATAAAAATAGGTGGAAAGTTCTCTGTAAATAATAATCCGTGGTCAGCCTAATCGAGATATTAAAGATGTATTAGAGATTTTGTTCAACAGCTCCTGAAACATAAACCTAGGATTTTTTTTTTTGTATTTTTGGTAGTTTCGACATATTCAAATCTAGGTTTTACAAAAAAATTCAGACCTCTGCGATGCTTTTTCAGCGAGATATTGGTGAAAAACTAAATTTTCAACGTTTCGATGGCGCGGTCATGGGGTTTTAGTCTTATAGCTCCTAAAATATAATCCTAGGATTTTTTGTTGTATTTTTACATGTTTCGACAAATTAAAATCTATATTTTACAAAGAACTTCAAACGTCTGAGATGTTTTTTCAGCGAGATATCGGCGATAACGTGTTCGTCACCGTTTCAATGGCGCGGCCATGAGGTTTTAGCCTTGCAGCTCCTAAAATATAAACACAGGATTTTTTTCTATATTTTTACATTTGGTTTACAAATTCAATCTACTATTTCCCAAAATTTCAGGTCTCTGCGACTCTTAGTTTTAAAGATCTCCATGGCCGCGCGGTTCGGAAAGTTTCGATGGCGCGGCCACGTTCAAACCCTTATAACTTTTTAACCATTGCTTTGACAAATTTATGGTTTTTGGGAATCGACTTTTACATTTTTTTACAAAAACTTGGGATGGTTTTTATTTAAAAAAAACGTCGTGGCCGCGCGGTCGAAACGGACACATTACGCCCTCCGTCTATGAAATTTCCATGTAATTGGAGATCCTTCGATGTTTTAGGTAAGTACCTGAGAATGTTCAGATTACGTAAATAAACACAAGACGAATCGAGAATCTGTTCTGAGAACTCATTAAGTTAACCGTCAGTAATGTTATTAAAAGGGATTCGTAACTTCTGGACTTAGGTTGGCTTTTGCTTATTGATTAAATTATTCAACAATAAAACTACTGATGAAACTCTTGACCAGCTAAAATCACGTTTCCAGTTTACTAGGACTATCTTACGGTAATAGACATAAATCGTGAATTCTTTAACATGTACAAAATAGAGAGAACTATCACTTCGCCTGCGACTTCGTCTGCGCGTGTTTCTAACTTCAAACTCAGTGAATTTAAATGCAGGGTCACCCTCGATATAGGATACTTTTGGAAAATCTAAAAATGGTCCAGTCCTGATTTTCCTAGGTTCACCCCGTCAGGGGTTGATTTTTTAAATGTAGATGAATACGCACCCTTTATTTGATTGAGAGATTATTTAGGCCAAGTTTTGAGTTTATCAAAGCAAACAGTAAAATCCTTCCCTTAAAACGTTATCACCCATTTTCACCAATGTAAGGGGTGATTTTTAAATTCAAGTTTCTTGGTTTAGCGGTTTTGGCTGTAGTACAGTCTTAATAAAAACTCTGTTCTTTTATGTGCATACATAGATTATTATTCTTGTATATTTTTCAGCATGTTTAAACAATATCCTTCAGTTTATTTATGTCAATAACGCAATGTACGATGATTTTCATAAATAAAAAAATAATGTCACAGATGTTACACAATCACCCCGTTTGACACAATTAACCCTCGACCCGTCGCGTGGGGTCTTTCAAAGCCCAGGGTTTAGAAAATTGGAAAATAAATAGACTTAGAATACGTTTTCGGATCTCTTACTTTAGGTACCCTCCTAAAAAGGATTACACTTCACCCTCCCACCATAAAAATTAAGCATGCGCGTGCGCCCTTCGAGGTATGGACGTGTATTTCTACACAAGGCTCTCAGGGACCCCACGCGACGACTGGCGTAAGTAAATTTTTACTAGTGACTTAATGGTAGCCATACACGTACATGCCTATTTGTCAATTCGGCATAAAATGCCAATTTGCTCAAATAGAATTGAACGTGTATGGGGGTGGAATGCCAATTTGATGGCATGACATGCCAATTTTGATAGGTCATCAAATCGTTTTTGACACAACGTAAAATCGGCAGCAGTGATGCCATCTTAGCAACTTCATAGATAGTTAGCTAATTTTATAAAGGTGCTAGAAAAAAAGCTAAAAAGTGTAACTTGTGGCTAAACTTTTTAGCTACTTTTCTAACACCATTTCAATTCATCATGACATTGAGACTTTCAAAATTAGTCAAGTAGTGTCCCGAGTCAAAAGACAAGATAACGCAACAGTGGCTCATTCTACATATAAATAAGTGGCATTCTGAAGAAATAGTTCAGTTTCGGGTGGAAATAAAAAAAGAAATGAAATTCTTCCGGTGGCAAAATATATTTAAATATACAAGATACCCTGAACATGAATTTTCACTCTTAAGTAAACTGGGACTTTGCTGTAAACTTAATGGCAGACTCTGTAGAGTAAAATACTGCAAAATCTCTGTAACAAATACAGGGATTATTGTCAGCCGACATCACTGAGAAGTCACTAAAATCCGACCCACCACTCATGACTTTCGGAAATTTCTAGGTACTAATTTTTTAATGCATTTGATGTAATGAAATAGACACTAGCGCCATGTCTAAAGGTCAAGGAGTGGTGGCCAGGGCTGGGGTGCGTTTAAATCTTCCGGCGGTATTTCGCCGGAAAAAATTAAACTAGCGAAGGTTCGCTGAACGGAGTCATAAGTTTCTGTCAATGTTAGTTGTCAAATTCAATTGACAGCTCAGTTTATTGAACAAATAATCAATTTGCCGGTTTAATGCAAATCCATAATCCACAAATAATATTTACTCTCTAAAATAAAAATAATATTCGTTTTTTACTGCGGGTATCGAGCAAAACAACAAAACGTAATGTCAGTCTGACAGCAGGATAAAATATTGCGAGGTAAAAAGGTCGCAATATTTTATCAGTAAATTCCATTTAGTAAAAACTTATCCCAGCGAATGACCGTAAACGGGGCAGATTAAATTTTAGTTAGCTTCATTTTCACCTCGCGGTGTACTTAAACGGGGTGTTTGACATCTATGCAGTATAAATTTAAACTGGATAAAGGATATAAACGCAGCCCAGAGTCCTGTATATGGGATCGTTCTGAAACTCGACTTTTTGACAAATATTTATTTTTATTTAAAAATAACCAGTACTAATCCAAATTCAGTGACTAAATAAGAAAATAATTGTACAAAAACGTTAATAATATATAATAGATTTGACTAAAAAAAAAAAACAAATATTCTCCGCATTTCATTTTACATTTAATTTACTATACAAACGTTTTCGAACGCACCACGTCTAGCATGCGTACCTATCTAGTCTGTGATGCGTACGCAATTTAAGACAGTGTTCCCACTTTATAAATATTTTCCCTTTATTTAGGGTAGGGGGGTCCTTTCAAATGTTGGTCAATATTTAAGCGAAAAAATTGTAAAATAAATAAATATGAAGGTCTTTATGAAATTAACTACCCAAAAACCAACCTTCATGCTTTGTGCTCGTGTAACCCTCTAGGAGGCTAATAGCTAAATAATAAAAAGCAGCACTTCTCTGCATTATTATAATTTTTATTTTCGACTTCAATTAAATAAAAAAGGCAAAATTGTTCAATGTCAAAATAATCGTATATTGAAAAGGTGATAATAAAAAAAACTTTTTCAAGAAAAATGTAACCGCCTTCTAAAACAACCACAAAAAATTGTAAAATAATCTACAAAATAACTTTTCTTTCGGTTGTCGGTGCCTTTGTTTTTTTTTTTCTTTTCATTGTCTTTTAGCCACCGACTTCCGAATGAAAAGTAATTTTGTAGATTGTGGTTGTTTTTGAAGGCGGTTACAGTTTTTTGAAAAAAAATTTTTTTTAACTCTTTTTAGTTTAAATAATTATTCAACCCGAATTCTTGTCAAGAACATCATTCTCTTACATGTGCACTAGAATTTTGTAATCCTTCGCACCGGTAATTACATCGCTCATGTACACAATAAGCTAATAAAATTCCATATCTCAAAAATTACTGACCGATTTCTACCGATTCTGATGAAACTTGCAGTGTTCCCTAAGTTAATTGATACCTCGCACACCAAAAAAAGCATTACTTAAATCGGACTCAAATTCCGGAGATATGCGAACACAAACTAAATCAATCGATGCTTACTCCTTACTGTTAAGGAGTTGTACCTTCCATCATCAGCTCATCCACCTGAAATGATGATTATCAGATGCAAATACTCGAACAGCTTTAGAAAATATATATAATTGGTACTATCTGCCTATAAAATTTGAAGGTTACCCTCGCTTTCCCTGGGATCCTATCACCAGAATCTGACCAGAGAATTTTTTTCCAAATCAGTCCAGGCGTCTTCGAGAAATCGGGGAACATACATAAAAATAAAAAAATATTCCGAACTGAGAACCTCCTCCTTTTTTTGAAGTAGGTTAAAAAAAGGTGTCGGAACAGGTAGGTAAGTTAAAACTAAGTATTTATTATACTTACGGGTAAGCCCCGACTCAAACGAGCGTTTTCTTTTGCTGGCACTTTAAAAGCGCTGACGTGTGAACAGATTTTGACTGGCCTGTTGGTCTAGTAGTTAGTGACCCTGACTGCTATGCCGGGGGTCGTGGGTTCGATTCCCACCCAGGACAAATCTTTGTGTGATGAGCATGATCATTTGTTCTGTGTCTGGGTGTAATTTATCTATAGTAAGTATGTATTTAAAAATATATAAGTATGTTTTCAGTTGTCTAGTACCCATAACACAAGCCCTGCTTAGCTTGGGACTAAATGGCGTTGTGTGATAGTTGTGGAATATTATTATTATTATACAAGGGAATGCATTTGTTCTATATCGGCGGTTTTTTAACGCCAGCAGAAAAAAATAAACTTTCGCGCGAATGGCGTCTTAAAAAGTCTAGGTAGGATTAAAAAAACCAGCAACTGCCTGCAGGCACTATTACTACGATTAATGAGTAGTCATTATGACTTTTTTTCAGATGGGTCTACGAACCAATATCATCAAAATAGTTCAGCGGTTTAGGCGTGAAAGCATAACGAACAAGTGCATTTATACTACACGAATAAGTTAGGATAAAAATGTAAAATCGTTTTATTTTTAATTTTAATACCTTTTTAGTAATATTAAAATACGGGGAAATCTGAAATCAGAGGCTGACAATATGGTTACTATGACAACGAATATTCAAATAAAACAATCGATGTGTATCTAAGTAACAAACATCAAACAAAAATACGTTAGGAAATTCAATAAATTAAATTTTGTGGTTCGTTTCAGTAAAATCGAGAAGCGTTTAAAATACCTACCTACCTAAGGGAGATCATCATCATCATCGACGACTTTGCTCTGGAAAAATTATATGGAAAACGCGTGGTCCAATTCTGACCCGACTCAATTTAGATTGCCATCGACATGCTAAGAGGATCAGCACAAAATAATCTCAGAACCTGCCATTCTTCAGACATGAATAAGGTGGAAGATAAAAACCAGCTGACACAGTGATATACCTAGTGTGAAACCGCTAGGTATTGTACGAGTATGATCAAAATGTTTCCTAATTATTTCATGCAAACAATTTGATACAGAAAGTTGAGAGCCATTGGATCAATGTGTAATTCTTTATCATGGATTTAGGTACTTCGATTAACAAAAAATGTACAATGGATTTACATCTCAGTGAAGTGAAATATCATATTCCTTATTGTTGTTAGTAATAGTTATTTAGTGATTGTGTTTAAATTACAATAATTGTATTTTTCCTATGCTGTTATAACTTACAGAATGTTAATAATATAGGTAAAAGTAAAGTAAGTAAAGTAAAACCAACGACTTTCATTTTGATATGATTTTTATTAAAGCATTTCAAGCAAAGCTAAGCAGCTCTGCCAGAGCAAATATATAAAATATAATTATTTTTGCATGATGTTAGTAAAAAGGTGAGTACTGACTTAATGAGTAGAGAAAAATAGAAGATTTGATGAATTAGAATAAGGGCAGGAGAACGATGAGACGACGAATCATATGATTTCTAAATAAAATATAACTATTAATATTTCCCTAAGTATTTATTTTAATAATAAAAGGTTGAAACACTATATATACCTATAATATTAGGTAAACTACCACATATTTTATCATATAATTCAGTGTGTTTTCTTGCATGATTCACAGAGCAGCAGCGAAATTGAGAATAGGCAATCCTTGCTCTCAGTAGAGTTACTGTCCAAAGATAAAATAATCTGTAAACATGAAGAAATTACCATTAAATTAACCCATTTTTCTAGTGTAAAAAACTTGTAACTAAAATGATACAGCGAAGATGCTGGCTCAGTGATGGCCCTTGCTTGTGAATATTGTAGTTCAGTTAATTTATATTAGTGTGACAGATTCGGACAAAAGTGCACACTATATAGGTATGTTTTTAATCTACCAGTACCTATTAAGGGGGTAGAAATGGGTTGTGAGACAGTTTAAACCAATAAACGTAATCAAATTGTTGATTACATTATATGAATTTGTTAGTGATGGTTTTGCATTTAATAGTTGATGTACGTATGTATCATCACATCCTGCATAAACTTATTATAGTAGTAGTAGGTATGGTTAATAATCTTTGGTCATTCCTACCTTATAACTATAGCAAGTCCAAGCTGATAACTGTAGTAGCTTGCTTCTTGGCATACATAAAGTTGGTGGTTTTCTGTTAGTAGAAATCCTGTTTTAAATTCAGTTTTGCACAGATTCAACACATTGAAAGTACTTGGTTGCGTTTATAAAATAATTCGTGCTAAGGGTAAAGGTGTTAAAAAATGAACCGCAGGCATTTCGTGGGCGTACTCGGTATCAAAAACGAAGTCGATTCCAATTTTTTTATTATTCCACCGGAAGAATTTCATTTTTTTTACTTCAACCCAAAACTGAACTATTGCTTCAGAATTCCACTTATTTATATATGTAGAATTAGCCACTGTTGCGTTATGAGTAGGCATCACTGATGCAGATTTGACGTTGTGTCAAATCAATCTTTACGATAGGCATTATGGTGTATGGTGACTATGGACCAACTGCCGATTTGAAACAATTGCAAGCGTCACATCTATCGTTCACATAGGCAGGATGGTGTATGCCTACTATAATAGATTTTTTTTGTAATAATTTTTATTTTGGTTCCAGGATATTTGTTATATGAGTAAAAATGGATAATAGACAAATTTATCGTATTTTAAGTTGGTTGGAAGAAGATGTGGAGGTTGTTGGTGTTGAACAGTGTGATAAAGAAAATGTTGATTATCCGGATGAAGTTAGTGAAAAAGACATGGAGTCAAAACTGGAATACAAAGAAAATGATCATTGTGAATAAATTACTCCATAAGTATCGTCCATAACATCCCATGAAACTCATACCAGAGCTATGTGCACTGATAGTGTCCAAAGAAATGGTTAGGGTTACTTAGACATGAAAAGTATATATATTTTTTCATGATTTTTAGCTGATATATTTGATTATCATCTTTAGTTCATTGATCACAAATAATTATATAAAAGGAAGAAGTTGTCCCCTGTTTTTTTATTTTTAAGTTAATTTTAAGATGACTCAGTAAAAATGTAAGAAAAAAATGTTATTTCTAATACTTTGATGTTTTTTTAATAGAAACAAATGTCTGATTTGCGATATCTTTTGTTTTTTGTTTCAATGAAGTCCTATCCAAATGCGAAACGCCAAAATAATGTCAATAATTAATGTAACAATACTAATTGGTTGATATTTATTTTTGGGGTCTCTGAAGACCCCACGCGACGGATCACGTAATAAAAAAGGCGCGACGGGTGGAGGGTTAAACCAATCCGCTGCAGTCTTATTTCCAAACAAATAAACAAAGTGGAATCCGTGAGGTTTTTTATGCGTCCGTCATGGCAAGCGTGTAAAATATATCGCTGTAACTGGAACAACAATGGCTTGTTTTCGTAAAATATGTGACGATTTATTTGCCATGGACGGTACAAATATTTACCGAGGGATTACAAAACACCGTAACGAGCAAATGTACATAAATCATGATCCAAAGTTTTGTGGAATATTTATCACGGTGAGCAAAAATATTTGGAAAGTGGTTAAAAGTTTTGACATATTAAAATTAAAATGTTTTATTTTTGTATGGTCTTATAGAATTTTGTTCGTGTCAATTCTTCAGATTACGGAAGCATTTTTAAACTTTTAATACGAAACATGGCGGCTGTGTAGCGCTGGGTAGATTTCAGACAGGAAAATGGAATTATGACTTTGAAGTTATTTATTTCTTTGTCGTAAGCCTGTAGGAAGTCATCATCGTCTGGCGTCGCTTTATAATTCGATTAGGTACAAGTTACATCATTATTGGGCACAAGTGACATATTTGGTCTGATTATACCGTTATATTTTCTAATTAAATAATTAATGATAGTAACTATAACTGTTATGAATAGGTAATTGAATTGTTCAGATTATAATCATGGTAATTCAATTTTCTTTTTAAACAATCTACTCTAATGCTTTCGTAACGCACTTAAGCACCTATGTTGAAAGAGAAGACGGCGGTGTATCCAACAAAATGAATCCTAGCTTTTGGGATAGTCGGATTTGATGGGCCTTTTACATTGTTATGCAATGAAAGCCTCGTTTTAGCAGTATCGGGTAGAAGCACGATGAATGATGGATGATGAACTATCGGCGCGAAATGTTTACATTGAGCACTAAGAATATACCGCGTAGCTCTTAATCCCGTAATAATAGCCTAATGACCTTCTTAGGGCAAACTAGAATGTGATATGTAAAGTTAGAGGTTATACACATTATAGGGACAGGCAAAAATTTTACTGAAAGCTAAATGGGCACTCCAATTATGAACATTACTCTTGAACTAGATACTTATATAAGCTAACTGCTGTGTTGCTATGGATTTACTTTTTTTTAATAAGTGACAAACTCGTTTTGCTTTTAAAGCATGAATATTACATTTCTTTCCTTTCACAAGCTTTGAACAGTTATGTCATTGTAATCTAAGAATTGAACGATAAATTGTTGAAGCTAGCTAAACGTGGATGCACTACCAAGATGACTTCACCTCTACCTTCGCTGATTGCAGACGCAATGTTGCCTGATTTTTAAAAATGCAAAAATCCTAATCTCACATCACACTAGATCGTCGATCGGTTGAAAAAATCTGGATTAAAAACATAGAGATAGATTTATGTTTTAGTCTATGATTTGCACATAATATCCCTTTATTTTTTACATTAATGTAACAGTTTTGCGTTCCCGTGGGACATGAAAAAAGGGGGTGCCATCCTTTTGTGGTAAGTGTGCGGTTTTTTAAACCCTGACCACAGAAATAGAAGCCCCGCCCGGCGGGGCTTTTATATAAAGCTCCGTTTTTAGATTACTTCATGAAACACAATTTTGTGAGCATTTTTTTACTCTGACAGATATTTCAGGTGCACTTCTAGTAGGCATAAAAGCACAACACAAAAAATAGAGTCATCGTATTTACTTCGTACCTCTACGTTTGTTTGTACAAATGGTAATCCATTCGCGCATACATCACGTCACTGTTTTATGTCGTACGGTCCTGTTTTGTGGTCATTTGTCACTGGACATGTTTCATCATTCTTGTGCACCGCTATGTGCGTAATAGGTACTGGGTTTTGTATGTAGGTAGGTATAGGATTATGGAGCTTAAATCATTTTTATTTGGAGATTATTTTGCTGAGTAAAAGAAGGCGTGAAAATAATGTTTGTTCATTTGGCGATATAGCGATAACAAGGATATTTTCTAAAACGACAAGTAATAGAAAACCATTCTTTGTCGATACGAATAAGGACAATAAAATGATAGAAAAAACCTATTTTGTCTTCATAGTGAACCAAAAAACAGGCGTCAGATATAAATTAATTTCTTAAATAAATTTCTTTGCTCGCAAGCAAATCTTTCAATAACTTTTTTCGTTAAAATCTTAAACAGAAATCCGAAATAAGTACCAATTTAGCAGCATCGTTAAATATGTCGCCAGTTTTACTTTCTCAGTCACAAAATAACCGAACTAAACGTACGACAAAAGATAAATGACCCGAATATATGTAGATACAAAAAAAGGAACATTTTCTGAGCTGTAAAACCACGGTTTCGAATAAAGGCGACATAAGAGGTATATAGAAAAAGTTCCCACTCTAAGCCTAAAATAATGCTATGAAAGCAGAAATATTCCCTCGGGAAGGGAATTCAATCCTGTTTATACACAAAAAACGAGCTCACATTTGCTGCGACTGTATCTCCTTTCAAACATAACGAAAATACCTTAATAGGTCACACTACAAATAAAAACATAGATAATAATATAACTAAGCACTTGTTTTTTAAACATACAATTATTATTAATATTACCACTGTAATCCCTGAAGGGTTGGACAGAAATGTACTTGTTCCAAATAGTACACCCACATTTTGCCGGTTACATTCCCTTGTAAGATGGGCCAAGCTTATTGTCCAAATCCAGATTGCGAGCCTGCCGCAAAACATTTGACCCAACGTGGGAATTGAACCCGGTACTTCATATTCAGTACTCATGGTTTAAACCACTAAAACTGACTGGCCTGTTGGTTTAGTGGTTAGAGAGCCTGACGGCTATGCCAGAGGTTGAGGGTTCGATTCCCACTCAGGACAAATGTTTGTGTGATGAGCACGATCATTTGTTCTGTGTCTGGGTGTAATTTATCTATAATATGTATGTATTTAAAAATATATAAGTATGTTTATCAGTTGTCTAGTACCCATAACACAAGCTCTGCTTAGCTTGGGACTAGATGGCGTTGTGTGATAGTTGTGGAATGTTATTATTAAAACATGAACCGAATCTGCAGCAGACAGCGCAGCGGTCGATCACTCAGTTCCAGTGTCCTTCAAAAAGTACGACTTAATTAATATTTGACACCTTGGTGAGTGATCATGTGCTGAAGCGTATAAAATAAATCAAATGGGAAGTGTGTGTAAAGATATTTTTTTCAATTTCTCTATTCAACCAATTTGCCGTCTGTTGCCGGACGTATGTAAGCCTCTCCTAAAGAACGCTTAGCACCATGTCCTGGAGACTACGGATCCATCTGCTGCACCAAGCCAAATTCTTCTAATCATCGACCTATCGTGACGCATCGCGTCCACTGACGCTGCCGCCTTGAAGAACCGTCAGGCTATTCAGCGACATAGCTACCTCCAAGATTATTATTAGCATCTGAAACGTCTCACAAGGCTCAGTTGAAAACCAGCGTCAGGCACCTTGTGACCTGGCTTTATGCGAACTGAGCCTATTTGGCACAGCCGTGAGGAACACGGTACTTTTTTGTGTTTTTTTTTAATTTTAATTCTATTGTATTCTCATGTAAAACTGTGTGCCAAATGCGTGCCAAATAAACTTATTTTCTTTCTTTCTTCTTCTTTCTACCCTACAAGGTCAACGTAAATCGGAGGTGCAGGATGCACTGATCGTTGATATTTATGCACCGTCTTTTACAATCAAGCGTCTTGGAATCGTCCTCCAACGTATTCTTCGGAGAGATGACATCATCCTGTCTAAACTTCTTCCTTCAGCTTTCCATCTACTTACTGTATTTTTCATCAGCTGTCAGATTAGGACAGATTTAATTCCATACGTTAATTAACTCGTTCACTTTTTACATAGATGGTACGTGATTGATACTAGCGTTAACTCGTTTTTAGTATGACTCCTTATCACACACGTGCCGACAATGCCGACCCTTATAAAAAAAAAAACTTGTTTAATTTTCCTTCCCATGTTTTAAAAATATCAAGTCTTTTTTTGTAGGTGTGGACCTTTCGACCCTCCGAATTGTTGTAATTTTTAATTGCAACAAAATTCTCAGAATTAACTCATTAGGTTTGTGGATAAGTCTTTAACATTAAAAATAACAAAGGATTTTCATATAGAAACACGCTTCTATTCCCGCTACAGCCTAGTTCAGAAACGGCGGGAACCGTGCGATTCCCGCGATTATGTCTGAACGATTACAAACAAGACTCACGCGATTTCCATGCGATTCTGAAATCGCGCGGTTCCCGCCGTGTCTGAACTAGGTCTACATCTTACGGTGCCAACAACCTAATCAAGTTGACACCAAACATCTATTTCTTCAAAATGTCATTGAAGTCGGTTGGCACGTTTCGGAAAAAAACGAATTAATAACAAAATAAAATATAAAACGTGGGAAAATAAATATTATTATCAACATTTTTTAATTTACTGATTTCACCGATTGTGGTTTTTCATTGTTCCCACTGTTTAAATAAACCATTTTGAACAAAATAATTAAACCAATATTGGATTTTGATGGATTAATGAAAGGTGGCAATGTAATATTAGCACAGTAATAATAATATATTTTATGTAATTGATGGTACTTTCGGATATATTTTATTACGGAGTAATCGCAAATTTGTTTGTCATTGTGGCCATTCATGCCACAAATTGTAAATATAAAATAACTCACACAACGTATTAAATTAATTTCGGTTAACAAATATTTGATAACTATTGTTACTAAAACAGGATTGTTGAAAGCAATAAATTGAACTACTGCAAACAATAATACTCGTACTTTAGTGCTACACTACAAATTACCATACACTTAATAAATAATCAGAATTTGTGAGAATGCATAAATATTGATTTTTCTTTTACGCATGAAGTTATAAAAGGGATTCGAATGACCCAAAGATTAATTTCTAACATGGGCTAATAATAAATAGGATTGGGTTATCTTTACAGTACAACGTTGAACCACCAAAAGTGTTATCTTTCTATGTGGATCCGACCATACCAACGCTTCAAAAGAAGTCTATATAATTTTATTTCACAAGTTTTCGTTAATAACTTTTACACTGAGTTTCCCCGAAATAATTCAAGAACCGTGAACCAGTTACTCAATTATCCGAAGCGTTTTATCCTTATCCACTTCATCAATAAGACAAAAGTCCACTAGCTATCAGCTGGAAGAAGGAAGCGTAATAAGTGAAGTGGAAGAAACTAAAGTGATTGATTTAGAAAAGTTATGAGTGCGATCCCTGTAACCAGCTGTCAGGAAACACACTGATATACTGAGAATCGTTTGCCATAAGGAAAATGGTCTTGACTTAGTTAATAAGACACTTATGTAGGACTATTATACAAATGCTTCAAGTTTTTATGAAGTACACATGTCATGCCATGTCGAGACTTGGGAAACCTCTTTTTGTTCATTTATGGTATTTTGCACCAAAAATACCATAACATTTTTTTAAATAGAGCTTCATTTTCTAATGACCCGTATCCACCTTTTTATAAGCGTCCTCTATTCATTTTCAATTGACCATTTTCTTTTTAATTTTTTAATTGAGTCCTCTCGCTGTCAGACTTGACTGACTGATAGTCTATTCCTTCAGTTGACCTTTGCGTTCTATGGTCACGGTGCCTTACAATAGAGACTCGTGAATCCCTAAAAAAAAAATAATTTTCCAAAAAACAATTTTCATAAAACAAACAAAGTGCATGATAAAGTTCCAGTTACAGAAGTTTGTGAACCCCGCTCGAAGTTCGTAGATAGTGTAAGTACTTGTCGGAAATTAGATCGGCTAAACTACCGTAAAATAAAGGAAACTTGCTTAAATGACGACTAGACTAATACTTCTTGAAGGTTGCACAGGAAATAATGTATTCGGATTTAGAAGGGTTTGTTGAAGCGAATTAGATTTTTTGTAATCAATATTTTTACGATGTATTAATTTTGAAGTTAACCGTAACGCACACCGCGCTAACTAAACAGTTCGGTTGGTGGAGAGTGCGCAGACTAGTCAAAAGTTGGCAGAAAATTCTTGAACGATTTTACTCGTTTGTAATTGACTGTTTTAGAGAACGGTTACCTACACAATGAGAATAAACTTGAAATTCTTCAGAAATATTATTATTGCTCTCAATCAACGAAGGAGTTAAGTCAAAAGCCACCCAGGTTCGAAACGAACTGAACTATCGGCCGACTGAATAATCGTCATATTGTGTGCACGCGCGGTCGTTAGCCAATACTGATTAAGAAGTCAGCCGATAGTTGGAAGACAAATTAGTTTGAAGGCAATAGAGAAGCCCATCAAACTTTTTCATTTTCCGATACTGAATCGCTGTAATGTGCGTACGTGCATACCTTTCCATACCGATTAAGAAGCCGACCAAATTATCGGCCAATAGAAAGTTTGCAGTCTGCGGGGGCTCTAAGAGGTTTTTGTGCTCCCGCGATGGGTTTTTTTTCACAGACGATGAATTTAAGTTACCGCTATAACAACAAATACAAAAAAACAGAACAAACAAATATTCAGGAGGTTCCTATACAACGGACACGACTTTTCTGCTGTTTTTAATATACTATGTATATATCGCAGAGAAATGAATCTATCATATCAAATCCATCCTCTTCTAACCTAAATTGCCCGAGGTGTTGCTAGCACCCCGAGGTGTTAACAAGTCCCGAGGATGCACCTAGTTCTAACCGGCTAAACCTAGTTCTAACTGAAGATAAGTAGGATACATCTATGTATATAGGGTTTAACCGCATGTGGTCGGTTATACCTAGTTTTAGCCGGTTAAAACTAGATGTAACCGCATTTCGGGTAAATTCCGTAACCATTATTTATAAAATGCCCTTCATGCGCGAGTCCTTCTCGCACTTGCCCGATTTTGTATGTGTTTTTTAATTATGTAATTAATGATAGAAAGTGAAGTTTTTAATTCTCGAACTGTTTCTTATGCCATTACAAGGGAAGAATAAATTAATGTCATTTTAGAATCTAGGCGCGATTGAACTACCTACTAAAACCTTGTGTTTATTTAGTAACAATCTCATCCACTTCTAGTTCAATTTATTTAAGTGCCAATTTCAACCTTCTGGCAAAACTGAAGGCTATGACAGGATTTACCGTTTCTGAAGAATAGACACTGTAAATTTGTATTAGAAAACTATTGCAAAATGGACGTGTTCGCTGTACTATTGATTTCACTGATCGATTTCTTTAATGAAGTATATTTAATTTACCGTAATTCTGTTAAGTATGTAATTTGCTTGGTGCAATTTCGGACGGACAATCAAAATAAACGTAATTTTGTCAAGAATGACATTTAACCAAACAACACAGTAAGATCGTAAAGTTTAGAAATATCAGCCTTAATATTCAAAAAAATTATATTCAATCTCTCGGACATCGTAAAGACTGGGATAGGCAAATTCAGTCCTTTTGGTTATAGACAAAGATTTAACCGAAGATAGCAACCAAGACAGATTATTAATTTCTAGCGTAACTACTTGCTTTTAGTCTCAACTTGCGGAAGTAATTCGTCTTTGAGTGAACCGATATTTTCACCCCTGTCAGAAAAGTCGATCACATTAAAAAACATTGGTAATGAGCTAGCTTATCTTGAGTCTCGGAGCTATAAAAATTGATGAAGCCTCCGCAAGCGCCCTCTAACTTCCTTAAATGGGAACGATAATTGAAAACTTCAGTTTAATCTGAGACTCTTGCGTAAATTGAAACTTGGTGAAGCAGAAGAGAGATAATTATGTGGAATTATGAAAAACCACTGATTTGTTAACTTCTTTGGGCTGAAACGGATCGTTTATAAAAGAAAAAGGAGCTTGAGTTTTACTTAATGGGATACGAACCAGAACGGAAAAAATCCGAAACGATGGTAGTCTGGGTGCGAATACCTCCAAGATAAATCACGTCGACATATTCACATGTTATTCCCAATAAAAAACAGCATTTTTCTACGAAACCATCCTTTAAACAATCTTAGTTTAGACACTTCAACTTTTTTTCTAAGAGTCTTTCAAATTAAAAGCTTTGTAATATTTTCAACTTTGTAATCTCGTTGCTAAAAATAAATTCTTGAATAGAAAATGCTGCCTAACATTTTTTAATTAAATATCTTTTTCAAGTAAACATAATAATCTCATTATATTATGATACGAAAAACTTGAGCAAACATCCATAAATAATTTGTTGCCGGTATTTAGTAAGTGAAAGCAATAAACTCAGAAGTATCCCTCAAAATTTATTAAGTCGAAAATCCCTCCGTTGGATTTTGTTGACTTTCTTGAGATTGCTATTACTGGGAAACTTTTTCCATTATTCGAACAGAAAACGATGTTAAACCGAACGATTGTGGTCATTTGGACAAACTCCCCTCTTTAATTTAAGATCCTGAATAATTTGATTAAGGATCCAAAGCTTGGAAACCAGAATATCTTATTTGAGTTCGATCGTCAATCCGTCAGTTTTACGACACCTTTGGTAGATTGCGAGAATTTTCGTCACAGGTTTTGATGTAATATTATTGTAATAAGATTGTCCCCCACGAGGTTATTTTAAATTAACATCACTTTTAAATTGCTAACAACTGAAGACCTTTGAGTGATGAAGCTAGGTGAACATTGAATACGTTTTTCTATAAAAATATGACATAATGGATCATAAATTTTCTTTACAGGTACATGGTAGGAGCTCTTAAAATGTCCTTGATTAATGTTCAGAAAGAGTAATGAATTGTTCAACAAAAGCGCACTCGTGCTTGGAATAAAAATAATATAAAATGTATTGAATGTTACTTTCTGGGATCTACTCATAGTTGGTTCCAGGAAATGCAATGCTTTATTGTCATAATAATTTTAATTTCTTTTTGTAGTCTTTATGTTACTAAAGTACGTAACTATTTGTTTTTTTCTTTTTTTTATTTAATTACTCAGGATCAAACGTCGTCAAAAGGCGCAATTAACGCAATTTAATTATTACTGATTACCATAGTACTTACTGTTTGTCATAATCATAAACTAGCCTTCAGTAATAAGTATACAACAATTTGAACAAATTCACACGAAGAGTTATTTGAAAGCTTCATCTACATTTCTTTCTCATAATCAAATTTTCGTTCCATCATAAAATAATGTAAGATAAACAAAGGAAAATTGCTCAGTAATCTAATAGTATTCTGTAATATTCACGAAAACTCCGTGTCCAGTGAGAATTTCTAAGTATTTTAATTAAGATTCAACCCAGGACCAATATTTTGTTTGGCCACACCATCAATATTAAATCTTGTTCTACTACTCTTGGGGTACTAAAAAACTTTTGTATCGAGAAAGTTTATTTTTGTTTGGAACAATAATTCGAAAAAACTGCAAAGATACATGAAATAATTTTAGGAATATATTCCTTTATATTGGTATATACTGTATATTATATAGTAGTATATTAGTATATTATATTGGTATATACCAATAATGAAAAATAAATTAACAATGTGTGTTGTGAGATTGAGTGTATATTTCATTATTTTGAAACCTTTACATAGTTTAATGAAGGCGCTATTTAACAAGACTACCAAATTAAAATTTCATTTTGCCAATAACTTACTGAACATGCTAAAATTTGTATTTTTGTTTTAAACAACAGCCTATTTCGTGTGTTTACGTCACTCATTCATGCTAGCGCCTGTTAATTATAACGTTGTGATAGTGATACTTCTCTTTCAATATTAACTGCGCTCGACAGATTCATTACAATAATTATAACAAAGCTTAACATGATGTGTTAATTTATTTATAGGAATAAATTATATTGAATTTCGGGAAATATTTAACGCTCGTACAAAAAGTTATAGTTTTACAACAACAAAATATATAATAATTTGCATCTGTTGAACACTAATTGTCTAAAAACTGTCAACTGCGACACTATTAGCAATATTTTGACGTTGAAATATTACTCATTTTTGTAATCTTGTAACAGTTGTTTTCATAATTCATGTTCTTCGTTTATTTGAAAGCACGCAAGTTAAAGGGTGCATGACATCACAAAATGGCGTCAGCAACTCTTCTTCTTAAGAGGATCTTCTACCGAACGCTCGTCCATACTAAAAGAGAAAACGTTTTCCTACCCCTACAAGTTATCCTATCTCAATGATTTTTTAGAATGCTTCTTACACAGTAAAGAACTAGGTTGCTAGGTTTTCTTTTTTTTTATTTAAAAATTTGAAAGTTACAGGCGCCAAAGAGTTACTTTTGAAAAAAGACAACCTATAAACCTAGTTTTTTACTGTGTCAGAAGCATTCTAAAAAATCATTGAGATAGGATAACATTTAGGGGTAGGAAAACGTTTTCTCTTTTAGTATGGACGAGCGCTCGGTAAACGATCCTCTTAATTGAACTGCATAGTACTTTTAACAAGAGTCAACGCAAGTTTTGCTATGCTATTACAAAGTCTACATGTCCCTTTACGAGATGCGTATTTTCGAAGTTTCGTAGGAGCTATCTACAAACGTATTCAATTACGTTCTTTCTTTTCAGTCTTTTTATGGCCTCGCCATCGTAAACTCGGATCTTTTCTAGCCTAATTAAAAAAGTTTGTATTTCGTTTCCTAAAGGATTGGATGCCATTATTTATGGAATTCTGTCCAGTGCATTTTAATGAGAACCCTACTCATAAATAAAATCAGAGTTTGAATTGCACTATGGTGGCTTTTAAAGAAATTATATGGTTAAATTAAATTATATAAATTAGCATGTGGAATGTCAAAATCTTATTATATTTTTATCTAGCAAATATATAGAATGTATTTCTTACAATTTAATGTTATATTCTAACAATACTTAATGTTCAACAAAGCAAATATAACCCTACAGTACTCCATCAAAGAAGGAACACAATGCCTTGTCCACAACAATAAAAATAAGTACATAGTTCCGAAGGAGAGTCTAAAGTGAGGCAGACAAAAGGTAGCCGAAGACGGGTTAAGTGCGGGTCAAGATTTTTATCGGATATCGGCCAATTATTGTCGATAAGCATATTCTTTTCCTCGCTTTTATCGTTATTTTATCAATGTTGAGGATTATGTTTTTGAAGTACGTGCACTATGGTTTGCTAGTGTGTCAGTCTTGCGTATTAAGATGGTTGCTAAATTAATCTTAAATCATGACATTTCATACGTATTAAAGTCTGTTAGCTGTTGTTGCAGGCAGCAAATGAAATGAAGGTCTAAAGAAATGATAACTTGGATGGATGCATTTTTTGTTTGAACTCGGCCAGTTGGTCTAGTGGTTAGTGACTGGCCTCCCGACCTCCGGCATAGCGGTACCTGACTGCTATGCCGGAGGTCGTGGGTTCGATTCCCACCCAGGACAAATGTTTGTGTGATGAGCACGATCATTTTGTTCTGTGTTTGGGTGTAATTTATCTATAATACGAGTATGTATGTATTTAGAAATATATAAGTATGTTTATTAGTTATCTAGTACCCAAAACACAAGCTCTGCTTAGCTTGGGACTAGATGGCATAGTGTGATAGTTGTAAAAAAAATCGAGTTGCTTGTGGCCAAGCGATACTGGTAGTTAATAATGTCAACTTGCAATGGGACCCTGTATAATGTTCATGTTTCCAAAGGCCGACCTCAAACGATGCAACGTATTGTATCCTCACTTAATCAATGAGATAAGGCGGTGACAATTCCAGGGGTAGAATGTTCCCAAAACAAAGGGATCGGTTGTAGATTGAAACACTGTAATTTTGAGTTGTAATTGTGTTTACATCCGTGAGAAAATAGAACGTTGAGAAATAATTATATTTTTATGTTTAGCTTTTAAAATCCAGGTTTGCATTTGTATAATTTGTATCATAGTTGATGTTTTGCTTATTTAAAATTGAACAACAAGATAAATCTGCTAAGATTAATAATAAAAAAAATAATTTTTAATTCATAGCCATCCCATTCATCAATACATTATCATCTTCATCACCCTATACCGAGCAGTCAACTGCTGGACATATTTCTATCCAATTGCACGCCATTTCACTCGATCAACGACCACCTTGCGTCATACCAAAATCAATCACATAATACATGTTACACTCCGTCGTTACATCATCCAGCCAATCGCCAAAAATCTTTTGACGCAGTCAAGAATTTCGCTTTCACGCAAACAATAAACACAAGACACTTTTTGGGATTCGATCTGCTTTGAGATAACCTCAACAATTCGAGCCGTACCTTCGTCAAACTAAGGACACCGCAATAACGCTGACATTGGAATTTATGTCGAGCCCAGGACCCCCCTTATCCTGCTGAAATGGTCACTTTGACTAAAGTATCTGTCATTCGAAATAATACTAAGGACTTGAAACACGACTAAGGCATACTAATTTAGTAGATAGGTACAGCATGTCATATACATAATCCGTTTAGTGTACTGGAACTGACAAGGGTTCATTAAATCTATTCAAGCGACGCGCTTGAGTCGTAATCTTAATTGGAAGTACCGATAGATGTGTTTAAAGCACAATAGACACTTTACCACCTTCATGAGGAACGTGATCTTAAACGTCAACATGCTTCAATACGTGTAATTTACTATAGTTGTAAACTTCATTATCCATGTTTTAGGAACTGTCATTTTTTTTATTTTATTATAGTAACGTGTTATTTCAATTGTCCTAATCGTCGCAATCACTTATGCAGGCATGAAGAATTGGAGCCAAGATCGAAGCTGAAATTCTCTACCAACAGAAGACTGACCATTAGAGTAGACTTATCTGCTATAACTTAGTACAACAAAAACTATACCAGAGCAATGTGCAATGTAATGTAAACTTGTGCACCATGCTCAAATGGTGAAATTAGCAACTAGTGCACTTCTCATATGGCACACTTCGAAACTGGTGCACTTCGCAAATGGAGCACTTTTTACGATGAGTGGATATTTGGAAAAAAAATCTTATAATGAAAGAATCTTTAGTTAAGCGTAGGTAATTTTCTTAAAAATACAATCAACAAAATAATAATTTAAAAAAAAATACATAATCATTATAGCATTTTTATTTTTTCAATAATAAAATAAAGTCACTGGAAATAGTAACAATATAAATATGTTTTTTTTCAAAAATGATTAGTTGATTGTATTTTAAAAAAAATTACCTACGCAAACAAATCCAAAGATTCTTTAATTATTAAACATCTTTTCAAAATCTCCACTCATCTTAAAAGTGCTCCTTTTGCGAAGTGCACCAGTTGCGAAGTGTACCATATGAGAAGTGCACTAGTTGCTAAGTTCACCATTTGAGCATGGTGTACAACTTGAGAATGAGATGTGCACCTAATGCGTCAAAACCTATTGGTGTCTGCGTAACTTTTTGGGCATGAAAAGTTAATATGTCGTAAGATGTACTGACGACGAGATCTTATTTTAATCTTTGATGTACATATTTATATCACTGTTATCTAAGCCACATTTAATTATCTGTTTAATATGTAAACCCGAGTGATAAAAGAAACGTCTAAACCGAATTTTTCTTCACCTTGGAACACAAAGCAGGAAGGGTCCGTCAGTCAAGCTTAAATGGCTTTTCCGGGAGTTCCGCCTTTAATCACTTTCGTCTCATCTGTCTATTAATACGACCTTGACCCCGAAGGAAAACTCACATAGATAAAGGAAAAAAGTTCATTAAATAAATAGGTAACTAAGATAACTAGATTAGGAGTTAATTATCTAAGTAATTGGCTCTTCACTTTAGTAAAAGGCGAAAAATAAATAAAAAGGTTGTTTCTTTCAAAGAAAACGGACAAAACATTACCTACTATTTCCTTTGACTTAATAAGTTTAGTAAAACAATTCGATTATTGTTTTTGTAGTAACAAACGAGGGTAGATAAGCACAAAGGAAATTGTGTTCAATTTCGCAATGTCATTTGGCAATAGACCAAATTGAGACTACAGAGTCTGTTCGTTTCGTAAAGACCATAAGAGCTTTCAAACAATGACATACTGAAGATGCCAATAAGTGAATATTGAGTCAATTTGGTGTAATGTTACGGGGTGCGTCTCATTTCATATAAAGTTATTTGATATATTTCAATAACGTTCACATGATATAATCAACGTGAGATATACCAACGGTTGATATAATTTCTCTACACATAATGTTTGTGTTACTCTAAAACTCATTTCATATAATTTTAATTGATATAACGTTTAATTAAACGAAAATCATTACATATAACGTTTGAAACGTATAATTTAACGTTTAAACTATTTTCTTTGATGACTTTGGCTTATCCTTTGAACTTTGATTGTTTGCCTTCACGATTGCTATTGTTATTAGAAAAATTTAGTATCCAAGAGCGAGCGAAGCGAGCTCGTGACTTGAGACACCCCGACACGGACAGGTTAGGTTCGAAGTGGATGGCGCCATCCACTTCGTGTTAGGTTACTTTAAATCTTGCACCCAGAAATAGGAGTCCCGCGAAGCGGGGCTCCGTTGAGCCAGCATGACAGGTAGTCATCTCAGTTATTTGACCTAAGATGCAAGAGCGAGCGAAGCGAGCTCGGAACTTGGGGCACCCCGACACGGACAGGTTAGGTTCGAAGGGGATGGCGGGGTCTGAAAGACCCCGCCATCCCCTTCTTGTTAGGTTACTTTAAACCCTGTACGCAGAAATAGGAGCCCCGCGAGGGTGCGTCTCATTTCATATAAAGTTATTTGATATATTTTCATTTCAATAACGTTCACATGATATAAAAACGTGAGATATACCAACGGTTGATATAATTTCTCTACATTTATAATGTTTGTGTTACTCTAAAACTCATTGATGACTTTGGCTTATTCTTTGAACTTTGATTGTTCGCCTTCACGATTGCTATTGTTATTAGAAAAAATGTAGTATCCAAGAGCGAGCGAAGCGAGCTCGTGACTTGGGACACCCAGACACGGACAGGTTAGGTTCGAAGGGGATGGCGGGGTCTGAAAGACCCCGCCATCCCCTTCGAACCAAAATCACACCGGTGTACCAAGGTGCGGTGATAAAAAAAATAAATACAAAGAAAAAAAAACCGTCACGCCTGCGCTCACGCTAGGCGGTGTCTGCCAGCCGTACAGCCCCTGCAGGAGGCTTCCCGCGCTCTCGAGAGACGGACTTCACGTCCCGGCTCTAAGCTTCAGCCTACGACCCCGGCGGTGAAGCGAGTCCCCCGATTAGCCTTTTCTGCAATTGACAAACGGAGACCAAATAATAAAAGTGTAACTTATTCATTATGATCGAGCTGTGTAACCTATCAGACAGAACCTCGGCCGGCTCATGGCCTTTGTTCAAAATGAAATACGCGTGGCGTCCGTCCACTACGCCAAGGATTTATGCCGTTTTCCTGGACAATACTTTAACCCCGAGGTCAACACTGAGAAATTGCTTACTGCCTACAATTGGGAAATAGCTGGTTTATTACTCACGGTTATGGCCGGGGAAAAGCGGCGTGGGCTGGGGCTGCTGGACGTTCAACTGGGCAGGCCCGCGACGAAAAGGTGCAGTTAGGAATCCTTTTACTGACTGCCTCCAGACATGAGAGAACACCACGAGTGCTGGGGGGCAAGTAAGTCGTGTTAGGTTACTTTAAACCCTGTACGCAGAAATAGGAGCCCCGCGAAGCGGGGCTCCGTCGAAGTTTCACGGCAGGTGGTACTATTACGTACATCAGTGTTAGATTACTTGCCAGGAAGAAAAAAAAATTAGACCAAATAAGTTTTATGTCTTTTGAGCGGTATACAAAACGATTTTATATTCATTGATTGTTATGCTTATAGAAGTTAGTCATTATAAAATTATGTCAATCGTTTATTATATTAACAGATCGTTATAGCAAATAAAATTATATGTTCAGTTGTTATCTCTTGTAAGTTTTAGAGATTTTGTAGTTATATCATATATTACTTACCCGCCCCGCGAAGCGGGACTCCGTCGAAGATTCACGGCAGGTGGTACTATTACTAGGTACATCAGTGTTAGATTACTTGCCAGGAAGAAAAAAAAAATTAGACCAAATAAGTTTTATGTCTTTTGAGCGGTATACAAAACGATTTTATATTCATTGATTGTTATACTTATAGAAATTAGTCATTGTAAAATTATGTCAATCGTTTATTATACAGGGTGGAATTTTGTAATGCCACCTGGAGGGAAAGTACTCTTTATACTGCAGATAGAAAATTTTACTCAAAGGAAACATTACTTTATTTTTGAATAGAAAGCAAACTGCATTCAAAGATTTTCGAAAACTCTCTGCTCCCACACCCGGGAATCGCACCAAGAAACCATGTTACATGTTATGAGAGCTTTAATTTAAGATTTCCTGGTTTTCCTTTCATTTAATTTATCATGTTTGTTAGAGAGATTTCATGCTTGTAAGTGACCCTAACGATTGGTGCAATAAAAGTACAGGGCATAATTTTTTCAGATTTTAGCCGGTTCGATTCCCGGGTTTTTCTAAGAATTTTCGAAAATCTTTGAATGCAGTTTGCTTTCTATTCAAAAATAAAGGAATGTTTCCTTTGAGTAAAATTTTCTATCTGCAGTATTAAGAGTACTTTCCCTCCAGGTGGCATTACAAAATTCCACCCTGTATTAACAGATGGTTATATCAAATAAAATTATATATTCAGTTGTTATCTCTTGTAAGTTTTAGAGATTTTGTAGTTATATCATGTATTACTTACCCAATGTTACGAGGCGTGAATTGATTTAAAGCTGTTAAAACTGGTTTCATACCATTTTTATTACTCGTTTAGAACAATCTGCATAGTATTACGACGATCTATTTAAGACTATCGTCTACCGAGCTTTCGTCCATACAAAAAGAGAAAACGTTTTTCTCCCCCTAAACGTTATCCTATCTCAATGATTTTTTACAATGCATCTGACACAGTAAAAAAACTAGGTTTATAGGTTTTCTTTTTTTCAAAATTTATAATAGTTTGAAAGTTACAGGCGCCTAAAAGTTACTATTTTTATGACAAAATCTTCATTGAAGTAAAACCTTTGTATTTAAAAAACAAAGAAGTTTAAGAAAAAAAACCAAAAAAACCTACAAACCTAGAATATAATATGCTGAAACGATTGACACCAGAATCTAAAAGATTGGTCTTGATTTAGTTTGTGAAAAACGTTTTCTCCCGAGAGACAAATTTCATATAAAAAATACTTACATTCAGTCGCGAGTTGCAACGCTCTCTATCGCACGATCGGGGTTTTTTCAACGCGTGAGAGGGACAGTACGAGTTTTTCTATATACCTATTTTTTGAAATGGCAGCAGCTATTCTTTCCTCTTAATGCCACGTTTTTCCTCACTAGCATATTCCTGGAGAACCTAAATTACTTCAATTTTGAAAAAAAACACAAAACAAACGTCATAATTATTACATAAACATAAGAAAACAACAAACTACCTTGAGCAGAAATGTAAATGATTGAGGATATAAATATATAACATCTGTATCCTTAGCACGAATTTTCACTCTTTTACTTTACAGCGGCTTTCCAGTATTTACAGCGTTTTTGTATGAAAACATGGAACAGCGCCTCTGCTATTTTTTTACTATTTTTTTTACTACTATACTATTTTTTTCCTTGAAAACTGTCAAAGTTACAGTTTACTTTACGTCTCAAATACTGAAAACCCGTGCTAAGGGTACAGCTAACCCGAAAATTAGAACACTCCTCCCTCACACCTTTTATTTTTGAATCGAAATCCTTAAACGTTGGAAACTAATGGCAATGTTTTTTTTTTTAATTTTTATAACCAAACTCTTAGCCAACATTACGACACAATTAATAACGTAGTTTCTACTTAATTAATTTTAAACTGACAGACTGATGACAGCTTTATAATTTTCTTTCAAATATTTTTGATCTGATAATAAACAACACCATTATTAAAATGGCATATTTGACAAACAAACTATGGGACTTCATAGCAGGTTTGTCCAGAAAATATCCACATTTCACACGTAACAATATTCTGCCTTATTCAGTGGACTACATCAAGTATCGAGCCCGATACAACGAGTCTCGCATTAACGGTGGCGCTGTGTGGTTTTCCAATTGCGTCGCACTGCCTGTTCAGTAAACTAAACGGCCTAGGCTAGCCGCCAACCAACGAGTTTGTTTCATAAAAGCCTCCTTTGTTTACTCTGTGGGGCTGTGAATCTGTTTTACTGTTTACGCTTGACCCATTACAAGTTTGGTGAATTTCAATGTAAACCTTAACTTTTATTCTATATTGTTTTATTTTATTGTACTCGTACCTTATAAGCTCAGCACAAATGCAAGCAATAAGTTGGCAGATCATAAAATACAAGCAAACATTAATTGTTATTACAATACAACTGACAGCTGTCAAAATCGCAAATGCCGCTATATATTAATGAAATTGGCTCTAAGTTATATCGTTTGTTCTGCTCAAGTTCTCGAAGTCTTGAAACCGCGTTGTACGTAAAATCAACCATTTGTGATCATGAATTCTTAATGAACCGCTTAGCGCTATTAAGCAATAGGCGTTTAATTATTTCGAACATAAACATTTGATGTGTGGCAGTTAATCCAGATGTCAAACTGTAATTACCTATTATTTATTACATAGTTAAATATAGCTAGTAATCTAAACGGTGATTTAAATTATACAGTTAAAATAGTAGAAAAATAATTTCAAATTAAAAATCCCAATCACACGATCGACGGATGCTATAAAGAAATTAAAGTTATTTATGTATCTCATATCAACAAAATGATGTTAATAAAATTCTCTAACCGTCTAAAAGTAGGTACTTCGCATTCACGCGCTGTAATAAACCAGATATTTTCGCGATAAAATTCGAATAATACATTGAAAAGCTTCATAACGTCGGCGTCGACGCGATTTAGTTGCGAACTTTTCGCCTGAATTCCGAAAATATAGCCGAAGGCGAACCACGGTGTTAACACGAAGAAGGAAATAGAACAAACTCCGGAATGGAGAGAGAAACAATTGTATTGTGTAAACGCACATCTGCGCCCGAACCTTTCTCAAGTGATATTCCTACAAGGCGCACGCTACTCGAAACAGTTTCGGTATTAGTGGAAACACATTACGGATACAGCCGCCTCGGCAGCCGGGCTCTCTCGTGTCACTAACCTTCAACATAAACAGACTTTCTCATATAAACAAGTCTACCAGATAAAACGTCTAGAATAACTGAGTGGATAACTTCTTAGCTGTTTCAAGATATTTTATCATTTATTACCATTCGCAAACATCATATTTTTGTATTTGTTTTGAATTCGTATTATTTTGTTTATAGATTTTCTCCCTAATTTTACTCTCATGGGTAATGTTCTTAGAATGTTTTCCTCCTCTGTATCAAATGATTCAATTTCTTTTCCGAATTATCTTGTGTTTTCATTATTCGTCTGTTTACATAATAAATGTGTACTCTTTCACTTTCTGTGAGACACGAGGCAGTCTATAGGGAAAGGAAAAAACAAATATGTTTATTCAGTTTTTGCTGACATTGACTTATTCAACTTTGTGTTCAGATTTTTGTAACAACGATACAAGCGGTACTTGAGTATAGCCGGATTCAGAAATGAAACAAATATGTTCTGTATACCAAATCAAGGTTTACGACGAATATCGCGTTTCATTCAGTACAGTTAATACTATAGTACAGGTAGTAAACTTTATGAAATTTCATAATCCAGCTTACAAGAACAAAACCCCAAACTATCTTCCGTATCATGAACGTTTGAACTCACCACAGTATTAGTTGCTTTTTATGGGACACTAGACCACCACACCACTTTGTTACCATGCTGCATGCTAACGAAATTTTACAAAATATAGTCATTACGATAAAATAGTCATGTTTACGTTGAAAGAACCGTTACAAAAGAAAATAATAATTTTGTTTCAATTTAACGGCGTATGGTCAAGCGAAAGCATCGTTTGATGAGTCGGAAAAGTTGCCACGCACCGCCACCAGTAGGCGTCAGTATCGCAAAATTAACGCAATCCAAAGTTTTATGAATTTCATTTCGTCAACTTCGACATTTCATAAAGTGTTCCCCTTACGCAAAATACATGTATTACTCTAGAAGAAATATTTTGATATAAGGATATCGAAACATTTACTAAAACAAAATGATAGAAATCTTTATTGATGTGGATTAATATTTTGTGAATATTTTTATCATTCACAGTCTTAAATTTATTTTATAACATTTTAATGTCCCGAGATTACGAACAAAACTACTATTTTGGTAGAAAATTAATGATAATTGGCATACCTTACGAAAGTGACAATACCCATTATCGTTAAGCCCCAAACACACGCGCGCACGGGCAAGGGCATGTTTTGTGTTCCACACGCGCCTGAAAGAGTGTCAACACAATGGCAATGACGGGGCTCTCTTTTAGAGGGCCTACCTGGGTCGCGGGCTAGCGAATACCATGACCCCAGAACGTAAAGGGCTATTGAAAGACATCGTAGATTTTAGTAAGTATTCCGAGTCTGACAGTCCCTCCCGCCATGCCCTGGGTAGGAGGTCTCATTCGATTATTTTAGCACTCTAAAAAAAGCCCCAAACACACGCTCCTTTTATTAACGTGCGGTCACAAAGCTGGTTGCGTGATATCTTTATCATTTTGATGTAATGACAAACACTAGAACAATTTGATGTCACCTCTTTATAATTAAATCTTCATTCTATACTATCTTATCTACAGTATTTTTTTGGGACAATGTTGTAATAATCACTTTTCTGATAAATCGACGCTGTCCTTCAATAGCCCTTTCTGTTCCGGGGTCACGGTAAGGAAATAATCCCGCGACCCCGGCAGGATTTGGCCCTCTGAGAGGGGGGCCCCGTCATTATGCTGACGTTCTTTAGGCGCGCGTGGGACACAACGCGCCGTCGACCGGGGCATGGTCCATGGTCGGGCAGCGAGTTGCCCTTTAAGCTGCCCGCATACCCGCGCCTACGGTGGCCGGAGATCGTCTAACGTCCGTCGCCGTGGGCTTCAACCGCGGGTGGGGCGGAGGGAACATGTTCTCTCGCTTCCTAATCGCGAGATTACTGCTTCGCAGAAAGGCCTGCTTCTTCTGTGCGCGAGAGGTCTTTCGCAACCGTGAGGACACGTCGGTTTGCCCAAGCTGGGCAGTCTTGCACCGTATGCTCCAATCTTAATTGACACCCATTCCTCCTTTCGCATACATAGGTAGAAACTTCCGTGTCCGATGAGTACCTGCGTCAAGCGGTGAGCGGAGGTCAAATGATCCAGTCAAAGAGAGGTCTTACCGCCGCAATTGCGGCGTGCCCGGATAAATGAAACCCTCAGAGATATTATCTATCGACTCCAAAAGCATGAACCCAGTACTGATCTTTTTTTACTCCAAAGCAATAAATAGAGCGAGAAGCAACTTGTACCGAACACGCGGTGTGACAGCAATGACCACCGATTTTTCACATAGGCGATATTTAACAGGATGGTGGGTTATGCCTTATTTGTAGTTGATAATAATTTTGAAGTATTCAAAATGACAACGCTTTATTTAATTTATTTTAATCCTGTTTCTGAAATTGTTATAAATCTGTGACGAAACTAAATCTTAATAATAAAAGTGAAGTGCTTCCACATCTCGCAATTTGATACGATTAGAAGTTGTTTTCAGTTACATATTATCTCAAAATGTTGATTCGAATCAGTGCATTTATCATTAGTTCATGTCCAATTTAGATGCATAAAGATTAGATGGGAGTAGGTGGACACAGAGGATACCATCCGACAACAATAGTACGATATATCGTGCATTGATTAATATCACTGTGAGTAATTTATTCTATTGATAGGAACAATTTGTAATTTATAGAATCATACGTATTCTAACATTTCCCTTGTTTGCTCTTAGGGGTTTCAGGAATTTCCTGCGTTGATTTTCAACAAGTTTGGTTTATTTTATTCTTTATTTATTCATCAAAATTTTGTTTAAAATAGAAAGTTTACGTGACTTATTTACAGTCATGTCCGTTTAATCACGTCCCATTGAACACAGCGGAACATGTTTTGAATTTCTATAAGCCTACGTATCATTCGTGTTTTATTTTCTCGATCTTTTTATCCGTTCCAATTTTATTATTACAGTTTCTGACAGCCGCGATGTCTGAAAAAAAGTGTCGCAAATAGCCTGTAAGAGCCACGCTGGCTGACTGATTCGTCAAGGAACGAAAGTGATGACACTATTTATTAACAAAAGATGACAGGACGATAGTGGATGTGTGCTCAGAATAAAACGGCGTATGTGCCCAAACATATCGGCGTTTATGAATGTATTGTTACCCAGTCTTTACAGAATTTAGACACTAGTATTTTATACAATTTAAAACAACATCCTTTCAATAACTCATATTAGTTATTCCATAAACCAAAAAATAAAAAGCTAGACCACTTTGCATTTTTTTTGTATCGAGAAAATTCCATTGAGCCGTGTTTTCAGGCTGTGAGCGAATTTAGATCATATAGTCAATAATATATTCCAAGTTGTAAGATCTGTAGTCCAGATATGTACGAAGAAAAGTAAAAAATAAAAACCGTATTTTTACTGACCTATCCCCTTAACACGGAAAGCGATTTTCACTCCTCCATATCTTCGGCACTGAAAGCTTTGAACATTGTACAATAAATGAGAGAGAGAGCGAACGTGAACATCAATTAATCAATCGTTCGCCTTTTAATAATAAGAAGAGGAATTTTGCTATTCAGTAGGGCAAGTCCTTTGAAAGTCATTACTAATAATTTGATTGTATTCGGCTGGAAGGACCAAAAAGTTCAGTATGATGTCTTTACCCCAATTCTTAATCTGTCCCACATAACTGTCCCAAATTTCTTGGCGACACGATGTAGAACTAATTTGGAGCAATTTAAGATTGAGCACGGCATGAATCTAGGGTACGTTAACTTAATGTTATAATTCATTTGACACGGTTAGACATATTAAAGCCATTGATTTCACTTAGGTGATTTATCACACAGAGAAGGCAAAATGCTGTAAGGATTAGATAAATGAACGTTTAAGTTTGTATTAATATTTTTTTAAATAGAATAGGCAACGCTTATTGTTGATTTTTTTTTTCAAACAATTAATTCATATTCATCTTTAAAATAAGCAAAAATGTTTGGTTATGGGAATAATGTTATCTGTTCTGTGCCACTTAAGACTCAAGTTTGTGTAATATTTCGAACTCTATCGGTTACCTTGGTGAAATCACTGTACTAATCTTATGCTTTATAAGCAGTCTGATTCTGAGTGCCCGCTCTTATAATCAACAACAGTGTGTTTCCACATCTCGCTCTTATTTTCCTCCATATATCGAATATTTTTCGCCTCCAATGAGCTAACTGAAGTACGTCAATCTCATAAGTAATATGTTACATCGTGATGTTCGAAAGGTCTTTTGTTGATATTATCCCTTTTCCTTATTTTCAACTTATTTCAACAAAGGGGATCTAATGTAGGGATCGTTTTGTACATAAACCTTACGTCACTTGTTTGTTTGTTTGTTTCACCGTCGGAGTGTTTGACTGGCTCATGTTGACTGTTTTGTGGGATGTTGAACCAATTTTGTAATAGTTTAGATGCCTGCTGGGTGATTTTCGCAGGCCAATTTATTAACATGACACGCGAGTTCGACTAGCACTTGGCCAGTTTTATGTAGGTACCCAGTGACACTCTCACGTTTAAAACGAATCTGACGACACCTCTCAAGTTAAAATCCATCAAGCCGTTTAGGCTCTGCAGCCTAAACGGCTTGATGGATTTTAACTTGAGAGGTGCGTGCCAAAAAAATATACCCACATACATACATACACACACTCGAAAAACATAACCCTCCTTCTGGCGCTGTCGGGTAAAAGCATGTGGTATCTCGAATTATAAATAGAGTAGTCTGACCTATAACAGTTTCAACCATCACCTTTAAATAGTCAGCAACCAGCTCTACCAATAAAAGCGAGTTTCAATAAAACCTCGAACTTCTCGCTAACCTATTTTCCCAACAAAACTACTGGCAGCAACTAACACTCGAGTTTAAATAAAGAATGTAACAGACTCATACGGCGTACCCAGTTCCTATAACAATTGGCATCGGGCCTCTATATTGTTTCCGAGGGGAGGTTGGGCAACCATGAATATGGAACTCGACACGGTTCTCGCATAAACTACTATTTCGCAACCCCGCCTTCTATGTAAAATGTAGGCTGCGCTTAGGCGGATTTTGGAGTTCGATTTTGTTGAAAGAATATATTTAAAGGGAAGAGGTAAGCGTTCAGCAAATTGTGTAGTAGTCACATTTAGAAGTCAAATACCCGAGGGCTTACGTAAATAAATAAATACCCGGAAAAACAATGACGAATCATTAAAAACCGTAACGCTGATATTCGAGGTTACCATAACAAATCCATTCACAGAAGCATTTGAAATCTATACAAATATTATAAAGCTGAATCTCAAGAACTACTAGTCGTAATTGTTTTTTTTTTTCTTTAGGCTATAATGACATCATGCTACGACCAATAACAGTCAAGCAGCGAGTGAAACCGCAGCGATCAGCTAGTAATTTTTATTTGGACTGCCTATAGAAAGCTATGCAAATGAGTGTATCTTTTCCGTGCCAAAGTCAGTGTCCAATACCTTCCAAATCCTAAGGATAAATGAAATAGCAGTGATGGAAATATATGGAAATTATGATTGTGCCTTATTTGGCTCCACTACTCGAATATATTCGAAAAATACTTACTTACAGAAATCTGGTATATAACTTATTCAAAGATTTTGGCCGAAAGCGGGAAAGTCAATGCCTAAAGCCTTCATGCTTCAAACGGATTGCCTAAACTTTTGTGTCCTCTGTCATCAGTCCCTTGCCGTCAGTATTTACAAACTACTTGAAGAAAGGATGAAACTTATTATATTTATTATCTACATATGGGTAATATTAGATGATACTTCTAGAACTACATATTAATAAAAAAGAGGAATGGTGAAATTAATTTTCTTCAAGGTCTAAATAGAGGTTACATGAAGGGTGACTTTTTTTTGCGGTATAAAATCATCAAATGAGTCCTCCCAACCCGGGCAGGGTGAGAAGGACTGTCAGACTTGTATTGACTAAAATCCACGGTATCCTTCAATAGCCCTTTATGTTCCGGGGTGACGGTGAGGAAATAAATCTCGCGACCCTGGCAGGCGTTGGCCCTCTGAGACCCCCGTCATTTTTGATGACGCTCTTTCAGGCGCGCGTGGAACACGACGCGCCGTCGAAGGCATGGTCTATGGTCGGACAGCGAGTTGCCCCGGACAACAAGTTGCCCATGAAAGGTGACTTACAAAACATTACGTGAAGTAAAAATTATTTTTTTCTGTACATATTTCAAATGCAACAAAAATACGCACATACAATGATGTTCCGCACATAGATTAAAATACATTAAGGCTTCCGTCTTCTTTTGCACAAAATTGAATCGCGTCAGGCCAGTCGATCGTACGTCAAATTTCGGGCTCCCTTCCCGCAATACCCCGCATACATCCTGCCCACTGAATTATTATAAAACAATTTTGATACGGTAAGAACTTTGCTCTACTAAGGATTATTTAAAAGGAGTCATAGAATTTTTTTTTTTTAGTTTTTGGTTATTTTTTAAAATTAATTCCACCTTGTTTGTTGATGTCTAAACGTATAAATCAATGTTTCATTTCTAGACTATATCTTTTCAAATTTACCCTTTGAAATGATTTTTTTACGAAAAAATATCAATGGAATAACATGTGATCTAAAAATTTTAAGCATTATTTCATTTATTATAGTGTCAATAAAAGTTAAAAAATATGACATAACAATAGCATTAAACTCGAAAGGTTTTATGTCAAACTATTAAGACTCCTGAATATTAATTTATTTTCATTTTAATATGCATTCATCTGCCTTAAAAAGTAGTTGAAACGGGTAATAAAAAATACTGTTTAATTTCAAACTGTTTTAAACAGGTGTTTTAAAACAACTTGTTTTAATCATGCCAACCCTGCTTGGTTTGTAATAATACGAGTATCACACAAGTGTTTAAATACTATTTAAATACTTTCATTGGATAAATTCTGTTAGGTTTAATTTGTTAAACACAATCGTGTTTAACTAATTAAACCTAAAAAAAGGTCAGTGTAGCAGTCATGTTGGCAAAGGAAGATGCGGGATGCGTGAGGGAGAGGACAGCGTAAACCTTACATCCGAGCCGCAGTGGTAAACCCAGAACGTAAAAGGTTATTAAAGAACGCCGTGAATTTAAGTCAGTACAAGTGTGACAGTATCTCTCGCTTGGCCTGGGGAGGACTCATTTGATGATTTTATCATGAAAAAAAAGTCATGGGCCATGCCCGGGTCGACAGCGCGTTGTGTTCTACGAGCGTCTCAAATAGCGTCAGCATGATGACGGGGTCCCCCTCTAGAGGGCTAAAGCCTGCTGGCGTCGCGGTACTCATTACCGTGACCTCGGAACATAAAGGGCTATTTGAAGGACACCGTGGATTTTAGTCAGTACAAATCTGACAGTCCCATCCAAGGACTGCACTCCTTGTCATATGCACAGTCCATTACCACCGGGAGACAGAGAAACCAACGGTTTTGTTACTTGCTGGATTTTAATGAAGGAGCAATGTTAGCGAACGTGAATGTGAGAAAAAACAAAGTAAATTTTAAATGTCAATAAGTTCTAAAATCGCTTGAAGCTGTTTTTTTAACTTGCTATCGTTAAGCAATTTAAAAAACAGGTTCAAACGATTTTCGACCTTATTGACATTTATACAAAAACCGGAATTTAATGAAGGAGCAATGTTAGAGAACGTGAAAGTGAGAAAAAACAAACTAAATTTTAAATGTCAATAAGGTCGAAAATAGTTTGAACATGTTTTTTAAATTGCTTAACGTTAGCAAGTTAAAAAAAAGCTTCAAGCGATTTTCGACCTTATTGACATTTATGCAAAAACCGGATTTTAATGAAGGAGCAATGTTAGCGAACGTGAAAGTGAGAAAAAACAAACTAAATTTTAAATGTCAATAAGGTCGAAAATAGTTTGAACATGTTTTTTAAATTGCTTAACGATAGCAAGTTAAAAAAACAGCTTCAAGCGATTTTCGACCTTATTGACATTTATGCAAAAACCGGATTTTAATGAAGGAGCAATGTTAGCGAACGTGAAAGTGAGAAAAAACAAACTAAATTTTAAATGTCAATAAGGGCGAAAATCGCTTGAAGCTGTTTTTTTAACTTGCTATCGTTAAGCAATTTAAAAAACATGTTCAAACTATTTTCGACCTTACTGACATTTATGCAAACACCGGATTTTAATGAAGGAGCAATGTTAGCGATCGTGAAAGTGAGAAAAAACAAACTAAGTTTTAAATGTCAATAAGGTCGGAATTCGCTCCAACTTGTTTAGTTACTTCTCCATATCTTTTATCAATATAATCGGTTCACAACTGAAAATTCTGTAGAAAATTTGACAATTCATTCCTCTTTTTCTACCCCTATAGGCCGAGTTTAATTTTGATATTTAAATTGGACCAACTTTCAGATAAACTCTGTCCAACAAAAAAAAAAAGATTTTTTGATATTGGACCACCTTAGAGAAAGTAAAGAATGGTCATAAATAAAAAAAAATAAAAAACATATACATGTCGAATTGAGAACCTCCTCCTTTTTTTCCGTCGGTTAAAAATATATTTTAACATAATAAAGTAGAGCAACCTGAGATGCGTAACTGCGCGTCATCACCGTTAGAGCGAGAGAAGGTGCGAGCGAGAGGGACCAACAAAAATTCGTCGTGACCCTGCCCCGGGACCTCACGTCCGATCGCTCCGGCCGTCCACCGGCCACTAAGGAATTTCTCTTACAATTCTCGTTTATAAACACTTTTTGAGAGGTTATTTGAGATATTTTTTATTGTTGAAAAAAAGCGTTTTAGGTACAATTTTTTTTTTGAATTTCCTTTATTGATCTGTTGACATCAATATAATGTAATATTACATACCTACGATGCATAGTTCCTATGAAAAAAAACCATTTATTAAGAGATGAAATCCGAGAATTTTGATGATGTTCTGCCATCTTAATTTAGAAAATGAAAGATAAATATAAAAAACTAATCAGCGCAGTTTGAAGACGAGGATACTGCGGTCATTATGCGCTGATCAGATTTTTAAATGAATTCTTCATTGTCTCAGATTGAGTGCACCAACTGAACTCGAAATGACGTTGGGCAGGAAAGAGCTGTTTTGAACGCTTGATTTACCTTATATAATCTACTTAAATCAACTTTAAAAAAATAACTAGCTGTTACTTATATTATGGTTATTTATGTGCAATAATAATATTTCAAGCTATTGCACTATTTTGTTCAAAAATCACAAACAAAGTTACGCAAATAATTCGGCGCGCGTGAATTTTAGAAGACTTGCCCCTTAAGACAAAAATAAAATACTCCGAAAATTCTTATCATCTATTCTACAAAATATATAATTTCTTGAAACAACCATCTAAATTGATACACACTTCTCGGGTAAGAAACCCACTAACGGACAGAGATGTTGCGTTTTATGATAGGTAAGGATTATATCGAGCTATTAAATCTTGAACGTCGGGGAGTGGATACGTTACATAGTCGGGTAGTCGGCGTCACGTCGTCTATCGACTATTTATAGTTAGGGTTGCACCAGTACCGGTTTATCACCAATATGTATAGGCTTAAGCTACCTCTAATACATTTGTGCATGCTGAGGGGTTATCCAGGAGATTACATACGTGGTGCAACACTGTTGTCCTATGCTGGTTATGCGGGAAATCTATTATCTTTATGTTACTGCATTTAGGTGTGTAGGTATGTGGCAGTGTAATAGGCAACGTTTGCTAGCCAACTACACTCATATTTTGTCATAAAACACACATAGTCCTCTATAATACATATAATAAAACTGTAGAAAAATCGTTTTTGTACATCAAAATAAAATCCAATAAAAAAATAGCTAGGGTGTGGTAAAGGACAACCGATACCCAGCATTTTTAATTTTTTTGTCTGTTTGTCGATTTGTTCGGTTTGTCTGTTTATATGTGTCACTATCACGTACAATGTACGAAAGCAATGTAGATAACCTTTGTACACAGCGATTGGGCGTAACTTGAGTTTAGAATTATTTAGTTATCGTTTCATTGCAATCGGTTTAGTCTATTAGGATTAGCAAGTTGAAATGGCAGTTGGCAGGCCATATAGCACGCAGAACTTATGGCAGATGAAGCCGTAAGGTTCTGGAATGGAAACCACGCACCGGCAAGCGCAGCGTAAGACGTCAGCCCACTAGGTGGGCAGACGATCTTATGAAGGCCACTGGATCACGCTGGATGTAGGCCGCTTACAACCGGTCCTACTGGAAGTCTAAAGGGGAGGCCTAATGTATAGCAGTGAACGTCTTACCGCTGATGATGATGATGAAGTAAAATAGCGATAAACTTCATAAGTATGTAATTGTCATCGTTGATCGACAATCATTTATAAAGTGAATTCCATCCACGACCATTTTATCTCAAGTAGAATCATATTATTATGATTGCACTAGAAGCCTTTTTAGGCTCCCAGAGCATAGATCAAAATTTAAATCCTGAAATACCAGCAAAGTATCAACATGTAATTGAAGCACATTTATCATTCGTAATAGCGTTACCAGACCACACAAATCTGGACCCATTTATAACATAAAAAACCTAAATTATATCGTTCACTTAAAAGAAACCAACCTCAGGTGGACTATTAGGCGAATTGAAAGGGACTAGGGATGTAATGCTTCAGGGCCCGGAATGAAATATAGGCCACACGCTACTGAGAGAGGTAGTGGTAGGTAATAACGGCAATTTCAAAAAGCCAAACGCTCAGGCTTGAGCCTAGCATGAAATAAAAGCTTTTAACGTGACGTTGGAAATATATTAGTTCTGAAGTACGTGCGTTTGAACGTGTTATTGTGTATCGAAATTCAATAACTGAGCTGATTTTTTATGTTGTTTCTTTACGTGTAATCTTCTTTTTCATTCGTTCAATCGTGTACGTCAGCTTTCTGGGTGTCGCATGTCGAATCTGCTAATTACGAGGAATGGCGCCACAATGGCGTTTCAATTTTCGAACCATTTTTTACTCAGCAGTAAAAATGGTTCGAATAAGCAATTGAAACGCCATTGTGGCGCCATTCTGACTAATAATTAGCCGACTCGACACCCTGGTCTATCGTCTATATTAGCTAAGTGCAATTTTGACAATGCAATACGAACTGTATTTAAATAATTATCTAGACACGAAAAAAAAAAACTTTGTTTCGACTGCGAATTGGTGGTTACTATGTATTTCTATAACCTTCTACAGCTAACAACGCAACGTAGCAAGCGCGGCATGACTACGCCTCTCACGATCACGGACGCTGCATGACGTTGAACCTGCCCCAAAAAATATACTTGTAGTACGGATAAATTGGAATACGGCGCTGCAGTCTGCTAGAACCGTCTGCAGTAGGGCTCGGAATCATAACGGTGCGTTGGAAATGTCGCTGCGTCAGTCGTAAAGCCTACGAACTCGTACCTTAATGTGCCAGCTTATAAAACTAATACATTTTGTAACCGTCAGAATCAGCTGCTGAACCTTTGTAGCGACTATGGAGCTTGGATACATGTTCTATGTTGTACCTGTGACTTTATTACATGTCAATTTCTTACTCTGGAACTCACCTGAAATAAATAATTCTAAACCTAATTTCAAAGCTTAGCAGACGCAAAGCAATAGAACGCCTAAATTATTTGGCTTTACTCTGTGTATTTTATTGAATTTCTCGTAGAGTCGCCGTAAGATAAATTCAGTGGGCACATACATCGTATCGTTTGCGCAATATGTTTCCATTTTTTGCAACTGTAGAACGGCAAAATCAAGGGTACATTATGGTGAGGAACGGTCCATATGTTTTAGATCCCAAGCTTTTTTCCACCACCATAAAATAAGTCGAAGCTGTTTTCGAAACTCGACTCTAGTAAAATGTCTCATAGATTTACATCCTAAAAATGACATTATAGTTGCGAAAGTGTGGACGTTTGGATAGATAAATGGATGGATGATTAAGTTTTGTCAAGAGATTAGAGGTTTAACACATACAATATCGTTTACTTCACAGCCTGAATAACTTATAGAATATCACATACACGCGTAACAGCTAAAATTATATTTCACTTTACCGAATCCGCAAATTCTTAAATAAAGATAATAATAGTTATTTATGATACTAGTGCGGTAAGTTGGTTTTTACAAACGAGTAGACGAATGTAAGCCCGAGGCGAAGCGAAGCGAAGCCGAGGGCTTACCATAGACGAGTTTGTAAATACCAATTTAGTCATACAATGTTTTTCAACACATTTGCGAGAAAACATACAATAGATTTAACAGTAGAAAATCGCAACAATTTTTTAAGAGCCTATAACCTCAAATTTCTGTGATCGTCGAAAATACTAAGCAATAATTTTGAAATAAATATATGGTAGTTGAGGAAGGTCTTATGTTTGGCGAAAACATGATTCCATAAAATTTTCTCGATAGAAAAAAATCCCAAAGTTACCTCTAAATTGAACAATTGGCAATCAGATAATACTTAAAATAGATGAAACTTTTTATACTAACTGAACTAACTATAAAGCAGGGTTATTTATGAATTTCCTTTTTTTTCGCCGTAAAATAAATAGATTTGCGTGTAGACAGCTAAAAGAAAGAGCAAGCAATAGTGTGGTACGTGCAAGTGCGAGCGAGTAAGATTATGCTGAGGTACTATAGACCCTTAAGTTCCTAATATACGAATTTGCAAATGGCGCCACATGTACGTGGTGGAAATAGAAACATCTTTCGTCTCATTTAATAGAATATCGCATACACGCATAACAGCTAACATTATAATTCACTTTACCGAATCCGCAAATTCTTATAAATAAAGATAATAAAGTAATGTTATAGTGTCCTTTTTCTTACTCGTAACTATCATCATCATCAGCAGCCTATAATGTTCCCATTGCTGGGACACAGGCCTCCTCTCTGTGAGATGGAGTGGGCCAAAATCCACCACGCAGGCCCAGTGCGGGTTGGCAGATGTCACATGTCTTCGAATTTTTGGTTCTAAGATATGCCGGTTTCCTCACGATGTTTTCCTTCACGATAAAAATAACTTTTAATGGCCTAAAGAAAGTTTGCTATTCTATTACAATGTAGACAGTCAGACAGAATTCCTAATGAATTGTAGAAGCTGCAAAAAACGTCTGATTTTTTTCGAATTAAATCAACTCCTAAGAAATTCTCATGACGGAATCGAAATTATTCAAAAGACGTCTTTGGCCTGGCCAGATGAAGACATAATGCTAATGCCAAATTATTTCAGTCTTACAAATGTTCCACGCAGTTATAATCCTAATGCCCTGACTAGCTTATTTTCCCAATTGACTGCATTGCTCATCATATAAAATGAGCAGTTTATAAAGCATTGAAAACACCTCACAATCTTATTACATTTCTCTCCATAATTTCTATGAATACAAACAAAGTTCGAACTACAAACACAAGATGTATTAATTGATAGCGTAATATAGGTACTATTTTCGGAGCTGCAGAAGAATGTAAAACTATAATTGCATTGTATAAATTCATATTCTTTGTATTATATAGCTGCTTAGCCTATATTATGTGAGTTCTATGTGAAGAAAGCTATCATTCACCAGATACCTACGCCGTAATTATTTTTTATTTCTTCGACTTGAATGTGCCCTGGCGGTTGGGAGTATGTCATGCTCACTCAAATGTCTCACCGATGGTGGCGCGTGTGTCGGATCATTTAGTTCCCTTCAAAATGGTTGAACTGAATGGTGCTGATATCATGCGTCATGTTCGTGAACGGGCGCTATCGGTTGGGACTGGTCATCTCTTAGCTGCCACGGTTTATTTTAATTATCTATAATTTTATTTCTGAATTGTCTTTTTTATACTTCCTGTGGACACTTTGTAACTTGCTACATCGTTCTCACATAATGTACCATCTGAAAATGAATGATGTAACAAAGGTTCTGTAATAATTTTTGGCGATCTAAAAAGGGTGTCCATGGAGTTTCTTGCCCGTTCTTCTCCATAGAGATCTACTTCTTGGAATGGGCATCTACGGTACTTTCACAGTTTTTATGTCTTGTGACTGGGACTGTAGCACCATAACTATTTTTGAACTATTTTTATTTTTTTGTCTTTTGACAATTCAAAAGTGCCTGTAACTGGCTTATTTGAAATAAATGATTTTGATTTGATTTGATTTGATTTGTTGAAACTCATCGAGTTCAGTTAATCAAACACTAGTTTAGAACAATAGAATATTCACTGGCCGCATTTCAAGTGGCTTCTCTCATAAATCATGGAGGTTAAACGTTCACAACACCTAGGCTACTGGATCTATTGTAAGCCTAGACTACCTGTTAACCTGCACTAGGATATAATTACTAAGTTTTCAGATTGAGTTGTGTAAGATTTAACAGTTAGGTAATAGTAGCCATACACCATCCTGCCAATCGTACGATCGATTTGACGCTTGCAACTGTTTCAAATTGGCATTTCGTCCATATACACCATACTGCCTATCGTACGATCGATTTGACACAACGTCAAATCTGCACTGCAGCGATGCCAACTTAGCAACTTTATAGCTAGATCTAGCTATTATTCGGTGACCGATAGCTACAAATTTATAAAATTGTAGCTGTCGTCACCGAATAATAGCCAAATGCATCACTGCTGCCGATTTGACGTTGTGTCAAATCGATTTGAGGACCTATCAAATTGGCATGTCATGCCATCAAATTAGCATTTTTATACAATTGCAATTAAAATGTTATGAAAAATATTTAGTTTTAATTCCGCGACAAAAATCCAGGCTTGTTGCAGGATGCAATCCCACCCTATGCAGTCATGCATATGCACATGCAGCAAAGGACCCACCCTCCCGCCCTCATGCATATGCAACACGTGTTTCGCCCCTCCACGGGGCATCCTCAGGAGATGTTGACTCGACAAGCGCTCGGCCTCGAATCAAAAACATCTCCTGAGGATGCCCCGTGGAGGGGCGAAACACGTGTCGAGTATAGGTTTGATTGCATGGCTTGTTTTTCCGTTTGTTGCATGTGTGCATATGCATGAGGGCGGGAGGGTGGGTCCTTTGCTGCATGTGCATATGCATGACTGCATAGGGTGGGATTGCATCCTGCAACAAGCCTGGATTTTTGTCGCGGAATTAAAACTAAATATTTTTCATAACATTTTAATGTCATGGATTTCCGCAAAGTAACGCCTGATTCCATAATTTACAATTGCAATTTGAAATAATTGCAAGCGTCAAATCGATCGTCGCTAGGCAGGATGGTGTATGGCTATAACACAGCCTCATAACTGGTACTGTTTAACTTTGTAACTTTTAAGTTCCAATCATTCCGAATAAGATCATTCAATACTTTTGACGACACGATTGGCGCAGTGGCTGAGCAATCGACTGCTGCGCAGGGTGTCGCGGGTTCGATCCCCGCACGGAACAAAATTTGTAGGTATGATCAACTATAGTTGTTCCGGGTCTGGGTGTTTGTCTATGTGAGTTTCTATGTTTGTTAACGCACCATACAGGAATACATTTCTAATGTGGGGCAACGCCCTGGGGTTGCCCGCGAGTTTTAAGGTGCTCGCACACAGCAGTTATATAACGTTAGAGACTGACTTTTAAAACAAACAATAAAAGTTATAAATTGTTGCAAATTATTATAAATTGTTATCAATTATTTGTGCTTCGACAAAAGATCTTACAAGCTTTCAGAAGCCATACGATAATCTAAGGTTAACCTTCTTATGGTTATATTACCTTTTGACATTAGCCTGAGAGATTAACGTGAAGCTGCTTATACGAATATTCTACAAGATTATGTTTATAGATAGGCTAAGCTCACTAACTAGATTATACTTGTTTTCTAAGCTTGTTATATATAAGCTCCTGTTAGTCTGTGTAATTATTGTTAAAATAGACCAGGCTGTCTGACTGCCGCAGGCTAGGTAGGTTTTCTATATATGTTTAAGCATAAAATCGCGTAAGACTTTCTTAATTTTAATGTTATTTTGAAAATAATATTAAGTTACTCTACAATTATCTGAATTGTGAACAAATTCAGAAAAGACAGAGCTCATAAAAAACCGTTTCGTTTCAGAAATATGTTTTTGAATTTAAACGTGATAGGCAAAAACAATCCAAACGCAATTCCCAAGAAACAAAAAAAATTAATTCAGACACAACTGATGTCAACATAACAAAGAATAATTTATTTAAATTATATTTACTATGTATTTTCTAAAAGAAAAAACAGCTGTTCTCATCTTAGCAGACATTCCACAAATAGACTCTCTTTACTCGTTTTCTTTGAATTATTGTTAGAAATAAATAAAACAAAATGGGAGCTATTGGCCTATCAGACCTTTTTACGTTTAGGGGTCGCGTGTCCTCGATAAAGATACGACTTTTCTTAACTGTGGTTTACGAGTAACAAATTGAGTTTTATAGAATCGGAGTTACCGAACTCTCCGATTTTTTTACTTCATAAATAGGTAAAGAAAGAAAAAAGCCGGTACTTTTGCCACCGAATACCGAAGACAAGTTTATGTACCTACATCTACTTATTTAAGAAGTAAAAAAAGCTATATAGCTCGTTTTCCACATCGTCATCTTTAAAAGATTTTCAACTTTTCACAGAAGAAAGAGGTTCATATTCGATTGGGAAAAGACAGATTGGAGTAACCTACCTCAATCTAGGCAAGACGCTAGCAGATCGAGCTTAAATGTGCTAGTGTTTAGGAAAATGAATTAAGTGAATATAATTGCTTTTTTTACCTACACTCGGTTCCAAAAATAACGGGTCAGTCACATAAACCCGAATATCTCCCGAACTACGTATGCCATCCTAATGAAACGAAGACTGTTTGATTGAGAATTTAATTATACAGATAAAAATAAAATAAAACTTAGTTGCACCCACAATATCAATCTCTAAATTAAAAAAAAACTAAAGTAGTCATATTTTTCTTAAGATTACACTTTTTTTATGATTGTTTTTTTGCTTTTTTTTCATCACTTTCTTCATTTAATACTTTGCATTGCCTCCACGAGCTCTTCTGACAGCTTCCAGGCGATTAGGCATGCTGTAGGGAAGACAGACAACTGGTGGCTACAATGCTCCGAAATCGTTTTCAAACTGCTGTTGGTCTAAAAACTCACTTTATTCGCTTTGGAGGTGGCAATTTAAGCGCTGAAACAGTAAGAAGACGTCTTGCTGAAGCAAATTTGAAACCATTAAGGCCCGCATATGGCCCCAAACTGGAACGGGAACATTGAATTGCAAGACAGAGATACGTGCGCGAGCACCTAAACTGGACACTAGACGATTGGTCTAGGGTAATGTTCACGGACGAGTCTAAATTCATGATTTATAAACATGATGGTAAGCAGTTAGTGTACAGAAGACCTTCCATCCAGTTTCCATCAAACGTGTGTGGAGTAAAAAGTGGCGTACGGTGGGGGCTCCGTACAAGTTTAGGATGGGATTTCTGCTGAGGCCCGCACCGAGCTGGTACTCATTCAAAATGGAACTCTAAATGCAGAGAGGTACGTGGAAGAGATCCTCAATGAACATGTAGGTCCTTTTTTGGCCAGGATGGACCGGCATGGCATATTAATGAATGATAATGCGCGTCCGCATACCGCCAGAATTGTACATGACTACCTTGAAGAGGTCGGTATCGAACTCATGCAGTGGCCAGCGCGAAGCCCCGACTTAAACCCCATCGAGCACGCCTGGGACGAGCTTCAGAGATGCGTGAAAGGTCGAAACCCCCCACCAATCACGCTTCCCGAGCTCAAAAAAGCACTGGTGGAGGAATGGGTAGGTATTCCTCAGCACCGGCTCCGAAATTTGGTGTACAGCATGCCTAATCGCCTGGAAGCTGTCAGAAGAGCTCGTGGGGGCAATACAAAGTATTAAAATATGAAGAAAGTGATGAAAACACCAAAAAAACAATCATAATAAAATGTAATCTTAAGAAAAATATGACAACTTTAGTTTTTTTATTATTCAGAAATTGATATTGTGGGTGCAACTAAGATTTATTTTATTTTTTATCTGTATAATTAAATTCTCAATCAAACAGTCTTCGTTTCATTAGGATGGCATACGTAGTTCGGGAGATATTCGGGTTTATGTGACTGACCCGTTATTTTTGGAACCGAGTGTATATACTATAGTCAGTATGGTAGGTGTTATGATTATAGGTTCAGCTAGCAAGATTCTTTAAATGTACTTACAGGGTTTTTCAAAACATATCCAAAGGACGCTTCCATGGCTCTGAAACCCAAAACGCAACTAAAAGAACGGGGTCGATATGAGTCAGTATGAATTTGAGACCCTCTTCCCTTCCACCCAGAGCTGGAATAGGACATTGTTAACCAAGGGGTGAAAGTTACTTATTTAGGCCCGACAAGGGATTTGGCGCACGTAACGTAGTGAGGGCGCTATAGTTTGAGGGACTTACCCCGAGGTTTACCTAAAGCAGTGTTTGACGTATTATAACAAATCGAGAAAATAATGTCTTTATTTATTTTATTTTTCATGTATGTGTAATGAAAAGCGCAAAAATAAAAATAAGACCATATATTTAGTTAAAGAATAAGAAAAACGAGTGTTGATCGAATTGTCGCTTTTTCGATCATTTGTTTTTTTTTTGTCTTCTGGGCCATTTTTCGGTAACGTGGCGCCATCTCTTAGAGAAGTTTCAAACTACTTCCAAACAACACGTTTACATTACAGCCAAATCAATGTTGTCTAATAAGATAGCGTACTTAATATTTATTTTTTAAACCGTTACCGGCCGTTTTATAAAATGTTCAAACGACGAATAGAGAATCTCAGCTTGTAGTTATGTCATTCACGTCTTATATACTCATCATCGAAGAATTTGGGAAAAGCGATTCCCATTTAGTTCTGTGCATTCACAGACAATTAAAAACAGGCACAAAAGCTAGTATGTAGTTCTATAGTACAAATGGCGACATTATTGTTTTTTTTTTCTTGAATTTTTCTTAATTTTTCTTTCCTCAAAAATCATCTTTACGATGTGTGTCGCATGCGTTACTACGTTTATTAGTAATAGTAGTATATAATATTCGCAATACATAATATTCTTGACACTAAATGTTTTCATGTTATTTTAATTGAAAATAGCGTTGTAATTTAGTAGTTAAACAGATTCTCCCTAGGGCTGCAAAGCATAGCTTTCAATCCACTCATCAGACATATAATAACGGAATAACCTGCTTTCAGAGTATGAGTAATAAAAAGTTATTTGATGATTTACTTATCAAACCATCTGTCAATATGGGTCCATTTGAAAACCTGTGTCGGTAAGTGGTTTTAGTTGTTTCGCATTCTAAACTAAGCATTTTTACCCGACTGCGCGACGCAAAGGAGGGTAATGTGTTTATTGATTTTGTAACGGTAGATTTTATGAGTAATTCTTCGTTTTAGATTCTTTGTTAAAATATAGATTTTTAGAATATAAAACAATAAAATGGTATAATTATTTTTAGAATTTGAAAAAAAAAAGGTTATGCTAATCATAAACTTTGATGTGTGTAGACGCGTACTTAAAACTCAATTTCAATTTTATGAAAGTATTTAAACTGAAGAATTTCAAACAAAAACTGGCAACATGCAATCACGAGGCCTATACACAACTCCGTGTAAAAAATGTCCAAAGAATTTAATACTCGAATAAACTCGTAGTACCCTAGAAACGCCTACATCATTTTCACTGAATACAGGAAAAATCCAACAACGTTCAGAATTCATAACATTCTATGCGATATAATTTAATACGTTTAAAGGCTTGTGTACCAATAGTGATGCCAATAAAGTGCAATGGAACCTACATAAAGTCGATAAAAGTTTACGCGCGGTGAGCAAAATGTTTCTCTTTCACAGAACATTTTCCGTGTTTTGGAACAAATGTTCTACTTTGAAACAAGCTGCGACGTTGTACTGATTCATTATTGAATTTCGTTGAAATAAAACAATGGCGTTAACTTACAATGTTGTACAGAGAATTAACGTTCTCTAATTTTAATCACAGCTTGGAAAGCCAATTTTGTTTTAATGTTCATTGCCAAATCTCATTTTAGTTGTGTTGCACTTTGGTTTTTATACACGAGTATGTTTTAAATATGTATAATTCAGAAATTCTAAGTATAAATCAAGTTGAGTTTGGCTGTCTGGTTTTCATTAATTTATTTAATCGATAATAATATATATAATATAACTGACGAAGTCTAAAAAATTGTATTACAGCCAGAAAACATAGAGAGAGAAAAAATACTAAATAAATAGTAATTTATTTTTATGTTTGATCAATCAGTTTTATGTAAATATTGATATTTGGATATTGATTGCAAAATACCTAGTAACGTATTATAAGCTATAACTATCAAAGTATTTTTATCATTTAAATAATTATGTTGTATTCACAGATAACTGACATCTACCAACCCGCACTAACCGGGCGCCCGTTCAAACAGAGGAGGCCATAATTATGCTTATACTATGCTGAATAATTATAAGTAAACTCAGCCATTGCCAAGTTGTAGTAGGTTATAGCCTAGGCATGCATGTCTCTCTAGGTAGGTAGAATGACTAAATATTTGTCGTCTAGCCGGAGTGACTAATATAAAATAAAAACCTTGTTTGTTAAAATTTTTACTTATCGCGCGATCTGCCACACATGACATGAGCGATTAAAAAACTTTTTCAAAAAAAATGTGACCGCCTTCAAAAACAACCACAAAAAAGGGTAAAATAACCTACAAAACTTTTCTTTCGGAAGTCGGTGACTTTTTTTATTAATTTCATTGTCTCTTTTGCCACCGACTTCCGAAAGAAAAGTTTTGTAGGTTATTTTACCCTTTTTTGTGGTTGTTTTTGAAGGCGGTCACATTTTTTTTGAAACAGTTTTTATTTTACTCTTTTTAGTTTGAATATTCAACCAAAATTCTTGTCAAATACACCGGAAATAACATCGTTAACATCTCTTTAATTCATTCCCTATCTCAAAAACTACTAAACCGATTTTGATGAAATTTGCAGTATTCCCTAAGTTGAACGATACCTAGTACAACAAAAAAAGAATTACTTAAATCGGACTTGTAGTTCCGGAGATATGCGAACACAAACATAATTTTCTTATTTGAGGAGTTGTACCTTCCATCATCAGCTCAGCTACATGAGATGATGATTTCCATACGCAAATACTTGAATTACTTTATAAGATTTGCGTACTATGTGTCAGCCAATAAAATTTGAGGGTTGCCCTCGATTTCTCCAAGTTCCAATCATCAGATCCTAAAATGGTGACAATGGAACCACACGGGAAGCACAAGCTTTCGAATAAAAAAAGAATCATGAAAATCGGTTCACCCAGTCGCAAGTTATGAGGTAACAAACATAAAAAAAAAACAGTCGAATTGATAACCTCCTCCTTTTTTTTGAAGTCGGTTAATAACAAATAAATGAATGCTCACATAAATGGCTACAAATCAAGGATTGGGATACCATGTCTACACTCGTTTCGTTCTCCCAATCGCATCGCAAATCAATGCATAATATACTGTCAGCCTTTTAGTTTATATACATCGGCTGTCATTTATAGATCTTTGACAGTCGTTACTGTTTGTCAGAAGCTCTAAAGTCTGGAACCAGTCTTACCATGGGGTATCGTATTACCCGGTTACTGGGTTGTGGAGGTCCGATAGGCAGTCGCTCCATGTAAAATATTGATATTTAGCTGCATCCGGTTTGACTGGAAGCCGACCCCAATATAGATGGGAAAAGGCTAGGCAGAAGATGATATCTGAATCAACTTCTACTTTCGTTTCTGAATAATGTAATGAGTTCATGAAAAAAATTATTTCAACTTTCGACAAAAAAGTAATGACTGAGTAGCGGATGTGGTCGAATTCATTTTATATAGTGTAACTCAGTAACTAAACTAACTTGACCTCTAATGCCGAGAAACCCATATCTAGTTGTCATAGAATGTATTTTTAGGTATGAGCATGCTCTGCCCATTGTCATGAAAAAATCACAGGTCCTTTTTCAGCATCAAAAAACAACAGATATTTGAGCCAGTTTTCTAACTTGCTTTGTTTAAACCCACCGTACCAATAAACATACATTTTAAACATAAAACCATTCAGGTTTTTATCCACATCTGGCTTTTCCTGGCCCCGTACAATGTCCGTGTTTTTCATTCAATTGTTTTGGCGCTTTTCATCACTTTCTAAAACTATACAATTCAGCTGATAGGGAAATAAAATAAAACTATCTGCGCACCCAGTACCGTACCCTTTCCGGAAGATGTGAAACAGTGATTCTATTAGCAATAACAATAATGGAAGATTCAAAAATGTATTGACAGGCTGCCGAATAGGTATGTCAATTCTGTTGCAAAACAATTACCGCTCACGAGCCAACCTTCTTCACGAGCCGGAGCCTTTAGGAATCGTCTTCACGAGCGAGACAATGTTGGCGATATTGTTATCGTGTCACAGATTTCTGTACACCCTCAATAGAACGTGAACATCGTTATTCTTCATATCATATCACTAAAGAAAAAAGAATCGTCGCGATTAGCGATTCTCGCACTCGTGGAAACGGCCACTTAGAACGGGTACATATTGAGAGCTTATAAACGTGAGTTTTACTTTTAATGTGCGTTTTGTGAACAAAGAGGGTGCGCGCGCTTTTATGACGTGTATCAATATCACCTCTTGTTTCCCGTTAACACCCAATGTGTGCCTCGTCTTATTCGCGAGATAGTAACACAAATTGAAAACCCAATATCAAACTGACCTACCAGACTACTGCCCGGTCACTCTGGTCGTAAAATCCTTTCTTCCGAACAGAGTATCGTCATAATAAAATTAGCCGCTAAAATAATCTCATTTTCAGGTGACATCTAGAATGTGCTAGCTTTTCTTCCTGACAGATAGTCAGTCAGGAATTTTATAAAGATTGTTTTTTTTCTTCATGTGGGTATTACTAAGCCATTTATAGATACGTACAGTACTCTAAATCAATATACTACAATTAATTGATCATGTCATGTTATGATTGTGTTGTACCGAACCTAACAAGCATTGCAGGTACCCGCCATTTAAGACAACCGCAGACGTGCGGTTGAGGTTGACTAAAGGTACATTCCACTCATCATAATTATGACTATCTAGGGATTTACGAAGAAAGAAAAATTTTGCTACGAGTGGGACTGGAACCCGCGTCGTCTGGATATTGTACTCGTGACGCCTTACCATCACTTATTAGGCCATCGTAACACACTCGTATGAAGCTGAATTGTTCAACGAGTCTTTGAGTGTCGAACGTCCCGATTGTCACCACTGTGTGGTACTACGGAGGTAGCATATATGGTGGAGGTCTGCCCCACTATATGAAGAGAAGAAGCACTGATTTCACAGTTTCTTCTGCTGTATCGTTCTGCGGAAGGACTCATTTTTGATGATTTTAATGAAAGGAGAACTTGCACCTATGTGTCGAAAAACGTAAAAAATTATTAAATGAAAAATCTTTTACTTATGTCGGAGATATTATGTGCAATGTTCAAAAGACTAGAAATGAACTTCGGACTTGTCTATTATGTCAGTCTATGTGTCTGTCAGTAGTCGCTCGTTCTAGTGGTAGAGAACGGCGCCTGTGCCAAGTCGTGCACACTGATTGATAAAATAATACCCTGGGCAGCAGTCTCGATGGAATCCGCTGGATTCTGCGATGATATTATGAAATAAACAATACGGGCTATCTCAGACAAACCCACCTCTATAAATCGAGATATTTTGAAAGAAACAAATAAACCTTTTTAAACAACTGAAAGACTAGCAAACAACCATTATTTATAATGAAACAATATTCTTGTTTGGGCTCCCCAACGATATTTGAGCCAGTTTTCTAACTTGCTTTGTTTAAAACCGTACCAATAAACATATATTTTAAACATAAAACCATTCAGTTTTGATCCACATCAGGCTTTTCCTGGCCCCGTACAATGTCCGTGTTTTCATTCAATTCCTTTTGGCGCTTTTCATCACTTTCTAAAACTATACAATTCCTGATAGGGAAATAATAAAACTATCTGCGTACCCAGTACCGTACCCTTTCCGGAAGATGTGAAACAGTGATTCTATTAGCAATAACAATAATGGAAGATTCAAAAATGTATTGATAGGCTGCCGAAAAGGTATGTCGATTCTGTTGCAAAACAATAACCGCTCACTTGGCTCTTTGCTTCTTCACGAGCCGGAGCCTTTAGGAGCCGTCTTCACGAGCGAGAGAATGTTGGCGATATTGTCATCGTGTTACGGATTTCTGTACACCCTCAGTCCCTCATAGAAGGTGAACATCGTAATTCTTCATAATATCATACCATTAAAGAAAGCAGAATCTTCGCTATTAGCGATTCTCCCACTCGTGGAAACGGCCACTTAGAACGGGTACATATTGAGAGCTTATAAACGCGAGCTCTGGTCGTAAAATCCTTTCTTCCAAACCGAGTATCGTCATAATAAAATTAGCCTCTAAAATAATCTTACTAATTATTATATCTACGTTTTCAGATGACATTTAGAATGTGCTAGCTTTTCTTCCTGACAGATAGTCAGGAATTTTATAGGGATTGTTTTATTTTATGTGGGTATTACTAAGCCATTTATAGGTAGGTACAGTGCTCTAAATCAATATATAATACACTAAATTGATCATGTCATGACAAGATTGTGTTGTACCGAACCTAAAAAGCATCATTGGTACCCGCCATGTTAAGACAACCGCAGACGTGCGGTTGAGGTTGACTAAAGGTACATTCCACTCATCATAATTATGACTATCTAGGGATTTACGAAGAAAGAAAAATTTTGCTACGAGTGGGACTGGAACCCGCGTCGTCTGGATATTGTACTCGTGACGCCTTACCATCACTTATTAGGCCATCGTAACACACTAGTATGAAGCTGAATTGTTCAACGAGTCTTTGAGTGTTGAACGTCCCGATTGTCACCACTGTGTGGTGCTACGGAGGAGCATATATGGTGGAGGTCTGCCCCACTATATGAAGAGAAGAAGCACTGATAGTCTCACAGTTTCTTCTGCTGTATCGTTCTGCGGAAGGACTCATTTTTGATGATTTTAATGAAAGGAGAACTTGCACCTATGTGTCGAAAAACGTAAAAAATTATTAAATGAAAAATCTTTTACTGTATGTCGGAGATATTATGATTTAAAGCAATGTTCAAAAGACTAGAAGCCATGCCTGAACTTCGGACTTGTCTATTATGTCAGTCTATGTGTCTGTCAGTAGTGCGCTCGTTCTAGTGGTAGAGAGACGGCGCCTGTGCCAAGTCGTGCACACTGATTGATAAAATAATACCCTGGGCAGCAGTCTTCGATGGAATCCGCTGGATTCTGCGACATGTATAATATATTATGAAATAAACAATACGGGCTATCTCAGACACTAACTTTACCTCATAAATCGAGATATTTTGAAAGAAACAAATAAACCTTTTTAAACAACTGAAAGACTAGCAAACTACCATTACTTATAATAAAACAATATTCTTGTTTCACAAACATTTTCGTATTGACCAAATTGTTTGTTCAACAAATAAAACGGGAGCTGAAACAACAATGTCAATTTTAAATGCATGAAATTCAGTGGGTTGACCTTTACTTCAGGCGATTGTTCCACAAAGCGGTAGAGTAGCTCGGGAGTCATTTCATTACAATTCCTTTTGGATTGGATTCACTGAGATTCCCGCAGAATATTACCACAATGGACATGTGTCTAAAGCGTTCAATAGAATATTAAAAGAACAGTTTCCCAGCCAAAAACTCAAATTATACCCTTTTCCGTTCTAAAATGCATTTAGGTACCCTTTTTTACGTAGGATAATCATCAAGTCACTTCTCCCGCTTTGGGTTGACCGGAAGGGACCAACCTTATTCTGTTTAAATGTATTTGCCTGTTTCGTTACTAGGTGCCTACTAATCGTAAAGAAGAACGTATCTCCATAATATATATTATGTTATTGGGTTAGTGTGCATAATTAAACGTTGTGAAAGTAGGTGATGTAGATTACTCTTAAACGATATAACTCTGTTTTTCGCTTAAAAGCGTGAAGAGAAGAGACATTTTTTTTTTTTTTTTTTTTTAGCTTGGTAAAATCATCAAATGTAGTCCTCTCAACCCTGCGGACAGGGCGGGAGGACTGTCAGACTTCTACTGACTAAAATCCACGGTGTCCTGTCATAGCCTGTTAGGTACGTTCCGGGGTTACGGTTAGGGAATAATCCCGCGAAAGGCAGGTTTGGCCCTCTCTGAGATACCCGTCATTAAACTGACGCTCTTTGAGTTGCGCGATGGGACACAACGCGCCGTCGACCCGGGCATGGTCCTTGGTCAGGGCAGCGAGTTGCCCTTTACTCGCTGCCCGCATGCCCGCGCCTACGGTGGCCGGAGATCGTCTGTGTACGACTTGTCCGTCGCCGTCGTCCTACACCGCGGTTGGGGCGTAGGGAGAACTCTGTCCTCTCTCGCTCGCGGCTTCGCCTCCTCCTTCGTGAGCATAAATACTGCTTCGCAGAAGTATTGGCGACCGCTTCCCACTCCGAATCGCCCCGCAGCAGTGGCGGAAACCAATGCCGGGCGCGAGAGGTCTCCGCCTATCGCAGCCGTGAGGACACGTCGGTGCGCCGCCCAATTTTGGGCAGTCCTGCATGTATGCTCCACCGTGTCCTCAGCGGGCGATCTATCGCAGTTGTCACCCAGACGTATCCTCCTTCCGCATTAGACACAGGTACCTCCCGAAGCACCCGTGCCGGTGAGCGACCTGCGTCAGGCGGAAGGTAAGGACGCCATGACTTCTCTAAAACCACTCCTGTGAGGGGTCTTACCGCCGCAATTGCGGCGTGCCCGGCCGTCGGTCGCGACAGTCGTTCCTTCCATACTGCCCTGAAATCGCGCCGGAGGTCTTCGAATGGCCGCGCCTCGACTTCGCGAGGCAGCGGGCTCACGCCCCGGCGCTGCGCCTCCACGCGCCACTCATAGACGCGCTGGAGGGCAGTCGCCTCCAGATCCCAAGGCAGCAATCCGGCAAGCAGGTTGGCCGATTCGCCGGCAATCGAAGAGAAGAGACATAGGTAAAAAAACTTTTGAATTACAATGAGTAAAGCATATAAGTGAAGGAAAAACTCTTCGAATATTATGAATAATTTGTAAATCGATATCTAACACACACATATTTTACAGTAAAATAAACAGCTTTCCTCAGTTTTTTTTTGCCATACTTAATCATCATCATCATCAGCCTATAATGTTCCCACTGCTGGGACACAGGCCTCCTCTCTGTGAGAGGGAGTGGGCCATAATCCACCACGCGGGCCCAGTGCGGGTTGGTAGATGTCACATGTCTTCAAACTTTTGGTTCTAGGACATGCCGGTTTCCTCTCGATGTTTTCCTTCACCGTTTTGAGAGCAGTAGTGATGAAATAATTTACACAAAGTAATGCGCCTGGCGGGTTCGAACCCACGACCTACAATTCGTAAGTCGGGACCGATACCACTGGACCACCACTGCTCATACCATAACCATACCATCGGTAATAATTCAGCCGAAATACATTTCTAGAGGCCGCTCCAACACTGAAGTCCTTTTTGACGCGGCGCTTGGAGGTATCTATGTCGTTACATCAAATTGCATTACAAAAAAGTAGTAATTCGAATTGTCCGCAGGCACGAGTGGTGTCGCGGACTCTATAGTTACTTACCAAACTATCAAATTCACTTTCGTTATGCCTAAATTATTTACAGGTGAACGGGAACCGGATATTAGCCACCTCAAACCACGTGTTGCTTAACCAAACACAATGGCCTGCATCGATATGTCATTGGTGTACGTTCTCTCAAGTTTATGACAACAAGCAAACATGCTAGCATGAGAGGTTGACAATAGGATACCGCTTCCACTGCGTTTCGTATTTCTATAGGGATTTGCAAAGGGTTTCCTTGATATTTAGGGTAGCTGGCAAACCAGCAAGTTTTTGCTTCACAATTATAGGAAATAGTTTCGATATCACTCAAATTTGGTGGTATTTCCCTATTTAATGGGGAAATGCCACTTTCTTCCTACCTACAGAGATGATAGTGCGACTCTCAGACGTAATCGTCAAGTTACGGCCGACTTTTGAAGCGATTATACAAGTATCCCTTAACTTTTCTGTCCAATTTAAAAAGAAAAGTACAATATCCTTCTAAATATTAATTAAATTAATAAATTTTAAATATTAATATCAAACGTTCTTTTTTTTTCTTTCTCTCGCCCCTCTTGCTTTACTGAGATCTGAAATCTCAGTAAAAATACCTTTTACTAAAATCTGGTTTCAGAGATAACAATAAAGTATGAACTATATTTTATTATATACAATGAACTATATGTTATGAAGCAAAAGTAAATAACAATAAATTAACCGTGAAACTGTATCGCCAATATGAACCGACTGAACTTTACCGTTTAACGCTGATGGCCTGCGGCTGTATCATAAAAATTTCCTCGTATAGGCGCCGGCTCGACGGGCTATTAACTATAATGTGGTTAAGCCGATACACGCACACTATAATATCTGCTTGGTTGCCGTGTCTGCTGGATAGAGCTGATAAGAAATGTTGAGTTATAGGTTAGTGAAAAAAGAACATCTTCCTAGGTAGACCTATACTTAAACTAAATGAAATAACTACTGAATCGGAAAGAGAACATCCAGAAACAACGAAAAATTAAAACTTGTCATATTAGTATAATTATTTCATTCACATTTGAATAATAAAAACAGATGCTTTGTTTTTTTTTTCGTAAGAATGGAGGCCCAATACTTTTCTAGAACACCGAATCTTACTAAGACCATAATATTACGCACTAGGTATCAAGATTCAAGCCATGTTAATGTATGTAAAATATTTGTAACAGACATAAATAAAGCCGACCAACAATAAATGGGGAGTTAAAAAAGCAAAAGTAGACTCGTATTATGACCAATTTCGAATCAGAAGTTAAACTAACAACTAATTAAAATATTGATGTTTTATAAGCATTTGTTAAAAAAATAGGATTGTAACAAAGCTTTATTAATCAAAGAGCTCGCCCTAAATGTCTATTCTATCACTAGACAAAAATGTGAAGCAGATTTACAAAGCAGTAAAAATATACAAGAAACCAACAAAAACATACTAAATACAACCCACTATTTACCCAACGTAGGATTTGTCTAGTTGCTAATGCGCTTGAGTGTATGAAATATTCATGCAGGACCGGAAAAACACTGAATTCGAATAGCGAATATGTTGGGTTGACACTACGAGTCCCATACCAACAGAGTTCTGAATGGGTTCAATATAAGTTTTAATGTAAATAGAAAAGGTATTTCCTTTTGAATAAATTAAACTGCTACAAATACTGCGGCCCTTAAAAGGTCACTTTAGCAGAATCATAATAATTGGTTTATGAATTGCGATAAAATTTATAAAATTAAATATTCTATTCCATTGCTCTAGCAAAAGTCAATACAAAAGCAATAGATAATACATCAATCAATCTGCTTAGCCTTGTTGCAACTTCTTTGAGATCGGCTTCCAGTCTAACCAGAAACAGGTGAATATCAGTATTCTACATTCTACATGGATCGACTTTATTTGACCTTCAGTAAATCGGTAATACGACCTCTTGGTTAGACTGGGGTTGTCAGACCCGACTTCTGACTAACATTAACGACTTTCAACTACAAATGACAGCCAGAACCAATGCCTTTACGTGTTTTTCGAGGGACAGAGAAAACTTGCTATGATATTTATGGTCATTGGTTACCCAACCACAAACCTCGGCTGCTTAACCTTGAATATTGACCTGTGCGGCTGCTATTACATAGTCACAATCTGCTCGATAGATATAGTAGATACCTACAGAATAATTGTATCGCAATTCATATTATGGCTCTGCTGAAATTACCTTTTTAGACTCCTTGAGTCGAAATCGTCGACTTTCATTTTATTCTTACTTTTTTTGTTCTAATCATTAACCATTCTTCACAAAGCTTCAGCATTGATTACCCTTTTATAACACGCCGACCTAAAAAAGGGGTTAACTGGTCCTTAGATTTTAGTATACAAACCTTTTTGCTAACATCTATTTAGGCGTAATTTTCGATCGTATGTGAGTTGAAAGGCTTCCTTTTTGCGGCTCGCTAAGATCCCAAATTCCCGAGCTTTTGCTGAAAGCACATAATAAACATTATTCTGTACCGTTATCTTGATATCCTCTTGCATGTAATATTTACCAAGCCTGAGCTTCAATGTAAACTGGAATTATAATCTTTGTAACACATCCGTTATCCATTAATTCCCCTTTCGTAGTATAAGCAGAACACCGTGTTTTGCAGCTGTATTAAAATTTGCTCATTATTTTCATCGAGGACAATGTTATCATGTGTTTCATAAACTTGGCAGAGATACTGTTGTGTTGTTCTTTTAGACAATTACCTGTTTTACGGAGTATAAATAACATAGGTAGATACTATTTGTTTTTACATTCTTCACTAATTTGTAATTTATGAAGCAGTTGACTGCTTGACTGAATTGATTGAATCATAAGCTTGACGGAGTATTTAAAGGCCAAAACTTGAAAGGTAAATAAGACAGACTTTTACAAACTTAATATCTGTCTACCAAAACACCTTACCAACGAAAAAAACACAAGAAATTGCTCATTTAAAAAGTTCTAAAACGTAATTTTGTTTTCTCTTTCAAAAGTTAAATAGCTTTTACCGGACTTAGTGGAATGATTCGAATTCGCGCCAACCCGCCAGCTCGAACATCCCTAGTTAAGAACTTTGATATTTGTTTAAACACGTTCGCCTGCGTGTGTTTGAGTTGATCCAAATTAAATGACGCTCGCATAAATTAGCAGGTGAGAACCTATTAAAGGGAGTTATTTACTGTAGGTACGTTTATCGATACCTACTTATCTACATTGATGTTTTTTTAGCCTTGTAAATTCATCAAATGAGTCCTCCCACCCCGGGAAGGGCGGGAGGGACTGTCAGACTTGTACTGGCTTAAATCCACGGTGTCCTTCAATAGCCCTTTATGTTCCGGGGTTACGGTAAGGAAATAAGTCCGGTAAGAGAGGGGGCCCCGTCATTTTGCTGAAGCTGTTTGAGGCGCGCGTGAAACACGACGGGCATGGTCCATGGTGGGACAGCGAGTTGCCCTTTACTCGTTGTCCGCATGCCCGCCTTTATGGTGGCTGGAGATCGTCTGCCAACGTCTGACGCCGTGGGCGTCTACCCCTGAGGTTGGGGCGGAGGGAGGACGCTGATCTCTCACTCTCGCGACCCGCCTCCTCCTTCGCGAACATTACTGCTTCTCAGAAGTTGGCGACCGCTTCCCACTCCGTGTCGCCCCGCAGCATGGCCTCGACCAATGTCGGGCGCGAGAAGTCTCTGCCTATCGCCTCCATGAGGACACGGCGGTACTCTGCGCAAGCGGGGCAGTCCTGCACCGTATGGTCCACCGTGTCCTAAGGGCGATCTTCGCAGTGGTGACACCCGGGCGTTTTATAAGTCAGGACGCCGTGTCGTCTCTCGAGCCACTCCTCAAAGAGGGGTCTTACCGCCGCGATTGCGGCGTGCCTGACTTACATTGACTTAGGGATACTTTGATGTTCGGAAATGTTAATGTTAAATCAAAATACTAATTTTATTCGATTTTGCATGCGGCTTCATCTTTCGATTTAACTAACGGAATCCGTTCATCTTCAACCACAGCAGATCTCATTCGTTTCATACCTAAGTTTATCTCAAGCTCAAGAGGAAACAGTAACGTGCACACGAATAAAAAATATCGCTTGTCCTTTCCAATTGTAAACCAGAATTACAACTTGTTTCATGTCAAAACGATCAATGGTTTCAATACGTCCCAAATATGTGGGTAACAGATGACGTCATTTCAACAATGTCCACAAACGATCGCTTACTGCTAACATTATGGGCCAATATCATCCGTCACAGTGTAACGTACAGTATTATAACTAGGATCAAGTTGACGAAATCCGCACCGCTCTTACGTGAATTCCATACCATACTTCACCTTCAACTGGGAGTCCGTCAACGAACGGGTATAGTCCAGTCGCGGAGCAGGAAGAATCTCGTACTTACCTTTTTCCTACTGACAGTGGTCACAAACATTTTACTAATTCGAAACAGAAATAAAAAAAAAACAGAACCCAAAAAGAAAATTGCGGAATGATGATAACGCCACGGCCGAAGTCATTTTGATGCGGCGCAGGCGCTAGTGTCAGTAAAACAATTTAGTACCACATTTTTCAGCAGGTCATGAGTGGTAGCGCGCGCTCTAAGTAGCTATCTGTCAAATCGTAATTTCATTCATTCGTAGTTCGGACTCGTTGTCAAAACGTCTGTCACAAAGAACTGGTGGGCTTCCTTAAAGCGTGAGTGGTTAGGCTGTGAGAACCAGACAGAGATACTTTATAATGTGAAGTAAACATAACAAAAAGCTTAACTAACCTGCGATTCCACAAACACGGGGTTGTTGGGTTACTGGTTTTCCTTACACTGTGCCAATATCATCCGAGTGTTAACGCGGATGGTCGTATGTCACGCTTACACGATCACTGATAACCCCATGTGCGATGGGGATCGGGCTGCATAACATTTTGAGGCGAAAAATACTTGTTTTTGAAAGCCTCTTTGTTCAAGGTTCATGAGTTCATTTGTTTTTCCTGTTTCGTGTTTTTTTTATAATTTAAAAAGAAGAATGGAAGTGCCCTAGATGTACAACAAAAGATGTAGGTCATCGCTTAGCTTTATATTACAAAAAAATATATTTTTCTTCAAAATAGTAATAATGGTTTGAATGCCGCAATGTCTATCTTTTTATTAAAGCTGACAACTTTCAAATTGCTGAGAGAAAGAGTGATCGAAAAAAGGGGTTCCCCGCGCAAGTAAAGGTGCGGGTTACCCGCGTGAGAAACATGCGCAAGCTACTTGATCAAGTTAAACGCGGGATGCTTTTACACGGCGCATGTAGCTTAAGCATGTTGTGGCACTTGCGCGGGTTACATGCGACGTGTACAAGCACCCTAAACCAATAGCATGTTTGTCAGCAAATGTCCCCATTTGCGCTTAGCTAGCTTAGAAGTTACTATCAGTACCTAACTTCTCTTAAGCATAAAACAAACTTCTCAAACTCGAAAATATCAGACTAAGATTAAACGGAAGGTGTTTCACACACAAATCAATTTGTTTGACTAAACAAGTGCCAAACGTTTACCGCCAGGGGCCAGGGATTGGCACTCGATTAAGTTTATGTTTGCTTACCTTGCTACAGCTGTTTATCCATGGAAATGTACTGGGTCAAGTTTGTAAGAAATGGGTCGAAGTGATATTTATGATGTATAGACGCAAGCACATCAACATACCTCGAATCTGCCTTTCTTTCTTAGCTAGCTAGCTAGCCGCACACACAAAATAATATTGACAATAAAGTACGTATTGTCAATAACATTGTGCGTGTGCGCGGGGCCTGTATTGCGGTATTCGGTTTTATTTCATTTGGTTTCAATTAATATTGACAATCTTGCATTGACAATATTATTTTGTGTGTGCGGCTAGCCTTAGATTTACATTTTCGATTAGGGCATTTTAAAGCTTGGTTTAGGTTGAAATGCTACCTTCTGTACAATTCTGTACAATAACACTGGTGATTATGATGAAACCGAGACTACCACTATTATTTATGAAACATGATTGTGCCAATTCTCACTTTTTTATTTTCTTAATAAAATCTTAAATTACTAAAGATACACTTACATTTTAAAGCTGTTGTAAGATTGTTTGGAAGCTTTTGATTTACAGCTACTTTAAATACTATGCAGCACAATATTTACATTTAAAACAAATATCAAATAATGCGATTCGTCTCATGCAAACACTGTAACATTAAAAACTTTCGTGTTGATACTTCGCAAATCTGTCTTCAAACCATTTACAATGCAGTATCTCGTATGTTACTGAATTTGGCAACAATCCTACACGTTATCGATTTGAGAAACTATGTTTAGAATCCCAATACATATTGCTCAAACTTCGACGTAGATCAACCACCGACTAGTAGTAATACTTAGTAACATCCCACACATTGAGTTGATCGAGAACATTGTCTTGAGACCGATACACTTTGTACGATAATTAAATTGTATTTGAGAACTATGGATTAGTGGTTTATGGATCAGAAGAGAGTAAATACATATATAATTATGTATATTATGTCATGGGCCAAGTCACCGCAGCATTCATAATGCCCGAGCAGTATGAATAATGCCCAGCCATATCAGACTCGGGGTCCCATTTAGGGTAGTCCACTTCGTGGTTTTTTTTTTTTAACCACCCATAAGTTGGAGCCCCGCGAAGCGTGGCTCCGTCGATCTTTCGAAGAAGTAGTTTATTATTCACATTAATCACTTGGCCCGATAGGGCTGGGCATTATTGATACTGCCCGTGCAATATGAATACTTTGGCCCATAACATATACATAAGGTATGTCAAACTTACATACAATCTCTCAATCTTTGGATTCCTTTAGAGGATGGATGAGGAAATTCACTAGCCTTGTTGAAGTCTTCACCTATAACTTTAGGCTGCCCCGGTGTTGCTGTGTTGTGAAGAGAATAGATTGCTTTTAATACAATACGGATACCAATTGGTTACTAATTTCAGCCTGAGGACACCCATTGTAGAACATTAATTTCTTGATCAATCCTACATAAACGATTTATAAACAACTCTTTACATTTACAGATTAATTTAAAAATGAATAATTTAATTTTCAGCATCCTTTTTACATAATATTATCACAACGATAACAATATTATCACACCAATAAATGCTTAATTTAACTAACTGAAATACACGTAACTGGTGAATTCATATAATTTATGTTTTGTTTGTTTTGTCATAAGCGGACTAATGTGTGAATGACATTGCGAAAACTGTTTTGTATAAGCCCACCAGATTTTAGCGCTTGCATCGCTTGATTCAGCGAGCGCGTTAGTCGACATCGCTGACATCTGCTGAATTATGTCATTTTAATGACAATGCATCATGTTTTGTTAACGCAAATTAGGTTGTGGATGTACTGATTAAGCGAATGTGCTTTTAGCGGAATGGAAATATGGTTTGGTTTTGACACACGATGGAAATTGTTGGAGTGTTTGTTGTTTAGAGCTAAATTAGCATCACGGACTTTAACGAGTGTGTGGTTTCGAACCGATGCGATATGGAGTACGTACTCCACATCAGTTCGAAACACTCTACCACAAAGCGTGAAATTGTGCCTGATAAAATGGCAATTGACTGAATCGCAGCATAGTCATTGATAACATTAGTAGCAAAATCTGTGCATGCTATTATAGTATTTTTTGGAACAATAATAATTGAGATACGTTAATAACTTTGACTACTAATCGTAACTTATACTGGCATTAAGGAAAATACTACAATTTTCATGCAATTTTGCCTAATTTAGTTGTGGTTACAGACATTTCGTAAGCAAAACTGAATAGATACAAAAAAAGCACACCCAACGACGAAAATTGAGCCAAGAAGAAATCGTAAACCGTTAAACTGTTGCGATAAAGTGTATCACACAGATAAATAAAGTTATAAAACTTTTATACAAAGCAAAACAAATCAGTAAAGTAAATGGACCTTACTCTCTCGGAATTCATCCATGAATTTATATGCTGATGTTTTCAATTTACGGTTGGTAAACGTTCCAATGTGGTAAAAAAAATGATGTTACATTTATAAGATGAAACGCTTGGTGCGATGGCTGAACAATTATATGCTGCGTTGCATGTTACGAGTTCGATTCCTACACGGAAAAAAACAGTATAGTAGAGTACCAAAGAGTGAAGATAAAAAAACATGTGTTATTAAATTTAGCCGCTGCCTAACATCGTTGGATGAGAAATTAGCCACTATACGATTCTTTCAGGAAACAAGTAACCAACGTGCATTTAAATAGTAATTCATCAAACCTGAAAAACCTAAGACCTGACATATTTAAGCAGTTGATGAAAATGAGAATTAGGTTAATGACAACAATATTTCATTTCAGTACTGGCCATGTGTGTATAATTAGTGTAAAGAAAACTTTAACAATTCGTAAAGCTAACATTTCAATTTTATTATAGGTAACTTGTTTTCAATTTAGCCATCGGACTTTAGACTTTACAAATTGTTGAATGAAGTAAAACGAATTATGAAAATGATATTGAACGAATTCGCTCAGACGTGGGGAATCGTGAATAGAAGGTAAAATTAGGCTGAATTTTGTGTTCGATATCACGCTGTTTTTATATACATTCAAATCGATTGTAATTATAACTCATTCTGCCAACCTAACCCTTCCCCTTCCTAATATATTAGGTCAACGCAGCATGTCTTTATCAAATTGGCCTCACCATCCCTAAAGTCAGCATTGAGAAAATAATGTACACAGTCTCATTAATTGTAAGTTTTCCCGGAAATAGACCATTTTATGAACTATTATTCCATTCTCATGGTCAATCAGTGCGAGTAATACCAGGAATTGTTCGAGTAATCAGTGTTGAAACGGCAAAATGACACAAAAACGTAATATGATGCCCAATGACGCAATAACCATTTAGGGGCCCATTTGCATCGGCCAGGTGTAGCTATTTGCTCGTCTCTCTGTTGTAATGAAATCGTTTTATTATAATTTGCGAAAATACCTTTACGGAAAAATTGACGCCGGACCGCAAGTTTTACGAAACGCGCATTTTTCTACGAAAAGCTTTGGAAAGTCAGATATATTCAATTCCAAAATGATAAGTACCCAAAGGTAATTTTAAATTGAACATAGGTATATATTTTACATGACTCACCAAATATGAATGCACTATTAAAATACACCTCTGCACATCTCAGGTGTGGTGTTACAAATATGTTCTAATATTAAAGTTTTTATTTGATATGTTGGTATATTATTCTAATACCTACCTATTTTTTAACATTATCTTGAAAATTATTTTTTATGAAACCATTAAAAGAATTGTAGAACATTCTAATAATAAAGTTATTTCCCCTTTCAGATTCAAGATTAATACGATCAAAAATTGAGATTAAGGAGAGAACTTTCTTTTCAGGATCGTTTATCTTCAATAAATTGACCTGTTAAATAAGATCTATCATGATTTATTACATTTTTCTAATATTTGTTAATCTCAAACTTATCCGGATAATAATCCCATTAAAGAATTTTAAAGAGGTTATTTACTATCTTAATTTTTTCCTGAAATGATTATTTGTTTTGACTAGGTACATGTCAAACAATAATAGTTATTTCACACACAACTCATTCATGTAACTTACAAAATAAATATAATTAAATTAGCTAAAAGAATCGTCTGTCATAAAGTTATTTAGGCATAATATAGGCTGTAGACCTAAAGATAAAATCTTCGTCTTAAAACTTCCAAGCCATTTCATGCCACGGGCCTACGACGCCTTCGGCACGAATACTTCGAGCTCTTTAAATTAAATCAGAACTTCGAATTATCAAGCTTCGTAATTTCCATGTGCCTAACATTTCCGTCGTAGTGTCTTCAACAACTTGTTTAGAAACATCAACACAATCTTAAACAGCTTTCAAAGACGAATACATTTCGCACATACATGATAGGTATCCCAAAAAAATTGTGACATAAAAATATCGAATTCAATTTGCTTGTATCATTTCGATTCATCGTTATAATACCCCACAGTACTGAAAAAAAAGCAATAAACGAACAACGTGATAAATGTTTGGCATGGGGTATTTCACACGACCGTGCTATGCGTACCTACATAGGTGAACGCATAGCATGGACGTGCAAAAAGTAATACGGACGTACGGATCACCTGATCACGCGGAAAAACACCTCACTCACTACGTCTCACTTATAAAATGGGTGAAACAGGGATTCGCCAACTGTGCCACGAAGCATTGGCTGCATGCCATAATCAATTTTGCTACGAACATTTATTTTGCATGTGGATAGCGCACTAAAACTCAAATAATTTTGAGGGAAAACTCAAATATCAAACCACAAATTTCAAAGCAGGTGGGTCTCTGAAAAATGAACTCGTATTTCCTGATTCTAAAATTACTATCTAAAATTCTAAAGGAAAGCTCTAGAAATATTCCAATATTGGTTGAGCTAAGGCATATTTACTTATACACTTGGCAAGTTAGTCATACCCGTTAATTACCCAGAAACACGAATTTTAAACAAAATTCCAACGTCAGATTAAAAAAATTTGGATCGGAATTAATGCAAAGTAAATTTTGTTTCTCAACAAAATCTCAAAGGATTTTCGTCTGGAAATTGAGTAGGTACGGTCAGCCAAGAAAGTGATGTACCAGTTTTGATTTAGTTTCCCGGTCATCGAAAATTACAACAAGGTTCGTTATAAAAAGATATTACTGAAAGAGACAACATTATCATGACGTAAACCTATGTATTTAGTATTCATACGTCATATGTCACATATTAGTACATGACATTTTAACCTTTAGTATAAATGAAAAGGACATTAGTTTCTACAAAGCAATTGAAATGTTTCCAAACAAAAGTAATAAAACTATTTAAATAGACAACCGAATTCCATTTGAAAAAGAAAACTGACAATTGACATTTTGTCAAATATATGCAAAAAATCTATATATTTTCCGTGTTATTTTTCAATCAACTGCATATAAAATCATCTCAATGCCTGCCAACTTGACCATTGCTGAAAGAGCACAAATAATTGCCCAATTTAATGAGGGAAGCAGTATCAGTGCGATATCCCGGAATTTGAATATATCGAGGCGTTCTGTCCGCTTTTGGATTCGTCGTGAAGGAGAGGATGAGGAGGGAAGTTTGTTGGATCACAGAAGAAGTGGTCGCCGGCCTGCACTCTCCAATAACGATAGTGAATTCATGAGACGGGAATATGAAATCAATGGTTTTAAGCCCACAAAACATTTTGCGGAGATGTTCGATGTGAGTGCCCAAACAATAAGGAATCATCTACATTACATGGGGTTGCACCACAGGCATTACGCCAAGAAAATATATTTGACGGATGCTCACAGACTTGCTCGTCTGAACTTCGCCAGAGAGCACTTAGAGTTTGATTGGTCTAATACAGTGTTTTGTGATGAAAAAACGTTTAAATCCAGTCAGCATGGACGTTATCACCTTTGGCGATATAATTCAACACGGTATAAAGATGATCATGTAATTTCAAATAGAGAATCAGGTCGAATTTCCGTAAATATTTGGGGCTGGATGAGTGCGGACGGTGTAGGAGAATTGTGTTCTCTACCTCCTCGAGTGACGGCTGTAAATTATATCGACGTGCTTCAGAATGCAATGCTACCGACAGTCCGTAATGTTTACCCGGAGAACGAAGTGCCACAATTTGATTTTGTTCAAGATAATTGTTCAATTCATAATGCGAGGATCGTAAGAGCCTGGTTTCGTTCACACACTGACGTAAGGGTAATTCAGTGGCCCTCAAGATCGCCGGACCTCAACCCGATAGAAAATCTTTGGGGCCTTATGGTCCAACGATGGTCGCATCAAAATGAAAGAACCAAACAAGCTCTTATTAGTCACTGTAATTATATTTGGGAGGAAATGCGGGAACCGATATTTGCTCACGGCTTGTTGGTTCAATGAGGTCTCGTCTTTTAGAGGTTATAGAGGCCAACGGCGGTTACACCCGTTTCAAATTTTTAAAAATTTTCAATATCTTCTAAATATTACTATATATGCTATGTTTTTGTTTGTTATAAGTATTTTAAAATTGATTGTAGAAATTTAATAAAAGGATAAATCTATTTTTAGCTTGTTTTTTATTGATATTGTAATTACAAGTTTACAGAAATTGTAGGTTTGTGGATTCGCCTTGTGCCTTTACAATTTTATGTAACTTGTTGATTACAATTCTGAATTTGTAGATAAAATTTTGTCATCAAAATCTACAGCCCCCCGCCGTTGATATTACGGCGTCATTGGTTCCATCAAGTTCAAACTAAGAACAGCTGTCACGTTACAAACAGTAATAGTCGTTATCAATAATCAGATAAAGACAGCAATAGAAGTTGTCAGATCGATCTGCAAGCGAAACTAATCTTTATCACCTATGAATCTGCAAGCGATATTCAACCTTAGGGTGGTACACCACTTTCTTGGCCGACTGTACCGATAGAAAAACGATGTGGATGTTGGTAAACGATATGTATGGTATGTAATTGTGTAGCTTCGCAACTGTGTTTGCGCCGGACGGCTAGTGTGTTGAAACAGCTCGCGAAATTAATTCGCGCGTTATGGTGGTTGTGGTCATTACTCCTCTGACGCTTGGCTTGTGCATATAGCTAAACTCAGGATATAGCTTTGCATCTAAATTCATTTGATCATTACATTTCTTTATGAAATCCAGCAAACAACGAGCAAAAAAGACGTGGGGTGGAATTACATTCGTTGGAATCCTCAGAAAAACTTGTCACATGCGCATATAAAGGACCTACCTATAGCCGGAAAGCTATCGTGACCTTATCCCTACGCTACGTCACGCTTTATCGCCATACAATCCAAAAAGTACTGTAGAAGTATTTCAGACACGATTAAGCAATCAGTTCGGTCGTTTAATTAAAACACTTTGTTTACGCCGCCGGCCTTACGGCGACTTTGATAAATTGCCGAGAATTAAAGAGATTCTCGTTTCCTATCGCCTCCTCTTCATCTAAAATGTCCGCCGTTTGATTATAATCTGATTTTGTTTCGCAGTTTTAGCAACAGGATATTGATGATAGATATAGGTATCTATTTATTTATTTACTATCTATACTTATTTTTATGTCTGCTCATTTCTTGTTTTTAATTATGTGGAAACATCAGACAAGAGTGTAGATTGATATGATTTTATTGGTTTTCAGCACAATAAATTCCTTAAAATATTTGTATTCTCCAATGCCTTCTTGATGTCCAAACACAATTTCAAAATAAATATCGTTATGATATACAATAAAACCATCTATTACTATAATAAATAATGCACATACATTATCTGAACCTCTATCATACAAAGTTTATGACTCGTGAAAATACTTTTCGCACTCCGAGTGAAGATAATGATCTAAAATCACACACAAGGGAGTCGTTCCTATTTCCCTATTAACAGTTCTAATATTTACGAGAATAAAATAGTTACAAAACAGTGTGAAATCGAAGCTGTAGAATGAAAATAAGGTAAAACACAAAATACTAACTTTGAACAGCTCAATAAACTAAATAAACCAATAACCGCTCAAATATTTGTTGTTTACGGACAACGGGTTTTCCGACCAAGTCCCATTTCAGCGGGAAATCGCACAATATTATTCTGTAACGAGATTATACCATAATTTTACTGAACAAAGAACCAATAGTGAACCGCACTTGTTTTTTACTATTTTGACACCGCGGTTTTCATTCAGTGTCTCTTTTTTATACTTTTTACTGGAATGTCGCCCCATGTATTATATTAGATCCTTCGCTAGTGCTTAATTATTAGGGTCCGACCGATTATATTAGAAAAACTGGATTCTGTTACACAGTTTCAGCTATAATAATTATGTTGAGTATTGTTAATATTTTAGGGGAAGTACAATCTATTCAATTCATCATCAATCAGGAAAGGACATTATTTCGTTATGACACTAGAATCTACAACTAATACTTTTGCATACCAACAACCATGTTTATACTCTATCAAATCCAGCGGGTTTTTGCGGTCTAAAGGTTTAGGTCAATACTACATTTTATCAACTCGAACTCCTATTTTACAATTCAATGACTGCGTGGTAAAAGCGAAATGAATGGTCTTTGTCCGGACCCGCACAGGAGGAAAGGTTAAATTAACAAGGCATCGATGGTCTTTGGGCATCGCCGAACTCCAGAGCAAATCATATTGCAGAGCTAGTGTTAAGATGTAAGACTTATAGCGTGTTCACCAACGCTCGTATATTAGGCATAATACCATGACAATTATTACTATTTTAAGCATCTCATCTATTAGGTTTTTTTTTTATCTCAATATGAATAAATCTTACATATGATTCCAAATTATCGTATTGAAATATCGGGACCTACACAAAGCATTCGAACTTTAATATTTTGCCTGAATCTTCTTTTGCATAACTTCAAATCTCCGAATATAACACTCGGAATTGTCATCGCTTGCAAAAAGCACTCAATGTGATTATCAATACATCTTTTCCATAAACATGTTTCAATAAAACTGTCATACAATTTATCAGCAAGCTAAATGTGTTTCGTTTTCCAATCTTTTCACATGGGCCAGTTTACACCATCCAATAACTGAGATTGTAATCGTTTCCACGCATTCAAAGTTCAATTCCTAATCTTATCCGACCTAGGGTTACGAAAACAGGGATCGTACCAAATTCCTAGACCAATTTCACAGTCTGGAATCAATTTTGCCTTTATCCCTGTTTGTATCGAATATGGCACTCTTAGCGCGACTATTGTTGTATCCTATTTTGATGTTTTGTACCTGTTACCTGAAATAACCAGCATTTGGTGGGTTTTTCAAATTTTTTTTTTTTTGTGCTCGAATATTGGTGCTTTGAAAATCTTAATATGAAATCTATAAGAAATTTTGAAGGTTGTTGGGATAAAGATGATCCTTCGCAAACAATTTATTTTCCTCGCCTATTACAAATAATGAACTCTGCCTAGGCTCTTACAGAAAGTTTTAATTCCATTGATCTCAAATATGAATTGAATTACGGGTCGTATACTTATCAATATGTTCCTTGACTTGTCTAAAAGGTTCGGTTCAGTTATCCTGCCACATGCGACGTTAAAGCAATTACAACCTTATCAGGTAGTTCGGGGTGTTCCAATTGCGGTACCCAACATCAATTTTAAGGGAGAACAATACGACATGGCCCCTGTAATTCTCTTTAACACCTAAGCGTTTTTCGATGGCACATTACACGGGCTATCCAGCAGATAAATAAACGATCCTGCCGTTAAATCGTACACATTGTTCGACCTCTTTATGACCTTTCGCAAACAATCGGTAGACGATTACCACGGTCTTAATTTTAAGCGTCGCCATTTAACGAATTTATATTGCAGCGAAGAAAGCAATAAAAAACTTCGTTAAGCTATTGGAAGGATTACGCAAATTAACTTTAACACTCCCCTTTTATTGTTTCGGCTCTTTTAGATTTTATTATTTATCTGCGTTATAAATAAATCACGTCGTCGGAGTCGACTGATGGGTTTTTTCAATCTTGATATTTAGTAGAATGTTCTAATGGGTAAATGTTCTAATCTAATCAAAACAGTGTAACCTTACACAAAGTTTATCACCTATGTCTACTGTATTTTCACGGTTGCGCACAGGATTCGTATTAGACGTCAGAGTATGAGTTAATTATAAGTTGCGGGACCGTTTGTCGCTTTTCCGCGAACTTCTGGTATAATACTACCAAGTACTTAGCATACGCAACCAGATATGCATGAAGACGGAGTGTGTTCTGGAATATTTTAAACAAATGCACGTCTCTGCAGTTGATCTTAATAATTTAGTTTTCAGTAATGGGAGACCAAACGTTGGTATAATTTTAATTATAAATGTACCTACTGCTTGCCTACGTTACTCACAAAGAAGAATGAAAACTCATCACCACTTCCAAACTTTATGATTCAAGCAACAAAACAAACAACCTAAACATTTTCCAACGTAAAATTTTATTTCAGCATTACCAGTCGTGTATAGTAACAGCGCGGCGCATTCATTCATTGTCACATATATGAAATGTTGCTACTAGCAACACCTGTTACGAATTCCTGTACATTTTTTTTCAAACCTACCGTATGTTCGTATACGAATAACACATACGTCGGTGTCATCCAGTGTTACCCCTGTGTGGTCTATCCCTTAGACTGAGATTTTATTTTTCATATTTTAAGAGGATTTTTAACGATAGACTAGCTGTTAATAGGAATTAATGATGTCAAACTTTCATAACCATCATCATCTGAAAAAAAATTGTGAGCTCTGTCGGTGACTCTGGTTTTTCGCCTAATATCCAGTTCCTCTCTTTCCATTACTCGTTGCGTGACTCCTAGTCTCTCTAAAACGCCAGCAGTAAAAGACCACGTATCAGAGCCTTATGTCATCAGTAATGACATATGGCTCTGAAACGTGGTCTTTGACACACACTGGATAAACACCCTTGTCTTGAGACACTGTGGGATTCTCGATGAGAAGATATCACGTAGTTTCCCAAATGCTACCCATCCGAGTTGGACGTACCTAACTGTTCAATCTGTCCAAAGTACATAAGTACAATGGTCTACAACTTCGAACTTTTATGGTTCACAATAATATTAAAAAAAAACCTTGAACATTGAATATTCCACGCTAGACTAGACTCTCATTCCGTTTCATTTTAATCACCAATAGGAAAAATTGCAGTTTATGGGATCTTCAGAAGAAATGAGGAAATATCCGAAATTGGACGTTGGCAACACTAGTGTCATTCGTGCCTGCGATACGACATAGGAGTTGATAAATGATGTCATTTATTCCACCCTGTACACCCTTCCACAGTCCTCATGTGCACGACTGTGTCCACACTTGATATATTAATCCAATCCCGTATCGGAAACAATCTGTATCGGAATATCAAGCTGAAAACTAAACGTTTTTGATTATGAATTACGTTTAGAACCAACTAATAACTCTGTCGACAATCTGTTTGTCTGTATTGTAATTAATCTTCTTTAGCACGCTATGGAAGAAGTAAGTGTAAGTCTTGTAATACGTACTTAAATGTCTTAAATTTCATATGTTTTGGCCCACATGTTTGTCACTATCAATGCATGTATGTATACGGCAGCGCACGGGTTTGACTGCACACTTTAAGCGCAAATGTATGGAATTGGGAGATTTACATCAAAGGTCCACGTGACTTACTACCATGATTCTGATGAGTAAGCCCCAATGTGCGAGATAGAACATTATGTAAATTCCACACTTTACGATTTGCTAGGGTCAGGGAGTTCCTTGTTTTAAGAGGACTCAGGAAGAAAAAATAACTCTCAGTTTATTAGCTACTCTCACGTCGCGTCGCCGTCGAATTCCCAAAATGTGAGAAAAATTTTAGTAGTCATACAGTTTCCTTGAAATAAACTATGGTCGTATGATCGTATCGGCAAGTATCGGTTTACGAATTGGTCCTATACTATGTTTAGATAAAAGGCGTCTATTGGTTAATGGAGTTGTCCACCATTGGACCATCCTGTGCAAAAGTAAGGACATTAGCGGAAAAACGGAATCCCACGTATACAGCTGAAGAGTTAAGAATAGTAAGATGTAGTTCTAGAGATTAGCACGTTTTTTTTGAACAATACATTTTCAAACAAATTGATAATATAATCAGCATCAAAATAATTGTATAATTAGTACTGTCAGTTTTTGGTAATTACACATAATGAAAGTAGTGCTTCTGTATCGAAACTGTAACAAATAAATCTTGCTTCCAATTTATAAATACTGTCTCACTTTTGTAAAATCCCGATCTGAAAAACCTACCTGCAATTTCTAAAATTTGAAAAAAAATTAGAGCTTGTAGGTAGGTACAAGCCTGTCCAAAAAATTGCTATTTCTTCACGTCTTCGCCATAATAAATGTATTTCAGAAAGCAGAGAAGGTTCGAAATGCGTTGTCATAATTTTGAAACTGCACGAAAATCGATGAACGTGTTAAACGACAACACAGCGGTACAATAAACTGATGCACAATAGTGTTCTCTAAGAATAATTATATTTTATTTGAAAAATGGAAGTATTTTTACAACATCCGAAAACCTTTCGTTAGTTCTAACATTTTAAATCAGTCCTCATAATATTGTAGATTCATTGATAAGATGATATATATTACTTACAATAGGTATGATATTCTATTCATTGACTCCACAGCACAGCAGAAGGATTAAAGTATATCCAAAATAATTTAATGATAAAATCATCAATGAGTTCTCCGACCCAGAGCGAGATTGGAAGGATTGTCAGCTCGTACTGATTAAAATCCATGGTGATCCTTCAATAGCCCTTTACGTTCCAGGGTCACGGTTACCTGATGAAATAGTGACCGCGACCCCAGCAGGCTTTGAAGGGTCAAAGCTTCGAGGGCGAAAGGAGGTCCCATCAGATTAACTGATAGACCTCCAAGTGAATTAGGGTAACAGAGTCTACGCCACAACTAGCCACAACCGCGCCGAAACGTTGTGAATTAAAGAAGAAGAAAATATGTCACCGCCGTTTTTGCATCTCCATCAGGTCAGGTAGGTAATCTTCAAGTAAATTATATCAACCCTAAAGTCTATGGTTTACGTATTTCATCTGACAGTTCCAGGTTTTCCAAGTAATAGGGTTGATTTTAGGTGCTTTGACCTAATGGTAGCCATACACCTTACTGCCTATTTGTCAATTCGGCATAAAACTGCCAATTTGCTCAAATAGAATTGAACGTGTATGGGGGTGGAATGCCAATTTGATGGCATGACATGCCAATTTTGATAGGTCATCAAATCGTTTTTGACACAACGTCAAATCGGCAGCAGTGATGCCATCTTAGCAACTTCATAGATAGTTAGCTAATTTTATAAAGGTGCTAGAAAAAAAGCTAAAAAGTGTAACTTGTGGCTAAACTTTTTAGCTACTTTTCTACAGGGACGGTTAGGCCACGTTCACACGGCGATTATTTTCCCGTATACCGTACACGAGATTTTATCGAATAGAGTTGACCAGTTTTAGGACAACTTTGCACGGTACACGGTAAAATATTATATTTCTCAAACACGGGATTTTCCCGTATGAACGCCGTTTAAACTATTTTTAAGTTTTCATTTGTGAACTGTTATTACTGCTCTATTCGATAAAATCTTGTATACAGTATACGGGAAAATAATCGCCATGTGAACGTGGCCTTACCAGGAAAACTGAGGCTTTTCGCACATGGATCGCATGTACACTCGTAAAAAAAAGAGTTATTCATTTTATTTTAAACCAAAATACGATTGAAAACTTGAGAGGTGTCAAGGGACCACGAAAGCAAGTTAAAAAAAGGTTCATGCTATTTTCGACCTTATTGACATTTATGCAAACGCCTGATTTTAATGAAGGAGCAATGTTAACGAATGAGAATGTGAGAAAAACAAACTAAATTTTAAATGTCGATAAGGTCGAAAATCGCTTGCACCACTTTTTGTAACTTGCAATCCTTAAGCAAATGTTTTCCGACCTTCAAGCGATTTTCGACCTTATTGACAACGATGCAAACACCAGATTTTAATGAAGAAGCAATGTTAACGAATGAGAATGTGAGAAAAACAAACTAAATTTAAATGTCGATAAGGTCGAAAATCGCTTGCACCACTTTTTTAACTTGCTATCCTTAAGCAAGTATTTCCGACCTTCAAGCGATTTTCGACCTTATTGACAATGATGCAAACACCGGATTTTAATGAAGGAGCAATGTTAACGAATAAGAATGTGAGAAAAACAAACTAAATTTTTAATGTCGATAAGGTCGAAAATCGCTTGCACCACTTTTTTTAATCTAATTCGATAGTCTCATGATGAAATGAAAGGACATTAGCGGAACAATACATTTTCAAACAAAAGGTGCTAGAAATTGTAGCTGTCATCACCGAATAATAGCCAGATCTAGTTGCTGAGTTGGCATCACTGGTGCAGATTTGAAGTTGTGACTAATCTATCGTATCGATAGGCAGGATGGTGTATGGTGTATATGGACGAACTGCCGATTTGAAACAATTGCAAGCGTGAAATCTATCGTATCGATAGGCAGGATGGTGTATGCCTACTATAAGATATCTTTGTTAATCTGTCCTCAGATCAAAGAAATAGGCAGATAGAGGCTCAGAACACGCAAGTGGATCCAACAAAGTTAATACAAAATCAAAATCGAATACAAAGTCGCGACAGTACCAAGCTCCGCGTCGTACCAAGCTGCGCGTCGTTGTTGTTTTTTGCCAAGATATGCCGTCTCCTGTCTTTAACCATCGTAAAAGTTGTTCTCAAAAACAAAAAAAACAATAAGGAATGTAATTCAATTTGATTTTGTATCTTTGGTGGAGACACTCGCGTGTTCTGAGCGTTATCTGCCTATTTCTTTGACCTGAGATTTTGTCAAAATTACACAAAATTTTGTGAATTAGTACTTAATTTATCTAATTTCGCAAATAATCATCCCTATCTGAAGCTGTAAACATGAGCAACATGTACAACAAGTGCAATGGTGTGTTATAGTTGGTGCCAGTTAAGATGGCAATAGCGGACATTGACCCCTACCTAATAAGTCCTCGTATTATGACTTAAGATCAGAATTAGCATTTTTATAAAATACCGAATAAATTAGAAAGTATATTGTAAGAATATAAGTACTTTAGTATTCATAAGATCTATCAAAATGGTAAAAATATTTCACCTATACCTAAGATTTTATATTATTTTTATATTAAAGACTCACAAGAACACTATCATTTCACAGAAAAATGCCAATTCTGATCTTACGTCATTATACGAGGACTTATTAGGTAAAGGTCAATGACCGCTATTGCCATCTTAACTGGCACCAACTATAGAAGACGAAAGGACGTCAGTTTTCAAATATTATATACATACATACTTCCAAAAAAAACGAAGAGACGATGGCGCATCATACTTATGAAAAACAAGTTTTAGCCACATTGATCTGGACAATGTTTCGGAGTCATCAATAAAGAAGCAAACAAAAACTTATGACTTATTACAGCATATCTATATGCCAACAATAAACAGAAAATTTTAAATTCCTAGCAAGAAATACTTTCTAGGCTGAAGCTGTATACGTCTTTGCCTATAATTACGCGCTAGACGAAGATACACATTAAAAAAAAGCTGTCATGCATGATATTTATGTGAACCTTTGAGCTTGGCTTTATGAGAGTGCCCTGACTGTGATCTCCATCATATTTATCTGGAAGATTTTGTAGTAAGTTTAATCTATAGATATTTGCTTCTCATTGCGATCATAATATTTATCTCTTTTTTTTCAACTATTTATTTTACTCGACTAATTTGATGGAATAGTAACAACACTATCTACAACTGTCATACTCACATAAGTCAATGTCACTGTCAGTGTCACCTGTCAAGTCGACGTCGGGAAAATAAAACAAATTGTGTACAAACAAGTTCAATATCACAAAGTTTTATCACTAAAATGTGGAAAAGAATCAAAGAAACCCAATATTTCCTTTTGTTTTCACAAGAATATGGATACGAAATATGTATCACGGATTATTTGAGTATTTGGACTTTAAAATTTTCAGAAAAATCATTTCTTGCTCAACTTAAGGTAATTTCCTAATTTTATCCGTATTTCCTCAGGTAATAAGGGTAAAAACAATCAGGAAATTCAATGCCAATCGTGGCAATTTAAGAAGCACACTTTAGCACAATCTATGAGTCATAAATTAGAGTTAAATGGTCCAAATCTAATGACTAAATTCTAACAAAACAATTTACCTTACTGTTTCACTGTTGCCTACCTCACTGTATAAGCAGCAGTTCAAGTTAAAATTCCACAATGTGATATAGAAACATTCTTATTTTTAATTTAATATTTCAGGAGAGCAATGATGGCCTTGAACTGGCACACAACAATGAGTATGTTCAAAAAGGAGTTCACTTGTTATCAAATCTGGATAACCTCAAGAAGTTTAAAATTGAAAAAATTGATGATGGTAAAAGTTTGTTTATTTCTCTGACAATGTCGCTTGGATTTCCATTTTACCTTGAGTGTAAACTTTCAAAGGGCTCTGAAGAATTGGTAAGTATCAATACAATTTTATTATTTACATGTAATTATCCTTACTGACTGAAAGTAACAAGGACAATAGCTGCTGTTGTGCAACTATTTACTACTTTTCAAGTTTCAACAAATAAGGAAGCTTTTCTACTTTACAGTTTTTTGAGAAAGTAACTCGTCCTTTGGTAACAATAATATGTGACTTACGAGAAAGTCAAAGTGAGTTAAGACGATTGCTTAAAAAAAAAGACAGCGAAATAGAAGAATACAAATGTGAGGGTGGAGAGATTGTCTTGAGTAAGTATAATTGTGTTCTTTTATAACCACTTAGGGTATAATGGACCACAGCGGTTATGTTTTTTGTCTACTACTAAATATACACTTCTGAGCAATTGTCCGCTGCACTGTGTGTGTGTAATCATGGGTGTGATCCCGACACGGAACTTTAATTTAATTTATAAATATTAAGAACAAAATTTTCTCATGAATTGTACGTAAAGAAATTTCTTTAGAATGCAAAAGGTTGATCAATGTGGCTGAGAATCTTGTCTTTGAATTCTGATAAGTGTAAACTTATAATTGTCACCCTGCTTCAAAGTCATATTATGATCCCAATAGATCTTTATTTTTGTGGTATAAAGTTGAAAATTCTCTAAAGACAAACTGCAGTTACAAAGCCACGTCAGTGCCATGTCCTTAGAGAATAGTACTGTAGGTAAGGCAAAGCAAAAAGTTCAGTTAGTTTGCAATAACAAAAGGATCTAACCAATTATCTTCCCTTATTCCAGGACATCTGAAAACAATAGCATTCAATGATGAAGAACATATGAAAAAACATAAGATTTATGAAGAAAATTTTGGAGAATCCAATTCATCCACCAGCTTACTTAAGGAAACTGTGGAGATGCTGGAGAAAAATATTCTGTAAGTACCTTAATTGAATGCACCTTATTGATTTTGCATTGTATAAATACCTAAAGCATAAGGCCTGTATAAAAAGAAAGTCAGAATGTCTATATCGCATCAACATTATGTTTCGATATAATTAAAGCACTCATAGTATGATAAACAGTAAATCTAGTGTTTAGGTAGATAGCCACTTAAAAACCATGTTAACATTGAATTGTCTAAATGATAGTCAAGCATAGAACAAAACTGTGTTATATATATTACAACATACGGTTGTTGGTATGAGCTTTTATTTAGTGCTAAAGGCTAAATCTAGCAACAGCATTATGCGAAAAAAATAAATGTCAGAAGGCTCAGATCAGTCACAACTCCTAACATAATATAAAACGGCTTCCTCACTGGTTGAACAGTCTCTCTTGCTAATTAACTCCTACAGCAAATCTGTGCTTAAGAGAAAAAAAAAAGAAAGTTAATATTAAAAACTTCAAGAAAATTATCCAGCAGTAACATATTGTAACAGGAAGAAAGATGTGAGTTAATCCAGATTATACTTGTATACGAGTAGATACATCTCTGTGCCAAATTTTATCCAAATCAACTCAGTTGTTCATGTGTGACTGAGTAGAAAACATGTTTTTTTATTATTTATAAAATACATGACTAAAGTAAGATTGCTATTATGTTCCAGGAAAAAAGAGACAAACGAAAATGTAACTCCGGGACCATGTATAAAAGCAGAGCCTGTGTCCATCACTACCGCTGAACCTGGGCGTGTTATAAAAATGGAACCTGACACTACTGAAGCAATGGAATCCATTCCATTAATAAAATTGGAGCCGAAAGTGGAATTGGTAGAAGAATCGAATGTGCCAGTAATAACTCCATCAGTGAGTTGCAAGCAGGAAATTAAAAAAGAAACGGCAAGAGCTCATGTCCCAAGAAAAAGGTCAAAGTTCAACTTTTGATACCAAAGATTTTGTATTTATTTCCGATAAGTAATCGAACATATTTTTTTTAGTTCAATGAAATTTTTCTGAGTCTTTTTTTATTTTTTTTTACTGCTAGTTTAGCTGAATTAATTGTTAAAATAATAATGATAGGATGAGATACATTTTAAATTATTTGGATATAAAATTTATGTAGAAGTATTATGTTAAGTTAAGTTAAGTTTAATGAAATAATTTTGGTACTTTTTTTAGTACTTAATTATTTTTTATTGCTATTTCAGATAGAATTATAGATTTTTTGGTATGCCTACATACCATTCTTACTTTTTATCATAAAATGGAATCTTAGCAAAGATTATTTCTGAACTTTTATTTAGAAGACCATTATTTATAAGAACTTAATACCTAAATAAAATAAACCTTATTATTTATATGAAAACTTTTATTATACATTGAACTGTTAAAATCTAATGTTACTTTAGTTGTGCTAGTGTAAAAAATGTTACAGCTAGTGCTTTGTATCGGAGAATGCGACGAACAATGTAACAATACAAGATTAATCATATTAATACAGTTTTTTGATTGACAAAATACAAGTAACTTAAATAGTAAATTTTATATCACTGAGTCATAGTTATTATTATGGAAGAATGCGTCAAAAATTTGTAACTACTTAGCTGCTTATAGAATATTAATGAATTGTGATTACATGTAGACAAATGCGTTCTTTTGGAGTGTTTCATGCATGTGAGAACGACAATTTAGTGCTAAAAAGAATTCGTTGTACTATTTCATGATTATTTAGCACTTCAAACTCACAAAGCCTGTTTATGCCCAAATTTTATGTGAATGTTTCCAGTGTAATAATTATTGTAATGTAGTTGTGTAAAAAACTCTTATATTTGATATACCTACAACATGCACTGTAGTACTTTTAGGCCAGCAGTTAGCAACAGCATTTCACTAAAAGCATTTAGCGCTAAATATTTTAAAATAAAGATCAGATAAATTTAACTCATTAAGCACTTTTTTTTTAGTTATTTACTGGTTAAAATGGGTCTTACAGGTGCTGTTATTCTCTAGCCAGTAGCCTATCTTCTTTTTCACTGTCCAGCAGCATTTTGGGACCAGCCCTTTCATATGTTGGATTCATTCTTTATCTTTTGCCATATCACACCAATGATAAGCTTTGCATATACTTAATTATGTTAAATAATGTAAAATTTTAATGTTATAAAATGTTGTGTGAATAATTTAGAAGTGAATCGTCTAGTTTCACACTAAAAATAGCCACAGTCATTACAAATGAAGAAGCTTAATTTCTGGACTAATTTTAAATGATTTATTTTAACACCAAAAGCTTATAAATGTCTCCAATTCAAACGCACTAGTTGCAATCTTTCGCCAAATGGGAATGCAATTATTAACAAACGCATCTAATACAATAATGACTCCTAATACATTTTTTTTAAATTCGTTAGATATAATAATGTGCTTTTTATTGAGTCTATAATATTTGCTGAGCAAGTCTGATAGTCGCGTAGGCTTTATTTTTAAATACGTTTAAACCTACAACATTAAAGGCCTTCTCAGTGTCCGTTGTTTTTTTTTAAAGTAATAATTAAAGAAGATAAATAGAACCATCTTAATTGGATTGTTTTTTTCATTTCAATAGGTGTGTGAAGTCTATGTACTTATGAGTTGTTGAGCTAGAGCTTTCAATGCTATACTTATATACTTTGCGATTATTCCTACAAACCGCTGTTATTTTTGTCTTTTTAATTAGTCTATATGATGTGAGAATGTTCTTTGTCTAAGAATTGAAACAGGTTTTCCAAAGCTACGTCTTCGTTTAAGCATTCGAACAATTCCTTCATACTCATTTGATATTTCTTCTTGATGGCTTCAAAAATGGTTTTGTTATTTTACTTTACTGATCTCACAAACTTTGTATCAACCAACGTCTCATGAGAAATGGTTTTATTTGTGAAATTTGAACTTTCTTATATAATCTCCTTAAAATTGACATTAACACCATATTGATTAACTACATGAAACTTGAATATCGCTATTAGTAGGTATGGTTTAGTATTAGGTAATGAAATTACAACTAGGATTCCTATATTTAACTTATTTCACTTTCTTTTCTCAAATTTTCACAAATAACAACCAATAAATATTGATTTTTATAATAGCTGGTCCATTTACCTTCCTTTTACATGATAAATATAACTATTACACTTTGAAGAAAACAAACATGGAATGAGATTCATAATAACACTTCACTATTGGTGCATTCAGAAATCGCGATAGGTCTTACACGCAGCGGGCCTAGGATACACCCTTGTGACACACCTTGCGAACTTTGTATGAGAAAATCGGTAATCCCGATCACATAATCGTGCCTTGTCACAACAGTGCGTACTAGATTCCCAAGTTAGCACACAGAATGCGTAAAGCTATCACTCATACCCTCTCACCGTACTACTTTAAAACCTTTTATGTAAGAAGTAAAAATTAACTAAAGACTAAATTTTATTTGTAGCGGTAAGAGGGCTTTAGTTCAAAACTCCAGAGAACCGTTTTCTGATTAGTCAGCGAGCTGGTAAATAGCTAACCAGTGAGAAAGCGGCTTTCTTTGATCGTACTGACACATGATTTGGGCGTTTGCCAATGTTTACAACTGAGATATCGGCCTACCCCCCTAACAAAATTTTTGGTGCTGCTTCGGGCATATATAAGTGTATTAATGAAAATTTCCATTGAAGCCGACCTTTTTTGTCCTTGATACTTGTTATTTTTTACTTTCAAGGCTTGTGCAACAGCACCAGCAGCGATTGTTATGCTACTTTCTCAATAAAGCTTCAGGCATATATCAAAAAAAAAACTATCCAATAAATCCGTTAGACCCGTATCTCAGATGGAAAACTAATAGCCCACATCATTCGCCTGCAAACAAATGTTGCGGTCTACATGAACGCGGGAATGCTATAAGTACGTTAGGCTAACAGCTACATTTTGACACATCTGTCTCCGATTCAGAAGGCTTTATTACGTTGTCCCTTTCCTTCAGCTCGAACGCATCCGCCTGAAATGAGGAGGAAGCAGAGTTAATATGGATAAACATAATTTTATCAGCATCTGATTATCAAAATCAAAGCATTTATTTCAAGTAGACCAGTTACAGGCACTTTTGAATTGTCAGATTAAACAGTAAAAAGTTATGGTGCTACAGCACTACAATCCCAGTCACAAGACATAAAGACTGTGAAAGTACCGTAGATGCCCGTTCCAAGAAGTAGGTCTCTATGGAGAAGAAAGTTCAAGAAACTCCATGGACACTCTTTTTAGATCGCCAAAATTATTACAGAACCTTTGTTACATCATTCATTATATCTCTTCCTTCTTTGCTTTTGGTGGATATTAGCGATCTGAGATTTAGTAATAAGCTCTATGATTTTTTTATGGGTTTGGAATCCTGCGCACTGAGCACCGATGGAACTCAATAAAATTATATGGCCCCGAATTCCGACAGGATACACTGGTAACGTTGCCCGGAATGGACCGCTAGGATTGACTGCACTTTAGGATTTATATTGACTGTCCCTTATGCTATTCATCACTATAGTCTTGTTTTCAGCTACTTGTAGTCATATAGACTCACCCAATTGGACTTTTCTGCTATAGGACTAAAATCTCCCGCCAGTAAACATTTTTTATTAATACCTACACGAAGCGGTCAACGCGGCACAAATTGTTACGTATGTTGCCTTTGTTTGACCAATTTATCAGGTAGATAAGGAAATTGTCGGCAACATACCTTGGTCTCTCGATATTCCCTAATTTTCCTGGCTAATGTCAGAAACGCCTCCTCTATGTTGATGTTGCTTTTACATGATACCTCGAAAAACGGCATGTCAAAGTCATCCGCTATCTGAAATTGATATTTTTATATTTTTAATTAGTAGTTAAACGATCTCTGTTAGTTGGAATATTTAGTGATTGGATAATAAAATAAGGTTGATTTAAACGCAACGAACGCTTTAAAAACAAAAAAAAACTTAGCTAAGGTTGATATATCCTACGAATAACAGTCCAGCTTGGTCAACGTCAATTACTAATTAAACCTGGCTTTTGAACACCAATGTTGTAATTACAGATTCTAATTGCATTGGCGGTTGTTTTTGAAAATCGTGAATTTTATAAAGTGACTATAGTAATTGTCTATGCTAGATGTAACAATGTGGGAAAAATTCAATATACATTTGATTCATTGATGTTTACAAGGTCATTTATATTACAAAATTACACGCAACGGCGATTGTTATAAAGCTACAAAATTACCTTCTGGCCCCTTTCTTTAGGAACTGCTCTATGATTCTCGTGGACATCACACTTGTTCCCAACTAACACCTTGATCACATCTGGAGACGCATACTGAAAAAAACACATCCATTATTGATTTGGTGGTAAACGTAAACAACACTTCACATTGAAAAAGCAGTATTGCTAATTGCAAAATCTATTTTTATTCAAATAAATTCTCTCACTATATTTATATCCTTCGTTGAACTAAGCTGAGTCACAAGTTTCACTGGAATCGATGAATAAGTTCTTAAGCTTTCATACATCCTTCCTACCTATATGTGCTGAATAGGGTTCGATTTGTAGTAGCAAGTACATTAACCATTTTTGTACTATTCATAAAGCAAAACGATTAGACTCGTCCATACCATCAACATCACATTGATCATCTACATATTTTCTTGGTATAATCCTCAATCAAACGCACTTTGATAAAACGATTTCACAGAATATTTTGTCAAGGTGAATTATGATTTAACATTGAATCAAAGAAAATTAACATTTGATATAGGTACCCTTTGAGGTTACAATATTACGGTACTGTAATCGCTCTTGCCTTGGACATCGACAAATGGATGGCTATCGACTAATTGATCATTTATAGATTTTTACAATCACGACACATGAATCCTGCACCTCGAAACAATAAAAAATATTGTCAGATATACTGGTAACGGTATCTGAGGTAAGCTAGCTAATCAACGGTTATTTTTTAAAAGAAGTCGTTTTAATTTTATCTCTCACCTCTTGGATATTCCTCAGCCAATACGACAGATGATTGAATGACTCCAGATTGGTGATATCATACATGAGTATTATGCCCATAGCTCCGCGATAGTACGCCGTGGTGAGTGTTCGAAACCTCTCTTGTCCAGCAGTGTCCCATATTTGGAGTTTGATTGGCACGCCGTCTAGGTTTATTATCTTCTGTTTGAAATCTATGCCTGGAAACGTTATATAAGTTTGGTTAGACGCAACAGTGCCTATTGTGTGTCAATTTCGTAATACACTGCCTAATATTCGTTACTAGGGAAGTGGATAGGTACTAGTTACGATATATGCTGTAGGAAGTTATTGGCAGACTCATTGTTATTGTCTTGTCTTGGCTATATTGCAATCACGTCTCGTGTGGAGACGAATGAAGCGGTGAAGTCGTAACATTGATTGGCCACATCGTCATGAAGCAGACAATTTATGAAATTGGCACCACCTTAGACAATGACTTGAAACTGAGCACTCCTTTTTCCAGAGATTAAAAATAATGTGATGGCTGATTTATTAACAATAATGTCGTTAAGAACTACAAATTACTACTGCAAGGACATCAAAACAATAAATGAAAAATGTTTAAATTCAAAGTATGTAGGGCCCCGATTAACCTTTTGATAACTTATTTTGATTAGGTTTCGGATAGGTACCTAATACCTATCTGAAAAGTTAAGTAAAATAGAATTTATCTAACTGTAGGAGTTTAGGTAGGCGATAACAGAAATCAATGATAATATTTACATAGGTACATACCTACATTTTTTGGTTCGGTCATTTAAAGACATGTTATTTTAAGATGAAAATTATCAAAGACACTAAAATCATACCGTCTTACATTGTACACTGAACGTTTATATTTTGCTGAGTTAAAGGATTATAAGATAAAAACATGAAAGAACTGAGATTTAAAATAAAGCTAGAGGAGACACCTTATCTTCTAAGAGCTTTAACGAAGTGCTTTAGACACAAAAAGCTACTCCTTATATCAAAGTTCCTATATCAGTTAGCAGACATTTTCATAACGGTTTCAAGCAAAAAATATACAAAACACAATTCGTAGAAACAAGTTATTTCTACGTATTCGACTGCATACCTTTTTAACGTTGTCCTGTAACTTAACTATAAAACGGTCTACAAAGGGAAGTCCTATAAATATTTAAAAGGCTATTTCACATCACGTTTCCCATTGTTTCTGCTTTACATCCGCAATTATAAAATATAATCCCAGTTTTGTTAAGTTACAAAACGGCACTAAATACAGCATCACCTGTCTGACAAAGGCTCGTAAAACTAAAAATAAATAAGTTTGCTTACCTATAGTGGATATGTATATATCGTAATACCGCTCGTCACAATATCTATGCACTATACACGTTTTACCTACATTAGAATCACCTAAAACTAGTAATTTATACGTTGCAGAAAAATCTAAAGCCATTTTTTGTTTACTTTGTTGTTGGTACGCGAGCGATGGCTCAAAACATAGGTGGAACTGTCAAAGTGAGAAAAATCAATGAGGGTAAGTGCGCATGTGCGGGGTCGCCCGTTGTCTTACCTTGCAACAAGTAAGTATAACTACTAGCACAGCTCGTACAGCCAGGGTTTCCCTGCAACGGTCACTGACTTGTAATAAAGCCAACAATTTGAAAGAGAATGGCGTTATAAGAAATAATTACAGTCTTATTTTTGATGCGCTCAGTGAACATCAACATGAATAAATTAGAATGCTAGGTAACTTATTTTTTGTCATAAGTGGTTTTAAAGTTCCAAAATGCGCCGAATGATCTTGACTCAGTTGATTTTAAAAGTATTTATTCTATAGCTATAGGTATTGCCTTCATATTTTCTTTCCAATCATTTGAATATAAATCGAAAAGCCACAAATTCACCGATACTATGATTTAATAAAATTGAACCAGACAGAACAAATTAGGTCGACCGAATTGACCTCGTAAACAATGTATTCGAACGAGAAACCTCAGGTGCGACCGTAATCAAACATTGTCTTTATGGCCCTGTATTTCATTTATTTTACATTTCGTCTGAGATTTTTAGAAGAAGACGGCTTCTTGCTTTAAGCATTATATTTAAGGTTAGATGTGTTATTGGATCGGACATCTAAGGATTCATCCACTCGATGATGAGATGGTGCGATATTACTATCATTTTTACATACGAGTGGTGATCAGCAGAATAATTTTATTGTGTTGTTTCTAGCTTCTAGCTAATGGAAATTGTACCTTGTCCACTACAGTAGGTGACATCCAACCATTGATGCTAGCCTAAATTGTTAAAAATGTGTTTGTTTTTTTCATTACTTGTTTAGGCCTTAGGTAGTGATGATGTAATGAAGTGCAAATAAAAAACCGTACAGGCTTTTAAAAGCCCTATAAAGTTAATATTACATTAGATTAATCTTATCAAAAAGTCGATGAAACAGTGTTTGTTACAAATTTAGAATGACGAAGTATCTATGCAGGGTGACTGTCGTTAATTTCTAACAATATCCATTTTATGAAGGACTGGTGGAATTTTTAGAAAAATCTTAGAAGTTCAATAACTCCAAAACCAAAAAGTTTACACTCCATATTGTCGGGGTTAAAATTGTTGCCAGTAAGGTCTAATATCATTCATTTCAAGCAATGCAAGAAATTTTAGACCTTAGTAATTGTGAGATTGCAAGTTCGTTCTTTTAAAATCTCTTGCATATTCTCGTGTCTTTTTCAGCTGCAGCAACGCCAGCAACCTAGCTAAATCATGCGGGGTCATACACTTGACTGACTTAGGTAGTTTCTCGAGCTTGCTGCTATCCAACGGTTACTTGTGGACCTAAGCATGCTTAGGATTTACTTTAACATGAATTGTGGCTTACTCTTCGTTATGAAGCCTTTTACATATTAAAGCAAACCAATGCACGGCCCCTTAAACCACAATGTAGGTTCATATGTATAGGCAAGGCAATTATGAGAGATGAACCGTCTATGACTTTGGCTGAATGTTCAACTATTCGGCCAAGTCGATCGTTATTGTCTTGACAATGTCGGTGGCGTTTCATGTCTGTCTCGGTTTGAATACCTTATATCGTAGGTACATCATAAACGCACCTGCTGCATCCAGTCATGGGAATTCAGATAGGTTTGGAATATCTACGTGTAAAGTGTGACATTTAACCACACTGTGAATGTATACTTGGGTGATTGAGATCTCTAAATTTATCTCTCTATTGCCACAAGCTTATAGACTTAAATAAAACAAAAAGGACACTCCACAAAAATCCATTAGGGCCGCAGTCTAGACATGTTAACTCCGGATATGTGGGAGTACAAACATTCAGGGTTCCATTTAACTTACTTAAATCCACAATAGCATTCGTAGGTACAATCTGTTCGATACATCTCGTGGCCCTGTGTATGTAAATGGCTTATGTATTAAATGACCAGGACTCTGTAGATTCCTTATCTCACCCTTTGTTTCACTACGTCTGTATTTTCGTCTGCCTTTCAAGGTGCCTTCAAGGTTACATTTTATTATACATGTAAATAGGCAATGCGTATTTACACTTTTTGTTTTTTGCTATTTTGGAGGCACAAAGGAGTTCGTAATGTCTTCATCTGTTAGGTCTTACGTAGTTAATAAAGCGTGTCCGCATTTTATTCAGGAATGAGGGTACAAGTTCAAATACAGGAAATGATTGTATGTAGGTAATGCTTGTTTAGTCTTATTTGAGGGCCGTTCTTTCATGTTTAGCTTAGCATGTAAAACAATATAAGTACTGAAAGCTTTTGATGCTGACGATGATGAGTAAAAAACCAAAAATAAAATAGGAAGATATTATAATGTAGTCTAACCTAAAACCGTTTATTACTAAGAAGCATCACCTACTTCTACTCCACCATACTAATGTAAACACGAACAGCCAATAAAGATCGCTCAAACTGTAATACGTTACGTACATCTTATTGGAAACGATAAAACATCAAGGCTGTTGACCTTGAACGCAGACGCAATGTTTACCGTAGGTCAGTGACGCCAATTATGTATAATGCTGCCGCTCGGTGCCACTCGCAACTGTTCCGCTACTGCCTACTTGGCACTATATACGATCGCTCCAATGTTAAAGAAACCCCTATAAGGAAATAATGACTAATCAATGCGAGAACCGTTAACTGTTGACCTAGTTAACAGTGACAATTCTGAAATTGGATACCTTGGTGTAGATTTACCTAGTTTTGATATCCAGGCTACGAATGTTGTGATTGAAATACTTATTGACATCTCAATGTGTCCTAAACACGTCCTAACAAACCATCAATCAATGTCATTGTTGTAAAATTGAGCTATTTCTCATCAGTGTCAACACATAGTCGGGCTCTCGTCGCAATCGTGTCAAAGTAAGGTGCGAACGCGTGAAGGTGTATGGTACGCACACATTCCGGTCGTAAGATGCGGTGGCGCCGCGCCGTGCAGGAAGAACAACAACTTCATTTGTCAAACAACCGCAAGTCGGGGAGCGACGCGCAGCCGCCGGCGCAGGTTGATGTATTGCAAATGGCGGTAATTTTGAAGTTCGCGTTCCGTTTGCTATTCAAAACAGCATAAACTGCCACCGTTCTACGTTTCCCTATAATTTCGCTGGGAAAGACGAATGATCTGTTGTTTAACTGCCACTCAGGTGTATCCGAATGGATTTGTTGTAACACCCCACCCTTTCTTAAGTAATAAGCTATAATTTTGATAATTTACTCAAAGGGAAAGCAGGGTTCGCATAGCTTGCAGTTTGTTTATTGAAACTTAAACACCTGCTGTGTCCTGGAGCGATAGAAATGCTTTATCATGTTATTATCCGAGGAAAGGCTATCATTAGTGCTATAAATATTTGTATAGTTGGAGGAAATTGTATCTGATGTTATACATATACGCCATCATCATCTAGCTATTGATCTACTATACAAAGGAACCAATTAGTTGTTAGGAAAACCACGAGTATTCCGTAATGAGTAATGACTGGCCACTTTACTGGTCACTATCGTCATCGTCTCACTATAATATCTATTAGACTATCACTTTCGGTCGCCGAGTGCTCTATTGTCTGCGATATGATCTTTTTTCTTTTAATGAGCCTGTAGATCCGGCTGATCGTTACCTAATCGGGTACACTGACGCACTTGTGGGAACTTCAGGTTAAGCAATTTGTTTCACACTAATCTCGGATCGCGATGTTGCTTGCATGGCCATTGTTGCGTAACCTGTGAGGATAAAGTTGGATTTCTAAACGATTCCAGGTATTGCTAATGTAATAGGAAAGCCAAGGTTTATTTCTACCATGGATAGTATTGTAAATTAAATCATATTTTTTAATTCCTGTATATGGTATGTGACGCTGTTTGTAAAAGTAACAAGTACAAACAAAAACCTGATAAAACTTGAAACGGGAAAACGTAACGGGACTGTCTTCAGTGTCTGGCACAGATTTCCCGAAATTTCATTCGATATGACTCAGATTTAATACAATATCCAGTGTTCTGACAGCCGCATGAGTCTTTCTAAACTGTTTCTGATCTCATCTAGCGTTAGTAGGTATATCAAATTTTGTTTCTTTGAAATCATCACTTTTTACAGAAACATTAAACAAAATATGTACCTACAGCTAAGTTACGAATACATTTTTCTTAGACAACTGGTAGATCTGTTTAGGTAATAATAGTTTATGATTTCTTGTGAACCAGGAATTATATTATTTATCTACACTTCATAATTAAATTTATCTAAGAAAAACCTAGCCTTCACTGTTATTAACTTAACGTTCTTAACTTTTACTTTCAAGAAGTACTTTTCAGATTTAATCGTATCGTATGACAAGTTGTTTAATCTATTGCACTTACACAATGTTATAATTTTTCACATTTCGAACAATAGCTACTAAAGTTCAAGCTTTACAACAGAAATAAAATAGGATCATACATCGATTATGTGTACCCCTAGGTACTTCATTCAGCCCGAGCTTGTTATTATTACGTAGGTATGTATGCAGCTTTAGATAGTCAGGATGTAGGTTCATGTGCCGTTGTAGCTTCATCATTATACATTGTATAGTTAACATCATGTAGGAAACCACTGGCACGGATGTTTGTGTCATCTCCTCAAATACTTTCACAAAGACAGCATCGATCGTACTTCACAGACACAATTCAATTGGCCACACACTCTGCATCGTCCACAATGCACATATTTTCCTTCGAACATGGATCTTTTGTGTAACTCAGCACGTTTGCAAGTGTAGAGGTCGGTGGCTGAGGTCACTCCTTCGCGACGGGTTCCGGGAACATATGACAGGTCTCTCATTGTTCGCAAATTGTTCTGCGCAAGGTCCTCGTGTTGTAAATGTCAATCCGGCGCCGGCGCCGACGCGGCCACCGCCTGTTGGTTAACAGAACTGTTTGCTATCGCTAAATATAGAATGTGGACGAATTTGCGTGCTTTTTACGAGGAAAAAAGAAAAAAATAATGTTCTGTCAAGCTTTGTTTTTACCGTTCTCTAAATGACTTTTCATGTTACCGTAGATGGTGGATGTAAATAGACAAACATAATATACACCAGCGGCTTTTGTTATTACCATAGAAATTAGTATTCTAAATATTGTATCATCATCGTCAGATGGTAATACAATATTTAGAAAAGGCTGAGCTTAACTGATGTTCAGCTCAGCGTTTTGTCAATTTTGGCTTCTAGATACCGAAAATATTCTTTAAAAAAAAAAACAATAAGTCACATCTATTAATTCATAATTGTGCTCAACCATCGGAAAACAAAGACGCGAACTGATGCAAACTAAGTGAAGACATCAAGGTTATAACAAGCCGTATTGTGGTGGTCCGAAGAAATAACACTCAAGTTACAAGTAATCTCAATTTATATGATTCTGTTGAAGCCTTAGACCATGATGCATTTGATTTAGAATAGAAAAACTAAACACGTCTTCTTAAACGGTAATAAGCAGAATCAGTAACAATATACAAAGAAAATGGCAACAGAAAGTTCTAAATGCTAGTAGACTTACTAGAAAACGGCCATAAACAAATCTTCACGCGTTACGCATATAAATACTGGGTAATCGAAGAATATATTTATTTGTTTAATGACTCGATCGATACGAAAGAACAAGTCTTGCACGGGCCAAGAAACAACTTCTATTTGTGTACAAGATTGATACCAGTTGGAATGAAGTAAGTACTAGTACTGCATATAAATATCAGGGAATACTCATATCTGAATGCAGTGAATAGATACACGCTATGAAACCTGCTAATCATACGTTACTCAATGTATCTATGATCTAAGTTACTGCCTATGTAATTTAATAGTGTCCGTCCTTTTAACACTTAAATGGATAATATATCAAAGTCAAAGATCGACTCTTCAATAGGACGTGTAATGAATACTAGTGAGCGTTAAGGAAGTCATGGTACAGTGAATTATTAATTACTAGAAGTTCTTCGTTGTTCTTATTTAAATTAATGTGGTTCTAGTCACAATAATAATAAGCCTACGGTATTCTCACTGCTGGGAAGCACGCCTCCTCTCTTTGAGAAGTAATGTTCTTAAATCCACTATGGGATTTAACAAAACCTTCGTATATTTAGTCCCAAGAAATATTTCCTTCTGATGTTTTTTTTTTTGGGAGCAGTGGTGATGCTTTGTAACCCTCGATCACAAGCACTCACTCAAGTCGGGGCTGGGCCATCAGTCTATCACTACTCTTCGTTTTTAAATTGCGGGATGTTTTCAATTTGGTCAACTATCTCTGGCAATGTCTTATCTTTGTCATCAATGTCAGCTGGTCCTGGTTGTTGCTAAAGACGGTCTCTCTTAGAAAGGTGACGTCTCTCACAAAAACTACGCAAAGACTTGAGATCCCATAGTGATCTTGTCCTGTTAGTAATTCTCCTCATGTCTGCTAGAGCTTTGAATAATTGAGATGTGATCTTACACTGACGTCAATCATTTCGTAATATAATGCTCTATTGAGTTTAAAAAAAATATCAGGTGTTCAGTACATTAAGCAAACGTAAATGTACTGAACAGCTGGTTTTTTTTCGCGTTTTCAGGTTTGTTCCCATAGTAAAAGTTGTTGGTTATCATGAGCACAATCACGTGTTTAAGTATCGTTCACTAATTACCAGTCACCCTATATACAGTACCTTTCTGAATAAATGAACAGTAACTAATATTATGTTTTTCTATTTCCTTCAATGCTATGATTTTTCTGAGTTAATACTACCAGTCCGTTCCGAATGCAAATAATTTCTGTGATTACATATGAGACTGTCTCCATTGGATGCGCACAATGGGCAAATCATGCGCACCATCGGCGGGATGGCGGAAATACGACACCGGTATGATATTGCGCTTTTCACAATGAACATTATGGCGTTTTGAAATATCGTATAGAAAAGAATTTGAATAGTTTGACATGTTACAAGCACCTGACCAGTGCTTATAACAAACTGTAAAATATGCATAATGAAATCACTTCCGCTTCTGATTAAATCTGCATGGGGACTTAAATAAAGGTCAACGAAATCAATTGGCTTTAAAAGCTTAACTTCTTTGACGTCAACTTTATTATTACACTGTTATTATTGGATTTCCAATTCCCGTGACTGATTTAAAATGTTATGTCACAGTATTTTTAGAGTTTGAAAACAGTCCCCAAAGTACATGCAGACTTTTCTAAACGTACGTTAGTTGTAAGTTATACCTGGTGTAGGGATGTTAGGTTCAATACTAAAGTGCATAGTAACCCAAAAAGACATAAAACACTTTTTACAGCTTCAATACAGTTTTATGTCGCAATAACGCCTAGAAATGTTTAAACTAAAAGCTGCCATTTAAAATAATGCTGAACGTCTAAAAGAACATGTCGTCGGCAAAAAAGTGTAAAATAAAAACAAATGAATTCATGTCCATAAAACTATTTACGACGATGCATGTACAATATTTTAAACAACGCCTTCTGCCATTAAGTTAATGCGAAATAGCCCGTGGTGAGTGTATACAAGCATGTCAACTTGACTAATTTGTGAGTTGAGAGGTTTAGTGCTGGACTTATTTACAATTTTATAGTCCGCGACCTCGCTTGAAAAATTTTATGTTAGAAAATTTACAACTCATTCCCCTGTCCCTTTGAGTAACTGATGTTTCTGCCGTCACTTCTCAGTACGACTGCAAAGACCCTTTTATAGTCGAATTTCTTTTTTTTGTACATCCAGACTGCAGTCAACATGTACACTAAAATATTGTGATATATGACTTGCTAAAATGCGTTTAATTAAGTGCAGGGATTCATGTGAACGTAGCGCCATAGTTGCGCCACGGTCGTAAAAAAACATTAGCGTTAGCTAATTTAAAACACTTAAAAGGTCATTACGAAACAAATTTCTTAAGATAAACACATTATTATCCATTCGATCACGTAATAAAACAAACACAGTTACCGGTATAGCCTGATTAATAGCTATAAATCTTCTCGTATTTGCAATAAGGAGACAAACGTTTGTCGCAATGGCTAACGTAACTCGAATAATTAGTAAAATCACGATTTATCCCACTTTCTAGGTCTCTTCCGATCTGCACTATCGATCATCGGAAGATATCGATCTTATCTCACGATCAATTACTTACTGCGTAGTGGGAAACGGTACTTTATGAACATCTACTTATATCTGATTATCTGCAGCGATTTCTACTTTAATTACTTAATTGTACTATTGAATACAACTTTAATCTTATTTCAGAATTATTATAATGTGCGCATACGTTGTCTCTAAATATGGATATTGTTAAACTTTTAATTGAAATTGATTTCACTTGACAGATAAGAACATTATTATAGCTTTAACTTTTAAATTTGTTTTCGGCCATTATGGCCACTGCGGCTTGTTTCTTTAGGTCAGCGTTTCCCAACCTTTTTCAGCCACGCACCCCTAGGAAATCAAGCACAGTTTTCACGGACCCCCTGAATAAAATAATTATTTGTATTTATTTGTAATCTCAAATCAGATTCGACTTGTAATCTGTTTCTTTTTAACCGACTTCCAAAAGGAGGAGGTTCTCAATTCGGATGTTTGTATTTTTTTTTTTTTTTTTTTTTTTATGTTTGTTCGGGCATAACTCCGTCGTTTCACAACCGATTTGAAAAATTCTTTTTTTGTTGGATAGGGTATACTTCCGAAATGGTCCCATTAAAATTTTATCGAAATCGGACTAGTACTTTTTGAAAAATCAACAAAAAACAACAAAAACCTAAAAAGTTTTCAACTTTGTCTACACCGATTACTCCGAGGTTTCTGGTCCGATTTCGATGATTCTTTTTTTGTTCGATACAGTTTATCTGCCATTTGATCCCATAAAATTTTCATTTAGTTTGGTGCAGTAGTAAATATTTTTAGCTCATTGTGTACATACATCCATGGGCGTTGTTTTGTTATTACCGGTGCTACGGATTACAACATTTTAGTGCACATGTAAGAAAATTATGTATTTGACAATAATTTGGGTTGAATAGTGAAACTAAAAAGGATAAAATAAAAAACTTTTTCAAAAAAAAATGCAACCGACTTCAAAACAACCACAAAAAAAGTTCAAAATAACCTACAAAAAAACTTTTCTTTAGAAAGTCGGTGACACAAAGTCAATGAAATATAAAATAAAGTCACCGACTTTCGAAAGAAAAGTTTTTTTGTAGGTTATTTTGAACTTTTTTTGTGGTTGTTTTGAAGTCGGTTGCATTTTTTTTTGAAAAAGTTTTTTATTGTATATACGTACGCACTTATTTCACTCACATCATTCATTCAGCCACGCTCACCTCACGTTGGCGCACGTTCGCCGTGCTAACTAAGCGATTACGAGACATTAGCATTGCAATTACACTATAACATGTACTCGTATGCACCCAGAGATTGCACCGCGGACCCCCATGCATATACTCGCGGACCCCCAGGGGTCCGCGGACCACAGGTTGGGAAACACTGCTTTAGGTTAGTTCATGTTGTTCTACCGTGTGCTATGCAGCATGTACCATTACACGTGTGCAGCAATAAATGTCTGCCAAGAGAGACATGGAAATAATTAATCAAGTTTCTATCGGTCACCGTTTCCATTCCGGCCTTTTTTTGTTGATCAAAACAAATCACTTTCGTTATCACTATTTTTTGGAACAGTATTGAATCAAATGCGAGAAAAGTGTAAACTGTTCCAAAATTTTCACCAGCTACATTCTGCCATCAAAATGCTTGTGCTCATTATGTGATGGATCAACCTAATTTTTATCACACACCCATTAGATAAGTATGTCTTGCTTCTACAGCAAGTGGGTATTAGTCAGGTATTCAGGGCAATGGATCGCTTATATCATCCGTGTAATATTATGAGTGTGCACCCACTTCTGTTGGGGGTCATCGGTCATCTTAGCATCGTACATCATCACCTATACCGCTGTCAACAGTCAATTTGCAAGTTATATCATTAACAATTTATCTAAGCTTGGTCCTTATTTTTCAATTAAGTGTAGATGAGTGGCCGTAACCGCAGAATCATCGATCAATGTGGTTTAGACTGCCAGTTGGTATAGGAAGTTTGCACAGGTGATTGTCCCAAATGTTAATTTTGTGCCGTTTTTTTCTTGTTGTTGTTATCTTGAATGAAGAAAGAATACTTTCATTTATCTGCTTTGTTTCTAGATTTTTTTATAACTTGTTTGTTATAGAGAAGCTATGCTGGCAATCTCATCATCATCATCATCTCAGCCATAGGACGTCCACTGCTGAACATAGGCCTCCCCTCTTGTTCTCCACAGATACCGATTGGAAGCGACCTGCATCCAGCGTCTTCCGGCGACCTTTATAAGGTCGTCTGTCCGCCTTGCTGGTGGACATCCTACGCTGCGCTTGCTAGTCCGGGGTCTCCACTCTAGCACTTTTCGACCCCATCGGCCATCTGCTCTGCGAGCAATATGGCCTGCCCATTGCCACTTCAGCTTGCTAATCCGGTGGGCTATATCGGTGACTTTAGACCGTCTACGGATCTCCTCATTTCGGATTCGATCACGTAGAGAAACACCTAGCATAGCCCTCTCCATAGCTCGTTGAGCGACTTTGAGCTTTGAGATGAGGCCGATAGTGAAAGACCACGTTTCGGTGCCGTAACTCATCACTGGTAACACACATTGGTTGAAGACTTTCGTCTTGAGGCACTGAGGTATGTCGGACGAAAAGACATTGCGTAGTTTCCCGAACGCTGCCCAACCGAGTTGGATTCGGCGGTTGACCTCTTTCTCGAAGTTGGACCTACCTAACTGGACTACTTGTCCTAAGTAGATATATGAGTCAACAACTTCGAGTACCGAGTTCCCAACAGAGACTGGGGTGGGCACAACATTGGCATTTGACATAATTTTCGTCTTGTCCATGTTCATTTTCAGGCCCACCCGTTGTGAAACTCGGTCGAGGCCATCGAGCATCATGCTGAGTTCCTCCATCGACTTTGCCATGACTACGATGTCGTCGGCAAACCGAAGGTGAGTGATGTATTCGCCGTTGATGTTGATGCCAAGTCCTTGCCATTCCAGGAGCTTGAAGGCGTCTTCCATTGCGGCAGTAAACAGTTTCGGGGAAATAACGTCCCCCTGTCTCACGCCTCTTCTCAATGGAATCGCCTTCGTGCTCTGCTCCTGTACTCGGACCGACATGTTGGCGTTATTATACAAGCATTTCAACACCTCGATGTACCGATAGTCAATACGGCATCGCTGGAGTGTCTCAAGTACCGCCCATGTTTCCACCGAATCGAAGGCTTTCTCATAGTCCACAAACGCTAAGCATAATGGCAAGTTATACTCTTCGGTCTTCTGTATAACTTGCCGCAGCGTATGGATGTGGTCTATGGTACTATAGCCTCTTCGGAAACCGGCTTGTTCGGGAGGCTGGAAGTCATCAAGTCTGTGTTCGAGACGGTTCGTGATAACCCTTGAAAACAGCTTATAAACATGGCTTAGAAGCGTGATGGGTCTGTAGTTCTTCAATAGGCTGTTATCACCTTTTTTGAAGAACAGCACCACCTCACCTCTACTCCATGCTTCAGGCGTTTTGCCCTCGAAGAGGACGGCATTAAAGAGCTTCTGGAGGACTTTAAGTACCGGTGTTCCACCCGCTCTCAGAAGCTCTGAAGTGATTCCGTCCTCGCCCGCCGCCTTGTTGTTCTTAAGCTGCTTCAGGGCCATCCTAATCTCGTACAGACTGATGTCCGGGATATCTTCGGTATAATGTCGGGACAGCTTGGCTCTTGGATCTCCTACCAAGCTGTCAACGGGCTTTGCGACCGAAGTGTATAACTGTCCATAGAACCTCTCGATCTCGCCTAAAACCTCTGCTGTGGTCGACGCTATGCTGCCATCCTCCCGTTTCAGCTTTGTCATCTGGCTTTGCCCAATAGACTTGTCCTTTGCGAACACTTTAGAGCCTTGGTTTCGCTGTATGGTCTCTTTAACACGATTCGTGTTAAAGAGAGCAGATCGTGTCGCAAGGACTTAGATATACGTCTATTGAGCTGCCTATATGACTTCGCGTCATCGGAAAACTGCAGCTGTAGCAAACGTCGTTCAGCCATGAGGTTTAAGGTTTGCTCGGTCAATTTCTGAGGTCTATCTTTACGGCAGGGTCTAAAAAACTTAGACCCTACCGTGCGGACAGTTTCCACTAGCCCGTCGTTGATCTCGTCCACTGACACTAAGTTCTCAAGGCAAGCAAAGCGATTAGAGAGCTCGAGTTGAAAGCTTTCGGGGTTTTGAATATGGGACCGAGTAGGTCGGAGCGTAGACTTCATCAGGCTAGACCTTTCAAGCTTAACTTTGATATTCAGCGAGCCTCTTACGATTCGGTGATCGCTACCGGTTTTTACCCTGTTGATCACAGAGACATCACTGAATATCCGTTTCTTGTCGGTCATGAAGAAGTCTATCTCGTTTCTCGTGAAACCATCGGGACTCAGCCAGGTCCATTTCCTGTGAGGCGGCTTCTGGAAGAAAGTGAACTCTTTCTTCATGAAGAGTTCCTCTTTCTCCAGAAAGTCGGCCAGCCTCTGTCCCCTAGGGTTCCGTTGCCCATATCCAAATTGCCCCACTCTCAACTCATCACCGCTTTTCTTGCCCAACTTTGCGTTAAAGTCCCCCATAACAACAGTGAAGTGGGTTTTGGAGCTATGTATGGCCCTACTTACGTCCTCATACATAGTCTCCACTTCATCATCGGACGTGTGACGAGGTCGGTGCGTATACCTGAATGACCTTCAGCGAATATCTTTTGGATATTCTGAGTATTAGGTATACCACCCTGCTCGACACACTGTCGATGGTTATCTGGGATGGGCTGGCAATCTGGGATCCCAAAAAAAAATACCTGTTACTTTTTGAAAATTTCTCTGTTTAAAGACCACCTAATTAAAATTGAGCGAGTCCTCCAGTAACGTCTGACAATCCTTTCCGGCACCTGTGTGCCAGAAAGGATTGTCAGACGTATCACCTGTGTGTCAGACGCATCCTGACTAAAATGACCCTGTTTCTAGGATAACCACTTGCGTTGTAGGGCCGCGCTACCATGTCTTCACAATCCTGGCACCCGCTAAGGACCACCCAAGTTGTTGAATGTTAGGTATTGTATCTATTGTGTTTAAAAATTTCGTCGTAAAAATATTTTCGTAATCGAAATATTTCTCCTGTAGATTTTTACAATCATTTAAATTCACATACAAATATACTCATCATTTCAGGTATACACCAAGAATCGTGGGTTTGCATTAAATTATGAGTTAACACCAGGTCAAAAACACGATAACTGTTAGCTGTTTGTTATATTTGTCCAAAGTCTCAAATATGGAAGTTCCGTGACGGTCAAAATGCATTTCGTAAATCTTTGGCTTTTTTATTTATTTTACACGTAAGAGTGTAAAATCACTGGGAAGTAATTATTTACTCAATGCGCAACACACCTCATTAGGAATCGTTTATTTACTGTCACGATTGTGCGAAATTTCGAAAACCCCGTCGAAAATTTTGAAGGACTTTTAAAACGGTGCTGTTTCGAAATATTCTTGTTATCACTGAAAATTATCTGGAAAAATATATTTACACAGGAAAGGGCTACTAAGACTAATTACAAAAAAGGTAGATTTACAAAAAATATATTATCGCATCCGTTCAAGATTGATTGTAAGAAGAAGAAAAATATTTTGTCGCGTCGGGAATATTTGATATGGCGCCTCAGTAATAGCTAGCTAACTAATAAGATCAAAGGGTAAATATCAAACAACTCACCAATAATGAAACTACAATTAATCATCGATACAGCTTGAGAGAAAGTACTGACTCACCGCGTGGAATGTGATCTTCATTTGCTTGTTAATAATAAGAAAAAAATCGAGTGCGTCAGTTAGTTGCGCCTGCGTCGGTGTTACATCACTAAGAAATGTCCCGTCACTACAAAATGTGCCGGAGATCCGCAATTTGCAGTTCTTACTTGCAATAATTACGTTCGAAATTCTTAGCCACCGAGTCATAATACTCACGCTCACACAGTCATATTGGTTGCGAAAAGACGGTTGAAGTGTTGGCAGACCAACAGCCATAAATTATAGGGATACCACACGGCCTCGTGGATAATTCGCAGATGATCGGGAGTCCGAGATGCATAGACTAGGGAAATTCTACAGAAAAAAGAGGAGGCCGTATAAAGATACATATCAGTAGGTAAGACAAGGCTGCCCGAGTACCCACGACAAAGATGATGAGTCAATATAAGACTACAGAAGTACCTACATGTTTCGCAATTAACGTTAAAATAGTATCCCATTACTAAGAGCTTGTAGAACATAACCTAAATTATTTGAAACATGTTAAGATATTATTTAACTGTGGATCTACGAATCGGAGTGCATTTGCATGAATCATCGGTAGAACGAACTGTTATATCGGTCATTGCTGTTACAATGATTGATGGGTAGGATCAGGCACGTTAAACCCCGTAAATATGTATTGCTTCACAACCAAAATTATAACGTTTAGATTGAACATAGAAACTGCAATGACGTTCCACAGTTGGTAGTCAGGCAAAAGTATCTCCCAATAAGGAATTGTCAATTAGAGAAAATTTGATATCCGGCCGGACTGACTTTATTGACACTCTGTTCATCTTGAAAATTTTGCAGCTTTTATTCACCATACTAATCCCATGAAAAATTTAACTGGTCATTCGGACATAAGTCAGTTATGTTACCAAACAACTTCTGCGTGACCCATGAGTGTTGCAAAGAACTGCCTGTTCGAAATGTCATGGGAAATAATGAGAACTACATTTGAAATAGATAGTGGAGCAATGATTTTGTGGTCCAGTCATTTAATTTTCGTCACTCTTTCTGCATTCAATCAATAGCTCAAAATCTAATAAATGAAATTCATTCATTGTTACTGCGCTACATCATCATTTAGCTAAATATATCCTAAACTTATACAAAATTAGCACGCATAATAAAGTTTTCCTGTTGACATCATTTTGAGCAAATTCAAACATTCACTATGAACATGACGTTACATCAGGGTCACTAGCATACCTACACGGATCTACAGAGGGATGAGGGACAAGGTGTCTCAAAGTCTCTTACACTTCATAGAAAACGAAAGACGAGGAGCTTTTCAAATGTTTTATCATTCATGGCTACCTCTTGCCGACCCAGTATTTTGAAATATAAATGACCCACTACAGAAACGACCGATGCCTAAAAGATGATGCTATGACTTTAGGAGTTAAGTGTTATGTAGGTACAGTCACGAGCAATAGTATGTAAACACTAAGCAGTATTCAAAAGCGATTTTCTGCTACTATATTGATTAAACTTTTGCCTTTTCACTAGACTTCCATTTTGGAAGCCATACTATTACGAAATAGGTCTTATTTCAAAGTGGTAACCAGTATTTTACGAGTAAATTGTGTTTGAATTTTGTTAAGTGTATACATGTTATTGCTCGTGACTGTACACCAGGCGAAACTGACACTCAGGTATACAAGCTGCTCAAATACATGATACAAAAACAAAGACTTTTCATCTCCTCTAAGTATATAGTCAACCATTTCGAGACTATCCTTCCGTGTGTGTATGTCTACTCATGTCAATATAGTCATTGCTCTTTTATTGCCTATTCTCATGTACAAAGAAACGCTATTTACGGCGATGCCAACTAATAGGAACTAGACGATCGATGCCTACCTGTAAACCTACCTACTTTCTTATTCTTAAAGTGTCATACATTTTCAGCTTCCTAAGGGTGCGTCCACATCTGGCGAATGCGCCGCAAATACGCAGCTCGCGCGCCGTTTGCAAGCTGCACGCGTGCAGATCGCGTGCCGCGCGCGCGCTTCTCGCCCGCCTTTTGGCATACTAAATTCTCATTCTCATTGCCGAGAATGCGCGCGCGCGGCTCGCGCGCAGCTCAGAAACGGCGCGCGAGCTGCGCATTTGCGGCGCATTCGCCAGATGTGGACGCACCCTTAGAGCTTAATGCAGTCACAAAATCATCAAGCGCGCAGTTTTCAGGGCATGAGCTATACAAGATGGAAGGCAGGATATACCACCTACTTACTTACTTCTTTTATTGTGTGTACCACAGAGCATTGGAAACTCGTGTCTTGTGTTTTATAGTCTCGTTACCTACCAACATTTTATAGTGTCTGCAGCCGGAAGTTATGAGCGCATTTTACACAGCGAAACAGCCCCATTTGAACGGACTTTTGTAGATGTTTCACCATCGCAAAACTAATGCCATTAAACACTCGTTATATTTGAGAATAAAACTTGGAATGCTATTCATCACACAACATTCTTTAGTCTACCTAGAATGGCTTACTTGTTATTGGTGTGCACTTTGTTAAACGAACTTAGACATGTTTGATGAGGAGTGAGCGAATAAAAGCTTTGAATAAACGACGATGCCTGGAAACGATTGGTTCGAAAAACGTCATTTTGTAGAACTTACTTTCTTCCATAATTTTACTCAGTAGAAAGTCCGTCAATAATTTATGGCTTGGTAGTTCCTGATAGTAGAACTAGATGTTAATAATGACAGTACTAGGGAGACATTGGGTAGGTACCTACATAAGTAGTTACCAAGTCGTAGGTGCAACGCCAGCGCACAGAGTCATCTACTAAGCGTGCCAAAAATTGTACGAAGTGTTAACGGGGGAGGCCCATGTTTAGTATCGGTTGCTGACTAATGCTGAAGTCATGAAACCTTGTACGTAAGGTCACCTTCAGTGGTTCATGCAACTAATCAGTGTTGACGGAACAAATAGGTATACAATCCGGTATTTAGGCCGAGGTATAGAGGCGCCGCCGGATAATCTGCGAGACAAAACGCTCTGCTGTGACCAAAGTAACTAGGGCAAAACGTAATGGCGCTCTAAACTGACTCACTGACCATTACTCTGTTACGCAAACACAAATATTTGAATATCATAAAAAGACCAGATTACGTATGATTTAAACGATGCTACTTGATACCATGCCTCCCACGTTACACCCACGTAGAAAGTTTCTGCTTAGCTCCCTTTGACTTATTGTTTTGTAAGCTACTTTCTTTCTGGTTTAAGAAAAATGGTAGACGTAAGTTACGTTTTCTTCCCGTATGAATATTAAGTCGAATGAACCGTAAGGTCATCTTACAGTTCATGGGAATGGAGACCGCAATTAGTGCAACTAATGAACTCGTGTTTTCAATAAATTTACATCTAATCGAATGCAAACTGCTGCCTCACTGTGGCAGTCGTGGCGCCTAAGGGCTTACACACAGTTGACTCAAATTACTCAAAATATTCCGCTGTGTAAACTGATAGTACGAAAGACTCATCTCTGCTGGAATTTTCTTTGTCTGTGCAGATTCTTAAACACAATTAATATAACAACCCATGTTCAGGTCAACATGATTAACAGCATACCGAAAATACCACGTTTTGTTAAAGAATCCGATTTCTTGTAAATAACTGTATGCCTTTTTCAGTAAAAACGTACTATGTACGTTGAACATAACGTCTTGATTTGTAGATATGTTGGGAACGTAACAAAGGAACATAAAAGTGTAAATGGAAATTCTTTTACAAATAAAAGGTCAGGTTGAGACCGTGATATTTAAGATTACTTTTACAACTTGGTATTCGTATAAATCAAAGCGACACTTGTATGAATTCACGGAATATTATTGTGTTGTAAAAAGATACCAGTGGCTGAACATTGCTTCTACGAATAAATTTTTGTTACGGGTATTACGGTTGTATCAATACATGGACATCTTGCCAGAGAAGCATCTTTACAACACGCGCTAAGGAGGAGACTAAACAGCAGAGAATAAAAGTAGAATTTAATTTTTCTTTAAGATTTGAAGCTGTTCCTTCAAAAAATATATCTCCAACCATTCAAGTAACTTGTTATTAGTAGTTGAAGTTGTATGTGACTGAAAAGACTAAAAAGGAAATACCTACTTGCGAAAACCAAACAGTTGGTGGGGGCATCAAATCTGAATGAGATTTGTATGGGACAGAATTAAGAAAACCAACACTAATTATTGCGAAGAATACTGTCACTGATAGTGGACCCTATACCAACCTAGTCATAAACGAAAACGTAAAAGCGACTTTATGTATAAAAGTTAAAGATAATTAATATGTCTTTAACAATGGTGAGGTCGTTGACATTACCACTTCAGTTTCGAATTTTCTCTCCAATTCGGCACTATGCTATCAATCATTCAGAAGTAGCTATGTTTAGTAGTCTTACTACTTCAAGTTATGAATGAATATTATAGTGATTTTACATAACAACAATAGCGCGTGGGTCGAATCAAATGATTCAATTGTAGGTAGGTATGTAGAATTCCGTAGCACTGGTACTTTCTTTGCATAGAGAAAATATTGGTTATGTAATAGTTGAATGATTTATAAATATAACGTACATAATTAATTTAACACGTAGGATTGAGAGTTTACGTATTTGGTGATGTTTGAGAACATAATTATATAGGACATCAATGTTATTAATGTCTACGATTGCCGGAAACTGTCCGTTATACTGACATACATTGGTCAAATTATATAATTAATTATATTTCCAACCGATCTCCTCATCTCCAACTGGCAAATCTTTCACAGAACGATAATCTTCTTGGCAACATAGCAAAGATCAGACTCCAACATACTTATCATTGACCTCCAATAACTTTGATGGAAATCGAAACCCAGCAACACATTAACCGATCAAAATATTTACCTAAATCAAAGTGAAATCTAAAGCAATAAACAACGATACTGTTGTACGGCATTAGTATAGGCGATATTATGCTAATAACACGACCCAAGGCGACTGCAAGACTTGTAGACGTAGGCGCCACCTACCTGCGCCGGACGGAACCGTGTTCCCGAGCCTTTACATCATTTCATTAACATCTTACAAGACCTTTCGTGTAGCCCACCACAGCTTTAATGGAGACAGATATCTGTTGCATACAAATCGTCAGCATTCATGACAGTTTATTTAAAAACTTAAAAAAAAAGTTTTGCATCAAAAAGAACTGACGGACTTGCATAGTATTTGCAAGGCAAATTTTATGCCTCCGAGTAATGGGCTGCTCTGAAGACTTTATTGCTAGACCATTTGCTTGCAAAATTGGGATCGTCGTCATGTCTTTTCAGTGCCCCAGGTCGCAAAGAACTATAAAAAATGAAACCCATAACTGCAGGTATGCTAAACTTTAGGCTTTACAATTTCTTACTACTAAAATATTTCATGGCTCAATAGCATGTTTGTTATAATAATAAATAATCAACGTTTCTAAAGCCCTAAAAACGGCACTATTACGAGTTTGTCATAAAAAAAAATCAATGGGCGGAGACTTGAACCCACATCCTCCCGCAATACTAACGCCTTTGCCATTGGGCTATTCATGGTTTAACTTTTCTGTGGGTAGACACTTGCGACTACATTGTTTGAAGTGTAAATCCAAGTTTATTGTTCGAGAGCAAAACAACCTTTTTCCATTAGTTGGCTCGTAAAATACGAAAGAAAATAGTTACATTAGGAACTTCGTCATTATTGTCCTGGATAGTACATATATTAAAAATAGTATCGTGTATTTTCTACCTTCCCATCTTCATTGAAGAAAGCATGTTTTGGTAATCCAGTCCAATAAAGTTTGCTTAAAGTCTAGCCTTGGATGTAGCATTGTCTTCCAATTTCTAAATAGACTACCTACGAAAAATTCATGGTTAATTAAGAAAGCACCCGAAATTATCTATACCATGTCAATTTGATGTACTAAAGACCTCCAGAGTCCTGGGCATGTCATTTTTGCATTAATCCTGCAAAGGCCTGAAACAGAAACAAAAAAAAATATGAATGGTTTCATTGTGACTCTTTACACATAATCAAAATAACAAAAGGCACAGGTAGAGTGAGGAAGCAATGCAGATGCAGGATGAGCGTTTTGGACCATTTCAAGCTCATAGGAACACGCGGAAAACTGCTATGCAAACCGGAGTCTGAAGCCTTGCGAGTACCTACGAGAGAGCGAGCGTAAAGTTCGAAGATGATTTTAAAAAGTGGGCCTGGGCATAGGTTCATATGCGAAAACCTCAAAACTTGGAAAACAACATCGTGTACATCTGTTATACTTTGCACGCGAACTTTGTCTTTGAGACATGATGAATGGGGGACAAGTACATTTCAGTGATGAGTTCAAGGTGCTTCTTCCCACGTTTTTATACACTCAATTGTTTTACTAGTAAGTCAGTGAGTATAATGGAAAGGGCCACATTAGGTACCTACATTCTGTCTTTTTTTTTTTTGAAACATGGCATGTTGGCGAGATTTTTTTCTTTGTTTTTTGTTCTGCTAATTGTGCTGTCGTATCTATTGTTTATCGTCGCCTAGTTTTACCAAACGGCACATAGACCTACGCAGAAGCACTAGAACATTCAGAATCCTGTTCCAGCCCCTCATGAAATATATATGAGAACTGTTTCTAAACCAATAAATCGCTTTATGACAGTAATAAAAACAGACTCTATTCCACATTTAATATTTTCAATCATCGAGATAGATATGAGATCAGAGTTTGTGATAGTAATCATAATACTGATGATAGTTCATTCATACGGATTACGTTTGCTTAGTGAACAATAGTTTATTGTGCAATTATGCTATCACTTGCATTTCATCTCATCGAGAGGCTCTTCTGTCGACCTATGTGGTCGCTAGATTATTCTCCTGTTCAGTATGCATTGCTGCGTAAGTATAGTTTGTTTTCATTTCTTTCTTACTGTTTCGCGCTTTGTATGTTTAGCAGACAAGAGTTGTCGTGTCAGAGTCGTTACGTCACGTCGATCGTCATCTGTATAACTGTCAAGGTGCAGGTTGCGTAAGCGCATCCGTGAGGTGTCATTGACTTTACGGATGTTGTGTGATTTGTGAATAAGGGATCTGTTAGTTTTGGCAGTGAGTGAGTGAGAGTCATTTTTTGTATTCGTGCACTTGTTTGTTTAATGCTACTGTTTCTGAGAAAGTTTGTTTTGGTTGATCTGTGGAATTTGCATTTAGTTTGCAAGTATAATCTCCAAAAACAAACGAAAGTTGCATATATTTAATTGTCTTTATTAGTTGTTATGATTTATAGACACTAATTCATTCGTAACCTACTACGTAGGTACCTAATATTATAAAAAAGAAAAAATATTTTAATACCTACGTATTTTGTGACCTTAAAGGTCAATACAGAAAAAAAAATCTCATAACATGTATTCCTTTTATGAGGGTGGACCTACTCATAGTCGTATGAGTAAAACACACCTCAGTTAACACAACTGACATAATAAAGAGGGACATTAATTTACACTATCATGACCTTAAAAATGCTATGCTTTTTGGTTTTTGATAATAAATAGCTTAAAAGGAATTTTATCCAAAGTTGCAGTATAATTTTCCAGGTTAAAATAAAAAGATTGGGCACGCCTTCTAAACACCTTGTTTCCTAACAGTACCTAAGTACCTACCTACCTTTCATTGGTTACAGCAATATAACTGATTAGTTAAGCCATTAAGAAATAGAGCAATCTTTAATTATTGTTTCAAAACAAATCAAGAGTTAAATGAGCGACAATGGCCTAATTGCGCTGTTAGTCGCTGCTGATGGAAACTTGGCGACAGACCATACTTCAATTAATAAATTACAGTTATTATAAATGCAAATATGAGTTCGTGACGTCTTTAAGGTCGAATTATTGTATAATTTCAGCGTGTAAATGACTTCTTATAACCTTCCTCGAGCTGTCCATGAACATGACTAAAGTAAACAATAGTCAGTCATGATTATTTACTTTCTGCCATCACAAATCAGTCTTCAAAGCGAGAGCACTGAAAGCAGTGGAAAAAGTTGATTTCAAAGAGAGCTTTCATGTTGTATCCACCCAATATCATCATTATATTATTTAAGAATTGTTTCATCTCATAAATTGTGTATATGTGCAACGTTAATATTAATAGAATTTATAACTGATTACCCCATAACTCTGCAAAAAATCAACCCAATTCTTGATGAACAGAGCACCTGCAATATTTACACAATAAAGATAATATATCTTCGCCATTTCCCAACTGATCGACAACAAGAAAAACAAAGATCAAACTATTTTGTAACAGAATTTCACGCGCTCATAACGTTAGCTTACGTTACGTAAACCAGTGCGAATTCGAATCGAAGAACCAGATCGCTTGATTTATGGCGTTGGCAAACTGTGTGTGGTGTCGTGACGTGTTCTAATCATATCGAGTTAAATGCCTAATGGTCACTAATGGAAATAATCGCGGGAGAAGATCTGACGAGGACTGTCTGCGACCGCGCGGAGAAAGTGACAAGTTTGCCGCTGTTAAGGCGCAGTTTTATTACTATTTGTCATTTCTTTAGTTATGACAGAGTTTTTAGCGTTGATATTATTTGTTTTGCGAAACGTTACGAAATATTTGTAACTTTGAGATTTACACCTGTACTAGGATTTCAAATGTTTAATTATCTAAAATATCTGGTTGACCGAGCTTTGCTCGGTTTTTAAAATGTCTATATCTTAGGAACCGAGCTTTTCTCGAACCTGGGACCTTGATAAATCGATTACTTGAGCCGAAAAACGTCTAATCTGTAACTTTCATGAAAATCCTTGGAACCGTTTCCGAGATCCTGATTATATATAAATATACAAGAATTGCTCGTTTAAAGATATTAGATAGATAGATAGATATATTGCTGTTATAATATTTTTACCAAAGACAATGCATAAAACCCAAGTTCCTAAGCAACAGTCTTAGAAAAACAGAGAGAGAGAGAATGATGAAATGAAATCCTAAGAATCATCTGAGAATCATTCTAGGTAGTCTTTATTTTTACTACAAAAAGTAAACAAATCATTGAATCGCCTAGCAAATTGTTTACTTTAATTCTCACGAATCCGATGAATAATTTGATCGTGATGGGTCATTCCAATGCTGGTGGGCGGTAACTGGTAACACTTCACCATAGGGATGCACGATACTTGCATTTGTATCGATTTTATTTATCTATAGGGACCGCAACTATGCAATATAGTTTTAACGATTCCAACGAATGGCGTCGATCCGCTTATCTAAAAGAATAGTATCGTAATCGTACTCTGGAATGCCATTAAACGTTTAAACAACGATCTAGGATTTATTTTATAATCCTTTTGTGTCCTCCTTTTTATAATCTTTACATTGACTGATCTGATCATGCAATTTAGAGTGGGTAATCCATTCGTTCACTTTTGTGTCTTATTTTGTTTTATATGGAACAAAATATCACAGGATCTCATCCTGTTGTATCGATATTGTAAAGTATCAGATCAAACATCACTATTTTACTGTATATCTACAGCAGGTGTAACTGCTCAATCGATTGTTTACGACTGCGATAGAAACTGCACATGATAAATGTGTAAATTATGTTTTAGAGTGCTACTTTCAAATTGATTTCAAATATTTTCACTAAACTTTTCTGTTAAGAATCAAATGCAATTTGTATCCAAAGAAAGTGGATACTTACTGCTTATTAATTTTGATCAATTATCTCAATATACATCTTTATTGTACCTAATATTTCATTTAAGTGAAACTGTGAGAAGAAATAGGAATTGGTGTTTTTAAACGGAACCCAGTTTTTCCGAAGCTTTCTCATGCCTTAAATATTTCCTCAAACTACTTGCTACTTTCAACCTTTTAGTTCTAAACGCATAATTTGATTGCTTCAATCCTGTATAACATTATCATTTCAATTCATCATTTATCAACTCCATCGCATAAAATATGTTTAATCGCCCTTTTTCACAACTCTTAATAGCCTGCTTAAGAAATTTAATTAACATACATAAGGCGAGTGCTCTCCCTTAAGATCATAATTTAATGTATAGATAAAACTGAGAGGCTAATTTGTAAACCGTTACAGTTGCGCAAATATCAATATACCCACATTAACTAGTTTTGTTTACTGGCTTTGTGCGGACTTCGTGCTGAAATCTGTAGAATAATCTTCACTTAGTGTAATTTACGAAGAAAGTGTAAGTAAGAAGATACCTTATCCGTAAGTATAATTGATTCAAAATAGAATGGGTTAGTGAAATAGAGGTTAGGACTAAATGGGTATCTCGGTTGTATGTTTATTTTTTGGTACATAAGTATACATTAGGTATTATATTTTAATTGGTTGTGACAGACGAACAGTTCCCACTTAATGATATGGAACTATTCCTTCGCAACGTTCGAACTACTTTTACTGGGGTTTATTTTTTTTCTTGTTACATAAGAGACAAGTCACACATCGTGATCAATGTCTTAAGGATAAGTTTTCGGTAATTAGATGGCATTAGCATATTGCATGAGATATAATCTCAATATATTATTTAAGCCGTTAAACATTAGGTATGCCGATAGTTAGCAAATACTCAACACATTCCATATTGAGATACATTTGTCAAAATTATTGCTAAATTATTGTAGAAATGTTTTAAAATTCTTTTTCATAGCGTGTTACATAAAACTGCGGCGGACATCTTGCAAAACGGTACGATTTATGGACAATTTTCCGCTTGTTATACAGCATCATATTTCTACCATAGGATTGATGCAATAAATAACACATTATTAGTTATTTATGGTTAGTGTTAAGTGCGTGGAATTCTGTATTAATTACTTTAGCTTATGGGCATAATAAATAACGACACCAAAATATTTAGTGAACAAATAATTCACTGTTTTTTGTTGAACAAGTAAATGTTTGTATAGCAATTACTGCAATTAACTGACATGTGTACTCAGAAATGACGTAGTAACACCACACGCAATGATGAGTGTTTTTTTTTCAATAATTAATAGCAATCAAAAGTGATGTTTAGTTATTCGCGTATTACGCGATACAGTATCTGTCAAAATGTTTTGACGGCCCGCCCATAACGAAGCCACTGGTGGAGAGTACGCGAAATGCTACTCATTAATTACATCCGACACTACTAGTTTTACTTTCATTAGTTATACAAGATATTTACATAATTTTCTATTTGACTAAATATAATTAAACTATTGCGATGTCCTTTCCATCATTTGCACCGTAGGTATTTACTGTAAGTGACATATGGAGACCAGTGCAAAAACAGCACATTGAAAGATCTCAATCATTCAAGACGTTTTAATAGAAGTCTCAAAACAGCATACAAGCAAAATACATCGCGCAGAACCAATAAGTCCACAGATACACATATTAATAAAATATCGATTGTTGATGGTACACGACTTCGTCGTCGAAAGGTTCGATCGGTTTATTCGAGACGAGAACTTTTATCTTAAACATATTCCTTTGCTCGGAGAGATCGCAGCGGCCAACAAAAGGGCCGAAAGTTATGTTATTGCAAAACTGAACGGCTCCATAAATTGTAGGACGTTTCGCTTTTGACAGCCGTCCCGAGGTATGCTTTACGTGAAACTATGCTCCTGTCTTCCGTACTTTCAGAATACGGCGACTTGTACCAGTTCGTAGAACTTCTTCCTTACTAACATTATCTATTGTCTGAATCTCAGCGCACTGTGATAGCAAATTCTGATAGCTATAGAGTCCGGGTTACGGTGATTGTTTCGACTAGATATGATCGCCGAATTTCTCACTTCTGTGTCACATTTAAAGAATGTTAACAGTCACATGGCATTTGCTGTCTATAAAATAATACACAAATCAGTCGATTATCTAAATAGCACTCGAGTCATTGTTGTATTCAATATTGAGTATAATGGCGATGGAATTGTGAGAATTTTCTTACAGCGCTGGTAGGTACATCATTATCCTATTACAAGACGCACGGATACACTGGAAATACCTTTTTCTGGAACAAAAACGAACAGCCGGTTAATGCTCGAGTTCACAATGAGCAAAGGCGTGACAAGATAAAATCTAGGGAACACCGTCGGCGAATTAAAATAAAATATCGCATTGAAAACGGACTGAATAGCCTTTGGGACGACATTAAGCGCAATTACTAGAGCCAGGTCGCTATTTACACGTAGTGGATGGGACGCCTTAAAAAGAACACGTGATGTGTGATTGCACCCCCTTCAATAATGAGATTGTTTGATATATCGGCGCGTACGCAATTACGCGCCTATTTGAAATGCTCGCTCGAATCGCTCGCTTATAATGAGAATATTTCTCCAGGCATCTCCAGTAATTCGAAAACGCTTTATATATCAGAAACGTTGGTTGATTTCTAGCGAAAATTATGTTGAATTCCTTACGATTGCCATAAAATGTTATTTATTGCTTGTGTGCGATGATTTTACACGCATAAATTACTGCCGAGCTTTATTGTATACGACTTCAGACGACCTGTAAATAGCCTTTTGAATAGAACAATAGAAGAGTATCTTATTATCTTAACAAGTTTAACCTTTGATAAAACTTAGCTTAAATAAATACCGATAAATTATTACAGAAGTCAATGAATCACTTTGAGAACAGAGTTTAATTGAGCGGCTAAGTTATTACTGCTGCTTTTGTTGAATTCTATTGAAAAGCAAAACAACCAAAATGAAAGTTTTCAGTTTTCAGGCATCGCTGTGATTGTAAGACTAGAGCCAGGGTTCCTTCGATACAGGATTTACGTGAGTCACTGCTTATTGGTTTTGTCCAGCGCGTCCCGCCTTCTACGAGACCTGCGTCGTTACCTTCTGGCTGGTGCAGAGCTTTTTTTCGTCCATTTATTGGCAAACGGTCCATTAGAGCTGGTAGTCATATGGAGAATCCTTTGTCCAGCTTATAAAGACAATGGAATAACAGTGGTACTGTACAAATATGTACATTGCCATATCTTCACAAATATGTTTTTTTAAACTCATAGCAAGGCCAATCAGTTCATCAACACAGCCATAGAGAAACTAGGATGACGAAGTCATTTCCAGTCTTCTTCAATTATAATCTCAAAACCAATAAATTAAATAAAACCATTGAACTTTGCTATTGAAGGTGAAAGTCCATTCAGAACTGTCAGACAGTCTCTAATTAAATAAAAGCAATTTCACATTTAATTCGCAAAAAGTTGATTGTAAATTAGTAGGATGCAGATACGATCACGCAATTGAAATATTTTAATTCGATCTGTCATTTGTTATCGCATCCGAGTCGATGAAAATAAACCCCAGTTCATTAAAGCAGGGATGATAAGATCGCAGGCACGCGAAAGTCAGTGATCATCTTCCAATCACCTAATTTGTTTTCACTTTCTGATACAAGTATTTATTGTTCCCGCGACCACGATATTATCTGGCGAAATGGAAATATTGCGTCATACGATTAAAATTACGTAATTTGTCTATTATCACTTTTTTGTAGTTTCGCTTGCAGCTAAGAAGATGATTAAATGATAAATGATCAGTAGCCTTTTGATGTCACTTTGAAGAAAGCTCCTCGTTGATGTTATTTTCTAAACAATAAAGTTGGTAATCATTAGCGGGTTTTTTGCTATTGACAGGGCATTGATAGAAACATCTGTCAGTGTCAATTAGTATTAAGAATCGGTAAGGTGCACAAGAAAGTTCCCATTGACACATCTGTTAATAGTGATGTTCGCACACGGATCGGGCATTGCGATGATGGATTACGTCAATCGATTATTGATACAATGTAAGAAGCCGTGTAACTGTCTAATTGGTTAGTAAATACAGTATCTGTTGTCATAATGACTGTTTCTTCTGGCCAGTAAGAATAAAATAAAATAAACAACAATGAATCAGGGTTCATTATTATGAAAAGTCGTTATAAACAAGTTCATAAGATAGAGGTGACTGCGGTATCACAAAAGACAGCTGGTCTGGTTGTTGCGACGCCTGTTCTTGGCACTTACACTGTCTTATGTTATAAATTAGAACTGATTTGCGAAATGTTGTAATCAACGTAAATATATAGTTCAAGGTTTAAAATATTTGACATCGTAGTGTTTTAGATATTTTCCGTGTAATTTTGGTTTGTGAATCATTCTGACCCAGATATCTGTTAGTTTTTTAATAAAAACAAATCAAAATGTGTGATAAATAAAAGACTTCTTATTCCATGGGAAAACGTTCGTTTTTTCTGTTTTCGATCAATAAAAAACTATTAGGGAAAGTTCTTCATTATTTTATTAAGTTTTTTTTATCTTTCATTGTAAAAGTAAAAGTTTATAAATGTTTTTGTAATGCCAAAAAGCTTTAGATAGTTTTTTGAACTGTTTATCAAAGAAGAGGTTATATTGTCATCTCAACTAACACGTAAAAGTAAAACGAAATTAAAGTATGTAGGTACTACTTGACATAACATTTTCCAAAGAAGTCGATGATTGAATGGACTGTGTACGGGACACTCATGCTGTCACTCAAAAGCTACGAGGGCTTTGTCCAGATTCTAAACAAAAATACCAAAGAAAGTGTTATCTAAGAATCCACTCAATTATTAACTCTGCTTAGGGTTCAAAATTGTATAACCTTCACAATATAGTGCAAGAGTGGTATCAGTACATCTTAATTGCGTAAGAGACGGGACATCGCTCAGCGGCCGCCGACTGGAGTTTGTTTTCTTATTTTTACCACAAATATTTATTGCTTAATTAAATTAGTGTTTCTTTTCTCTCTTTGGTATAACAAAACAACAGCACATATTTGCGAACCGAGTTCAGGAAAAATTGCGCTTTTAGTACCTCAAATACTTAGTGTATGTATGTGTAGCCATTAAACATGCATGCCTGTATGGTGAAGATTTATGTACTCAATACGTTAGGTTCCAAACGAAATGTTTAAAGTCGCTACTGTTTGTGACAATGTACATTCATAAAGTGCGATTGCGAAACTACTACTTGTGGAGGAGCTATGAAAGATGTCAGGATTAGGTGCGAATACATAAACGATGCAACTGTCATTGCTATGTCGACAACATGTCGTGTGCACCCGGCTTTCACTGCCTTTGTTGTCAGTACTGAAGACGACACTTTCGCCTGACAAATCCAACTCCGCATGTTTGGCTTTGCGACTTTTAAATGTTTCGACATTTCGAAACACTGGCGAAGTTGTGAAGTTGCGAAATTCCCCTTGACTCGCGTCAAAAAAGAAAAAATAGTAGGCGCCTATACTCCTATGTTTATTTAAGTATTTCTCTCGCGAATAAGTTTCTTTTTGGTCGCGATGTGGGAACGGATACAACAGGAAGAATGTTAACAATCCGGTCGCACTGAGGATGCTAATTGAGTCTCGGCAAGCGTTACCAGTCTGGACGCGGCACCTACTATACATTTTCATAATTTCTGACGTTTATTGCGACTCATAACGCGAATGAATTTTACTACCTTCCTTGTAAAACATGGCTGCTAAGTACGAGAGTTTGAGTTTCACTAGTATGATCCTGATTCAATCTTTCTGATATTGTTGCTTCTCATGTGGTTTGAGCCTACAAAAATGAGTGTGAGAGACATATTATATGATCTCATGGTTAAAATTTATCGATCCGTAGAACTAATTCGACACTTATCTCAACATTGATGGTTCAAAGATTTTATTATTGATTTTTTAATTATTTTATGTTTCATTGTTCATTTGACCTTCATTGATCTTCAAAATCTGACTACATTCACATCATCTGAACACCAAACCAAGACAGAAATAGTATTAAAATTAAACTGTCATCAGTTACTCATAGTAGGGGCAACAGGCGACACTTAATGATGACGAGTCGGCCGGCTGCATAGGAACGCAGCTAAATCCCAACGGTCCACAGAATCGGGTGCATTTATTTACATTATTATGTCGTCTCGGCTATTTCTGGTTCACCAGGGACGAATCTAGACGAGGTGAACGGAAATGAGACGGCTATAGAAAAAAAGAGAGCAGTGGTGGCCCAGTGGTATCCCGACCTACAAGTTGTAGGTCGTGGGTTAGAACCCCGCCAGGGACATTACTTTGTATAATTTATTTCATCAACACTCATGCTCTCAAAACGGTGAAGGAAAACATCGTGCGGAAACCGGCATCACCGAGACCCAAAAATTCGAAGACACGTGACATCTACCAACCCGCAGTGGGCCCGCGTGGTAGATTATGGCCCAATCTCACAGAGTCCTCTCTGTCTGGCCTGTGTCTTAGCACTGGGAACATTATAGGCTGATGATAGAAAAAAACAGGTGCCAGAAAGTACTGGCTCAATGCTAATTAAGTATGGTAGGCCGTAGGATCCTCTTCTCTCTCACAGCACTAGCAATCATTTCAATATTCATTGTTAATGTGGTGTTTTTTCTTTTTGTCTTTTCTAAGCTTCAGCTTATGAGGGCCGACGCCATCAAGCTTTTACAAAAATGACGAGTAAAATTGTCATATTCCAAAAGATCACAAGAGACATCCTGTCATCACTATTCTAACACGGATTCAGTCATAAAATTAGAGACCTTCTTTTATTGTTTTTTCTAAGCTGTTTCGGCTGGTACCACACGGGACTGCTTGGCCAGTCGAAATTCTTCAGGCAACTGGAGCTGGCCGCTCCAGTAGCAAGTATCAATACAAGGAATTCTCCAATATTAGTAACTTTTTGATATAGGCTGATTTAATTTTAGACAGACCGTGTATCACCTGCTTCTAACAATTTGGTATCTGATTGTGAATTTATTGATTATGTGTGAATTTCCTTCCTCATTCGTAATCATCGTGCCTTCATAAAAATATCAGTAGTCGTAGGTAACGACTGTATTATGATCCTCGCAATAAAAGAGACCAAAATCAAAATAGAATATGATATTAAGAGAAGTCCGTAACGTAAGCTCAAAAATTTATCGATGGATAAACTGCTAATTACTAACAACTAGAACATAATCATAAAATTTGATCAGTAACGACGGCAAAGTAATACCAAAATATGGTATAAAATCTTAATTGAACATTTATAACTTCTAAACTGATAACTACGACATCAATATTGCCACTACGGTAACAAATCGTTAAATTGAAATAAAGCCTAATGAATATTATAACCGTACCGAATACGGGCCTGACTTATCGACCGACAAAGACAAGCCAGGTTACAGTTTCAATAAAATAATGAATGATCTTGACATAGACAGATAGATACAAAGTCTGCAAAGATTTCAGTTCACGAACATTTAAAACATTATATTTTATCATGTGCTAACTTAATTACGATATTAGTGGCATTTCGTGTCTATCAAAACTAAAATCGTGACTCCAACCTGCCAAAAAAAGGTGAACACCAATCTCACCTTGATCTAAACTCTTTAATATGCTTATCTAAATTTCTGTTCACGAAATTGGCGACTTGATGTCGTTGTAGTTTAGTAAACATGGCTGGAAATTAAATTTATGTCTAAATCGAGACAAACAGATAGCAAGACACGAAGTCGCCGGAGGAAACTGTTATCTCCCGATATAAGATTGCAGAGCTCGATAACTTGATCTATCGGAAAAGTTAACGAACCGTGCTTGCATTAAGATTCTTATAATTTCGTTACGAAAGGTTTTTTGCTATAATCTTTAGTCTTTTATCATAAAATAATAATGGTCTTTTCGCTTCGTTAACTTTTTGGATATATTCACAAACATCCATTTTTGGTTTTGTTTTTAATGATAGTCACTTTACTTCTGTTTTACTAACATACTTTTGTATTGTTTGCTTTATAGTTTAATTAGTTTGTAATAGACTTCGAGAAGGATAGAGATCGTCAAAACGAAGCTTCTTAGAGCCTGAGTGTCATTGACCTCGCCAATTCACAAGAGGAACGGGAACAATGATCTTGACATCATTTATCATAATTAAATATCCTCTTCCTACTGTTGCTCTGTACAGCACCGCGTTGCCAAGACGCTAATTGTTGTCATGGAAATCAAGAACCCTTGACAGTATTCCAAGTTAGTCATCAATTTATTTTGAGTAAAGCATCTCATCGTCAAAATATTTACGGATGTGTTTACTAACATCGGATTTATTAATCTACAAAAGGAAACACGCTATAATTTTACTTTCTACGCTTCGTTTCCTAAAACACTAAACTGTCGACAACTAAATTTATTACTGCAAAATAGAAAGATGTAACTGCACCTTAATCGGTTCAATGATTTCCAAGATTAACATCCAGAGACACATACGAGTGGTAAGTAATAATGAAAAGTTGTTTCATACAAGCTGGGACGATGCAAAAATAGTACCGCGCTACTGGTTGTAAATAATTACGCACAGACATTGCTTTGAATGCCTTGTATGACCACTCATCAGTGTTAACAATTTGTTTGGTTTTGTTGCAGACCCTGGAATGTAGTCTATCGCTTCACCTCGCCGTCATTAGTGCATACCACTGGGCTCAGAATACCCCGAATAAAACTAAAGAGACAACACTAAACCGAGGGGCGTAGCTAAACATTCATCTTGCGCTGATGTTTCACGGTGCCATATTTGATGAATAAAACCTGATTCCTGCACATGAGTCACCTTCATTACCGTATTTTATAAATAACTGTTCTGGTTGACAATCACACGTTAATTATATACACTTGACCCGAAAATCATCTGACTACCCGAATATAGGTAGATGATATTATGAGCCATTTATCAAAATAATTTCAGATGATAAAATCAGATGTAAAATAATTACAATACCGTATTGATAGGCCTACTGTATATTTAAAATATTAATTATAATTAATAATACACTTGACAAAAATCCTGAGACGACATCTTCAATACCTTCGACGTGAAAAACGGATATAGCTATTTTGGGCTCCGATAAAAATTTATTGAGTTCATTCATTATGATTGTAGGTTCTGTGAATTTCCGTGTGACCCGACTTGGAGTTGCAATTAGTTAGATACAATCTTGATTACATTAAACATGTAAAACGCGAAAATAGCCCACCATCCCCTGAAAGAAATTTTAGAGTAACATGTTTTTATTTACATTGTGGTCTCGCCTACATTCTTTGTAGTACCTATTGAAGGGCAAGGTTGAATATATTTGGCCAAGGTCTACTAGAAATTTTTTCAGATCCATGTGGCATACAGCTTGAAAATCTGAGAGAACAAAATTAGACGCACATTTTTTTTTATCTTAGCAACAAATCACCTAAATCAACGATCCATCGGATGTTAAACCCAAAAGAGCAATCATTAAAAGACTACTGCACTTTCACTGTGTGCCGGGGGTCAAGTTTACATGACTTCCGAAGTCCCGATACATGTGGGTCACATCACCTCGATACAATCATTAGTTACATTCGCAGCACTTCGCCATAATTAGCCCGTCAACCGCCACCTCATTATTTTTACTGTGTACTGTCAACAAAGTATTTGGTATGCGGGTAACAAACATCTTTTCACATTCACATAAGGCATTATTAAAACGTTTTTAACAACTTTCCCAACACAATATCATTAAAATGAATAGACGCAAAATTTTACTACAAAGTTTACGTTTTGTTCGTAAGAAATTGTTTACCTGTATACTTACATATTTTGTCGTCTGTACTTGTTGATACTGAAATCCAAACCCATGACAGGACCTGTTTGCAATCATCATTCACACAATAATTCAAATATGTATTGGCGAATACATAATATCGACACGTTACTTTCTTTTGACCTAGTTGTTGTTATGTTGATCTGTTGTGTGAGTAATGTAAATATTGTTGTAATGTTTTCTTTCAATACTAGGTCGTCCTCATTCTATTATGATTGATTCCCATAAAACTACAGAATTTTGTAACCTATTTTGCAATTCAGGTTGTTTGCTTCCTGAGTCGTAATATTAAATCGTTGTTTAGGTGTATCTCTTTCGGTAATTTTATAGCCATACCAACCGTCTAGACGTGTGAACAGAAAGATTTCCTCAACACCATTAAACTCATTTACACAAACCTAAAAAGCTTTCTTGCAAAAGACATGTAGAAAGAATTATCACATGAAAGAACATCGTAATAAAAATACAACAGGTTCAATAAAAAGTAATACGAAACGTCCAAAAATGATTGCAGTAACATTTTTTCTCCTGTATTACGTGGTGCGTGTTACGCGGGAGTCGCATGCGCATTCTACAGGTTGCCCTCTATGGGTGCAAGTCGCGGCGCACTTGACGCGGAACCTGCCTTCATTCGCCAATCACATCCGTCTGCTTAACCTATTAAATCGTAATTTTCTATAATAATGTTATCTTTTTTTCTCATTGCATAATGTTGCTCGATCGTGTCTTTTTTTGCTGATTCATACCCATAATAAGCTGCAAGTGTTAAGATATTTTGTAAATGTACTTTGGACTCAACCGAACTTTTTAACTCCAATAAAAACTTAAACAGGTTGTAAGCAGAGAGTTTTAATTAGATGCATTTTAAACGGAACACAATGATTGTTAAATAAATTTCAATGAAATAATTGATTTGAATTAACATTTTTCCTTGATAAATAACACAGATTAAGCAATGTAAATTCCTATAAGGGCACATACTATATAGGTACCTACATACTAACGAAAGTAAAATATAAGTACCTAAAAATGAGAAGATGATTGCAAAGACAATAATAATTTGAAAGAAGTAATTACCGACATAAAAATATTGAGTAATGCGAAATTTTGTGTGGCAAAGGATATTAAATACCTTACAGCGTTCAGCAAGTCATCTCCTCGACTGAATGGTACCTCTCGTTTTTATTATCTTTTATGTTGACAGAACTTTTTCGCAGTGAACAAGGCGCTTTGCCAAAACAGCCGCTCATTCAACGTTGTTTAAGTTTTGCAACAAATTTATTGTATTCAACAACAGTACAAATACACCGGGGGAGTAAACACGGATGACGAGAAGTAAACATTTTAATACCTTTCAAACACCTTTCGACTCTCGTTATTTTTTACTTTCGACATAACAAAGATCACACTCTCGAGCTTCCTGTATACTTTACATTATCGCAAATTTTTGTACAACTATGGCGTAAAAACAACAATATTAATACGGTTCTCGGGAAACAAGGAAAATATTTACGTTAACGTGTTTTACTCAGGGTAAACGATTACAAATTGGCAATAAAGATGAAGGATGTACCAAACACACAGATCGATGTAACATTACCGTAATATTAGAAAGGTGTATTGCGGAAAAATACTTCGTTAGGTACTAAAAGTTTTATGGCGAAGAAGCATGCCAAAAGAATGAGCAAATAGAGAGCCCTACAATAGAAATTGCTGCCGTATATGACCACACGCGTGTGGTGTTTGTTTGTCGGTCTTATTAGCATTTAGAAACCTTGACAATTAATGAATCAAGGATCTGTTATTATGCATTCAACACGTCGGTCGGCTTGGTGGTCCTCGCACAACATCCTTCTGCACATTCTGGCTCCACATATTGCTGTCTGTAACTTAGACCAGTTACGGAGTATAAGACGAAGTGTAGAAACAACTTGCAGACGAGAAAAGGGAAATAAAGTTACAGCAAGAAGAGAAACAGAAATATGGATACTTGCCACACCCTTTTAAATAAGAAGAAAGTACAGTGTACCATTCCTCGCTTCTACCAATATCTCACGGCCATATACACATTCCCAGGTTTATTATTTACGAATTGCCAATACTATAAACACAGTCCCATCCCATACGTGTAAGACGGAGGCCACGAGGTTACAGGTACATTGGGGCACTAACCTTGATCGTATGCAAGATCCCTGATAGTGTAGATTCGGTCTGGGGGCCTATTAAGCTATGCCGTCTTTGATCTGGGTAGCAGATGTCAATCGTCAGACGCAAGTCGGACGCATGCTCCTAGTTTAGGCCTTGTCACTCGGCTTGACGGACGCACTAACGAACGCAGATGTTAGCCGGATGTATTGAGAATAAGTATTTACTGCATGACCAATTAAGTGATGTGTGTTGGGTTTAATTTAACCATCTTGAGGGTAGGTCTTTTTCTAGATGGAAAAGTGCAATAAGCTTGAAAACCACTACTTCAAAGGGTTTCGTCTCGTTATGCCTACTTCGCACTATGACTACTTTCTGTAGCTTTCAAGTAATCGGTAGCTGCACAATGCCAACATTTTGAAATTACCATACATTAGATCGCATCAGGCCTACAATCGCACGTTGCCAAAAAAAATCCTCAATACATTTTTCTGATAGCACCATGCCTACTTTGGATATCGCCCGTACTTTTTGTACGTAATATGCCTACTATAGGTACAGTCATCATTTAAAATATGTTTCGTAAATATAAGTAGATAAGAAGTTAACATTTAGGGTGGATCCAAAAAAAACTAAAATAAATGGAATCTGTTATTTTACTAGTATAATTTATATTTTATAAATAAATGAACCGGAATATACAATACGTATAAAAATTTGAAATTATGTACATAAAATCATAAACTTTACTATCTTCTATGCCCCATTAACTTTAAACTGCGTTCCTAATTTTTTTATTATTATTCAATACAATGTTTCACATTATATTTTAAATTATGTTTCTTGAAAAAACGAAATTGGTAAGTAATGTTTTTGTAAGACTGTACCCAAATAGGCTTAATGCTATCGACAGAATGAACTTTTCATGAAGGTGGCAAACTGCGACGAAATTGGGACAAAAATAAAAAGTAGGTATGATGCGATCTAATGTATGGTGATTTCAAAATGTTGGCATTGTGCTACCGATTACTTGAAAGCTACAAAAAGTAGTCATAGTGCGAAGTAGGCATAACACGAAACCCTTCAAAGTTTGTAACTTGTTTTTCCACGAAGCAGGTACGGGTCGCTGTTCTAACTTAATATTTGACTTTGGATGTAGGATACGGCGAAGATTTTTTATCCCGGTATAACGTTCATGATTGTGACCTAATTTTTGAGTTTTTCGCGAGTGAAGCCGCTGGTAACAGCTAGTACGTGTGTACCAATAATGCCCTAAGTAGCGAAGTTCAAAAATACTATCACCATGTCCTTTCCGTGTGCTGCTTGAAAGTAAGTTATAGGTCTGTGAGGAAATGTCTTTCGTATTTTAAAACAGTCACGTCTGTATCACTGCTTCGTTAGAGGCCACATAGCGCAGAAATAGTTTAGCAATATTTATAATTAATATTATAATTTAATTAAAGTAAAGTATAGGTAAAACAAGCCAAAACATGATATATTAAAAAAAATACAGAACTATGGAATAACTATGACATGTTTTGATAATTTCCCTAAATACTTAAATAAAATATTCATTCGACTAACTTCGACTCTACCACCGCGCACGCTAATTCTGCGTAGTCAATCAAATTTTTTCATGCCTGTAATATTCAGACTAGTAAGTTAAGGGTACGGATAAACGTCAGTTCGTAACTAAAGAAAGGAGTCAAAACTCCAAAAAACAAATCAAGGTCTTATCGTATCATCGTATCAATGAATACTGTGCAGATTTGCCTTATTTCGGTAAAATGTTTAGTCACGATCTCTGACATCATCATCGTCATATTCTCCGGCCTTTATGCCAAATGACTATCAGTTGACACATTGGGTCTGCTTCTTCCATAATTCATCTTAGAATCACCTCCGTCTTTTATAACATACAATTGTAACTTTTTTTACTAAAAATACAAAAAACTAAAACACAGTTCCTAATATTTATTTCAGTTCTCAGATACCGTTACAGTATCCCGCTATTTTGGCAACGTTACATATTTACTGTGCTCACAACAGTAAGTTTGGCAGAGCCAGCCAAGTTCTCCGAAGTCCGGGTGTAAGCGAACACCGGCTTATCATGTGGATCACTGGAAACGGTAGCTTGTAACCGTACCCGCCCAATATACTAGTCAAATGAGCACTGTTTGTGTTTTGTGAACTATGGTGTTGGGTAGGGGACTGAGAACGGCGGAGCGGGTTAAAAAACCACACGTAAATGAAAATTATAGGATGCTGTTTTACAGTTAGACAATTAGTAACAGGGCTTGTACTTCGACTACGAGACCACTGACTTATCAACAGACAGACCCAAACAAGCGTTGCTTAACCTTGATGACCCATGCAAACACAGAGCTTGGCAAGAGTTGCTAGCATCTGATGGTTACCATACGGACGCTCATTAACCAATCCTGTTTGAATGGAGTGGAAATACTTAGTAGGTATAACAAATTTCAAAGTCTTAAGTAAGTTAATAAAAAAACCCTACTAAAAAAACTGATCCATGGATCGAAATAGTCATGTCAAAATATTAAATCACGTCGTTATTCTTAGCAAGCACCCATGGACTCAGTAAGCACCTATCAATATTTTATAGCCAAACATAACGTAAATGTAAAAATCTGTGTGCACACGCAGCAGCATACTAAATTGAGTATTTCTAGAGCGTCGTAAAACTAAGCTACGATATTGGCCAGCAGCCACCTCTTATATGTTTTCGAATAGCTAAAGCCTTTGACCCGTTACATAAGTCCCTAAACCGCTCCGCTCCTCACCGTACGGCGCGCCGCCGGCCGGGTCGGCACGTTGCGTTCCCGGAACCCAATACAGTCACCTGCTGCGACACCAACATGATAAATAAGACACACAATTAATTGCTTCCTACCACACCCGACACCACTAAATCACAACACATATTAAACTGTCGCCTTTTAATCGCTTTTATCATTCTCACTGACATTTTTTCCATCTTAATAGATACAGCAGTATCTAATAAAGCTGCCAGTTTGCATTGCGCGGCCCGTATCGAACTTATTTATGAAGTCTGCTGAACCAGATGAATGTTCTACAGTACTACAGACTAGGTGTGACTCATGCTCTAAAATTCAGAGTTTAAAGCTCCCGCAGTAATGTTATTGTATTGTGCCCGACCGTTTGCAACGCGTAATTAATGCACGACCGTTATTATAATTTACTCATACACTTAAGCTATGTTATTAACTCAAATAATGCATTAATTTCAGTTCGCCTTTCTCGCAAAATATGGTTGATATTTCAATATTTAGTTCACCTTTACCTGATTACTTTATCACGGTATACTGATTTAGCTTTTGCTTTCCGCTAGAGTTCACGAGTTGATATATTTTTATCTGCTATAATCTATGACCTGGATTTTCTATTTATTTGTATAATCGAAGTTGAAAAAATATTTCCACTACTGATTTGGTTATTCCGATCTTTTTAACTACCTACCTTTAAAGTATAACTGCACACACTGTCTCACAGAACTTGGCATATGGACCAAAATAACTTAAAAAAAAAACGCATTTAAATTTTTCGGAGATGGGAGAATACAATAATAGACCTCCTAGCCATGATAATTAAAAAAGATGAATTAAAAAAACTTACTAGTTAAGCATGCACACACATTGTCATAAATACCCTGAAACCAATTACAATGAATACTTATTCGACCATAAAAGCAGAATTTAGCACGCTCCTATTCCATGTAAGTGATCAAGATATCAATTATAATACTTGTGCAGAAAAACAGGCGGCTTGACAGATATCTTACAGGAATGCGATGCCTGTTTTTGTGACCACGCTTATAATGGATTTTTAATGGTAAACATTCTTGGGAGGTAATCGAAACGCAAAAACTACTTGTATAATCTCCTGCGGGATTCCAATGTAATAAACATGACGTTTATGTAAAAATGCTTTAGTTATCATTAAAGTAAACATACTAAAATTGTCTTTTTAATGTTTGGGTCATGTTCATTGCGATTAACAAATATTTCAGTGAACAATCAGAGTGCATCATCGTAAACTAAAGACTGACTGAACAATGTAACTAGTTGAAAAAAAAATTGCAATTAAGACCCGACGACTCGTAAAACAAACAAAATTACCAAACAAAAATGCTTCTTCAATACAAATGTCGCTTTCAAAGTTGCTTAAAGAGACAGAAGGACATCCCGCTCATAATTCACTGATTTGCAATAAAAGTGCACTACGACGGTTAGAGTGAAATAAATTGTAACATATTGTGATTGCTTGGTTCACCTTGTGTTAGTTACGGTATTGCGTCCCATTTCCAACTCTATGATTTATGTGCCCCACTCTCAAATACATAACATCACCAGGTGATTCGGGACAAACGGTTTACGACGTTTTCCAAACAAAGACGCTTGTATGATTAGCTGAGATGTAACAATCTATCGATTATTTACAAATTCCTGACAGAATTTTAATTTGAAATAGTATGTGAAAAATCTCATTATGAAATCAGATGAAATAAAATCATAACAATTGTGTGCTATAAAAATCGTAATGTTATTCCATACTGTCGTAATTTGTTCCAGTTTTCATGTCTTTCAGTAGTGAGGATACACAAACGTTCAATGTGGATGCGCTATTGTTTGATTGGGTGCGTTTGGTATTTCGTGTGTGTATTTCAGTGACACAATTCGCTTGAGAAACGATGTCGCGTTGAGCATAGTGAATAGCGCTCCCGCTACACACGAGTGGAGATAATGAACGCGGCGAGTGGCGACCACTCCGCTCAAACTCGCTGACTCTGCCAAATCGATTGTTACACGTCTCTCATTGCGACATAGTTGCGAAACAATCAACTTCCTTAAAATAGTAATATTTGAATATTTAAACGGGAATGCCTTATGAGGACATCACTAGCATTCCGGTATTGCATTATGATAATGTGCCATTTTCAATGTGCGCATCGAAGTCGTGCGCGCCGCAGCACGCGCCCTCTCTGGCGCCGCTTGCGAGCTTCCACTACTAAAAGACACAAGAAGCACCAGCCCTTAGTAAACAAATTACTACCTTAAAATACGCAAATAAGACTAAATTTCGATAACCACAACTGTAAAGATAAAACTACACGCAATCCTAATACTCCTCATGCCAATAGAGACAATAAAGCTCAAGTTGGGTCCATTGACTTAATAGGGAAATATGTTGATTATCATGGAATCTTTACATTACGAGACGTAGGAATGGAACTTTTATTAATATCACTGCGCTTTATTGTACTATAGGTGTTGAAAGTGACAGTACAATAAGAAGAGGGGCCTTACGCCAAGCTCTTAACGCGATCCAGTTCATGACCTGAACTGAACTGTTCTTCTAATTCGTACCCTGACAACAGCTTAACGTACAATCTAGTAGGTCATGCCATCTGACAGCGATTGTGCCAAACTGAATCGCATGTTTTGGTTTCATTCACTCAATTTTGTACTGGTTTAGTACATTGATGTCATAAAGCAGCTCAACTGAAACGCTCAAACTGTCACTGTTACTATTTTTCTCATATTAACTGAAACGTTTGTTGGATTCTTGACGAATATAAGGTTATTTGGAGCTGCTTTAGTGAATTTCTATCAAAACCAAAGTAAAGTGTACTTTAATCTTGCTGTGACAGTCTGAAATACATAACATAGGTGCCTTTTTTACCGCATGTGTTTTTCTCTAACAGATGTGTGATGATCTACTGTTGTTTGAGTTTTTGGAGGAAGATTCTGCCTCACACTACGCACAAAAACTTAAGAGGCTTCAGATACGCGGCCGTTGGACCCTTTCATTAGGCGCTACAGGCTATCCAAAGTATCTGTAGTGCTCAATTTGTGCTCAGAGTTGAGCCCGCTGATCAAGGAGCCTGTCAAGCCAACGGATTTAACCGTATAGAGAACAAGGTAGATAAATAACTTCTTGTCTCTTTCGTATAATTTATTCATAAACCTAACCTATGTATGTCTTTGTTTGTTTGTGAGAAAAGATTTGAGAAACTGCATACCTAAGTCTATCCAATTTTTACAACTACATTAATGTGTACTATTAGGGTGTACAATCATTGTTGTAATTTGTTCAAGGTTTAGATTGTACTGGCATTCTATGCCACAGGATCTTATCAAAGACTAGTTGGAGACGTAGCTGGTCATTCAGTGGCACAACAAACGGTGTCATCAGTATTGCATGAAATAAACAATGGTTTAAATTCTCCTCAAATGAGAAATAAATACATTGTTTTCCCAAGCACATTGGAGGAGAGGAATACCATAGGAAGAGAGTAAGCAAAGCAATATTTTTTGGGTTTATATTTTTCAGCACGAAGAATAATAAAGTAAAACCTAAAGATGCTTCCACTTCCACCAGTTGACGCTACTACTTTCCGCAGTACACGTGTATCGTCCCTCTGCATTCAGGCCTGTGCCTTGAATCTTGTAGGCAGCGGGGTGGCGGTGGCGGCGGCGTGGTAACAGCAGGATCTTATGCGTAAAATCAAAATGGACCGGCCCTCGAAAACAGTGGCGCGGCCAGCAGCGGGGCGGGAGCGGGCAGCGAGCAGTGTACTTATGTCAAACGGTGACCGCCCGCTCGTTCTTTTGCCCACAATAAATAGAGCGTTAGGGTGCTTCTACACGGCGCATGCAAGTGCCTCAACATGCTCAAGCTACATGCGCCGTGTACACGCACCCCGCGGGTAGCTTTATCAAGTAGCTTGCACATGTTACTCGCGCGGGTAAACCGCAAATCCCCACCATTACTTGCGCGAGTTGGCAGGTTGGTGCTTATACACGGCGCATGGCCGTGTATAAGCACCCCGCGGGTAGCTTGATCAAGTAGCTTGCGCATGTTACTCGCGGGGGTAACCCGCATCTTTACTTGCGCGGGTTACATGCGCCGTGTACAAGCACCCTTAGGAATAAATTTGAATGAAAAAGATGTTGCCGCCGTTATTCAGACAATTCGTTCGCGAATAAAAACCAATATCTTGATGACACAATCACAACGCTAGGTACGCGGCTATTCGCTGGGTGCGAAGTACTAGGTGGGGGCAGTACTATTCGATTGCAGCGTTCATTGTGGCGAATAGTAGAAGTGCCGACAGCTTTGTCTCAGAGTACATTCAGCTCTGTCAACTTTACATAATTATTTTTATAATCGCATTATGCCGCCCGCCGTCGTGCACGGTGCCAATAGTCACGGGCGATCTGCCCGCTAGTTTCGAGAACGGGCCTGCGATGCCTGCCCTGCTCCCGCGCCGCCACCGCCCGGCTACCCGCAAGATTCAAGGCAGAGGATTCTTGGGAATGATTCATGATGAAATATAAATAATTGTTAAATAAAAGTTTCCTTTTCAATTACATTATTTAATAAAATAAAATCAAATACATATTGTTGTTGTATACAAATTGTTACCCTAATTGTTGTTTGTAAATTGTTGTTGGCTACACCTAGGGCGACTTTCACCAAAAGTAAAACATGTTTAAAATTTTATTTAGTGTAAAAATTCCATACAATTTTGACATTAAATAAAATTTTAAACATGTTTAACTTTTGGTGAAAGTCGCCCCTAGTATAGGTGCTGTGTCAACAATTTGTTCTTAAACTAAAAAATATAATTTTACATTCGGGCTTAATTTTCAGTGCCAGAACTGACAGATGAAGAGGTTCACCAAGAAGCTCAAATGCAACATGACTATGTTGATGTTGTGCATAGCAGCCAAGAGCTAGACGTGTTCATCGGCTGTGGGCAATCCGGGAAGCCTGAAAAACAAAGTTATTATAATGTAATAAGCTGTTGTTTCATTTTGTATATATTGTAGACGTTGAGGGTTGGGTTTTAAATAAAACCAGAGATTCATCAAAACAGTGATAATATTAATTAAAAAAATACCTATCAACTCTTTTTTTATTGCGGTTAAATCATCAAATGAGTGCTCCCCACCCAGGCCAGAGCGAGAGGGACTGTCACATCTGTACTGACAAAAATCCACGGTGTTCTTCAATAGCCCTTTACGTTCCAGGGTCACGGTAATTCGGTAAATCCCGTGACCCCGGCAGGCCTTCTAAAGGAGGCCCCGTAATTATGCTGACACTCTTTGAGGCGCGCGTGGAACAAAACGCGCCTATGGACCATGCCCGTGTCGGGTGTGGTCCATGTTCGGACAGAGAGTCGCTCATTACTCACCGCCCGATCCTACGGTGGCCGAAGATCGTCTTGCGACATCTGTTGTCGTGGGCGTCTACCACTGCGTCTGGGCTGTGCGGTGGACGCTGTCCTATTTTAAAATAGAAACTTATTTTCTTACCTATTATTTAAAATGCCTTTTATTTCTCCGAGTTTGAGGAATACATTTTCTAAAATTGTGTTTTCGGTCTTCAATCCTAAGTCTTTCTCTAGACATGTTAACCATTGTCTGCCTTGCTGTGGCTGAAGACATGGGTACAACTCGGCGCTGAGTAGACGAGGCGTGTGGCGCCGCTGCTGTGGCTGATGGAGGGGCTGGGGTCTGCGCTAGCGGAGGGGGCGGGGTAGCTGCATGTGCGTGCGCTGGCGACTTTAGATTTAAGCTTGCACTTATAGTCATTCCAGTACTGAAAAGATGGCGCATGTTAGTACCTGAATGTATTTAACAATATTGTGAAGCAATTTCAGTAACATAAAACATAATATGAAATTCATTTACCTTACACCAACCCTTCCAATCTTTCTCTCCACCATCACCGTGAGAATTAAGCTGTCTGCTTCTATTATCCACATCTTTTTTGCATGCTCTCCAGCTTGGGATGTTTTATTGAAGCCCGTTGCGAGAGCTTGATTGTCGTTTATAAACTCCCACAACGTCTCCAGCTGTTTGAATGTTACTCTCCTTCTTCGACTAGAATGCAACAGAAAATAACTTAAATTTCTTATCACAAAGACAGCTTCTTGAAGAAAAGCACTTTCGAACTAAAATCTAGTTCGAAAGTGCTTTTCCTCAAGAAGCTGTCTTTCTAATAAATCATTAGGTTCTCGAAGGAATTATTTAATTTCAGTAAATAAACAAAACAATGTTTAATACTTACGACATTCTTTGAATTATGGTATATAAAGTGTTATTTGAAATCAAAACCCACTTCACTTAAATTTTCCACTGAAATCACAACCACAATCACAACTCCACAGATTACATAAAGAATAACTAGACAAACTGACACTAGGGTATTAAACCCTTTTTCAAAAAGTGTCTCATTTGAATTAAACTGGATAATAAAGTACTAAAAAATTACAAAAAAAATCTTAAATCCGTTAGTGCCCTAAAAATATACCTATATTTTATTATTTTGATTATCATATTTCACGCTTAAGTTGACGCAAATGCTTTGAAGCCATTTTGATAACGTCAGAATCAGTTTATGTGGTATTCGATTATCCAATATGCAATGACGGGGGTGCTAAGACAGGAAACCTTCACGTGCGCCCGTGGACTGGAGTTCCCTCTCGGATACGTCCGGGGGGAAGACCAGTTTTTCGGGCCGGTGCACCCCGGGATGCGGGCAAAACTCTTCCTTAGGGTGCTCCCACATCTAACGACGCGGATTCGGATTTTTCCTTCGCCCTTTCTCTTTCTGTCGCTTAGAACTGCCATTTGCTAGACCGAGACAAAATGCGATCGCATGCGACGGAATCTTCAAGGCGGCCGCATGCTATCGCATTGTCTCGCTCTAGCAAATGGCATTTCTAAGCGACAGAAAGAGAAAGGGCGACGGAAAAATCCGAATCCCCGTCGTTAGATGTGGGAGCACCCTTAGGCACTGTGTGCCTACGGGGTCTTCGCCCGTATGCGAATAGCTGTCGTGTGGACGCTCCAACGCGTGTCCCTCTGATCAGCAGAGGGCACAGCGGCGGAGCGGGCTTGCGGACGGTGAGTGATGGGTAGCTCGCCGTCCGACGAGGGACCAAGCCCGGGTCGGTGGCGCGTCGTGTTTCGCGCCAAATGCCTGCTTGGGTCGCGGGTTTTTTCTTAACCCAGGATACCGTGGCCCCAGAACGTAAAGGGCATCCGAAGGAACACGAGTGGATTTTAGTCAGTAAGAGTCTGTCAGTACCTTCCGCCCCACCTACCATAATCTTTCGAACTTACCGCCTTGTCTTCCGTCAACAATGACGCAACATCATCATGGAGGCTACCGTTTTTTTTCTGGAATGGCTTCGAGGTCTTTGTGTCAAAGGCTACCGTTTCATTTAGTAAAAGCGCAAATTAAAAAAATGAAAACTTTGAAATTTAATTCAAAATAAAATACCTTATTTTTTCCCGTTTTTTTCTACTCTAGCAAAATCCTAAATGTAAGGTTTTATTATTGCACGTAGTTTTTTTTTTGTATTTAATAGCAAAAGGTAAATAAATAATTATGTACTGTGGCAACTAATTAAAAACGATTAAAAAGGAAGACATCTCAGTTTGAGTTCCTATACTGCATCGCTGAAAGACGTACCCTGACGTCCAATACGCTCAGCGACATTTCGATTGTTATAAGTGAATGAAAGATCGCAATTTTGAGCTGAAACGTTGTTAGTGAGAAAGAGACAACGTTATTATTAAATAGCGTTGTCTCTTTTTCACCAAAAACGTTTCAAAACGACTTTGACAAACTTTGTTTCTTTGGATAGACTAGGTAATGCCTAATGAATTCGGCATCATCGTTATTGAAGGGGTCCAACTGACCGCGAAACTGGAGCCTCTTACGTTCAAAAACTCAATAAAATAAATCATTAGACTATTACAGAAAACCAAATGTGGTTGAAAAAATTTATGTAGGATAGGTATTATAACTTTAAAAGAAAGATTAAAGTACACTCACGTCGGTTTTTGCAAAAAATCCTCTAAAAACTTGCTATTCATCAATAACGTTTCAGTTTATCTTAAGAAATAGTAACTTTTATTGGATTGCTTATTTTGACAACTTGAGCGTTTCAGTTGAGCTGCTATAAGACATCAAGGTACCAAAGCGGTACAAAATTGAATGAATGAAACCAAAACTTGCGACTCAGTTTGGCACAATTGCTGTCAGATGGCATGGCCAATTAGATATTAGCGTCGAAAGAGACAATGCTATTATTAAATAGCGTTGTCTCTTTTTCCCCGAAAACGTTTCAGCTTATTGGACGTCAGGGTACGAGTTTTAGCGATGCAGTTTATGAACTCAAACTGAAATGTCTTGCTTTTTAATCGTTTTTAATTAGTTCAGGGTAGGCCTGCAGTAATCCATTACGTAGATGTTTATAAAAAATATTTGGAATTAAGTCACGCGTGTGGGATGTGAATCGGTGTTTTTATGGTAATGTTATGGCGGCAATAGAAACCTTCTCCCGACGAAGCGAAATCGACCAAACAATGTGTTGTTTCAAAACATGCCATTGTAAATTTCCCATCACTGATTTTATTTTTATTATCCAATATACACGTACGCATAGTAATATTATACAATCGAATAAACAAGGAAGAACAAGCCAAAGAAATTTTATGAAAGCTGGCTTATTTCACCGGAATAATAACAGCCGGTATGATAGATCTGGGGAAAAACAACATAACAATGTTTTCCTATTTCACCTGTGGAATGTTTACTGAACCTATTTTACTATTAGGAACGAGGAACAGCTTTATATTACGGTGGTTGCATAAATAAATAGATGCGAATATTAGCACAATGACCATTGGGCCTAGTGGCCCAGTGTACATTGAAGACTTATGATGTAAACCAGACATTTTGTTCTAAAATAGGAGAACAGGTAGGTAGGGACAGATGAGTCAACTTTACCTGCGGGGTTTCTGTATAAATACCGATATGGGAGTATATTAGCACCTGGCTTGTTGAGAATTTCTGAGAATATTAGCATAAAACAGATATGCCAGGACGTTCGCGCCCTCAGCCGTCATACAAGGCGCCATTTATCTAAGACAAGACTGATACCCCGTCCAGTTTCCTCGGTGCCGTTATTACTACTAATCGTTGATAATGTGCTGATATACTAAGAATATTAGATGAAAATTCTTCCAACAAGATATAAATAATACCAGCGAAGTTCAACATTTTCATAGTTTCTCAAAAAAATAACACCTTAGATTTGTATGGCTTCGTTTCCTGCAAATGTTACATCTTATAGATTTGGAAATGTTTAAGGAAAATTCTGTGATGAAGTATTATTTTATAAACTTCCGTTTTAGCTGATGATTCAAAGCTTCCGAATGAATTTCCGTTACTTTGTGGGTAGTTAAAAGATATCATATTTTTCTCATTTCCCTATTACATGTAATTAAATCCCCGTCACCTATCACTTACCGCTATCCCCAAGTGTCTTCTTGCATAATTTAAACATACCTATCAGAAATAAGTTTTCTACCTGTACATCCGCAATTACCGGTTCTATCTTTCACGTTGGTTCCTGACAGGTACTGAAAAGCGGCGCATTTATCACTACTGAGCCTTCTATTGATGTACAAGACGGACGATGAATACCACGTAATTTAAATCCCTCTGTTGAAATCTTGTGGGTGGTTCGCCATCAATCCTGTGGGAACTGCAACCGAGTGTTAATTATAAAACATTTATCCTGTCTTTTAGTTACCGTTTCTGCGATTGTTTGTGCACGACTCGTCTCGAGTGTGGGTGTCTGCAGTGCTTTAGTATTCCTGGACGCATTTGTGGGGATTCGTCTGGTCGGAAGATGCGTTTTGTATCTGGTTTTACTACCAACATGCTATTGAGAGTGTTGTGTAATTGAGACCAAATGTGGGTTGGGAAATTTTATGGGATAAAGAAAGGTTTTATTATTGTGTTCTTTGTATACACAACTGCTTTATCTATAAGACTGGAGTCCAGTGGAGATTTCCAGAAACTACATCGCACCGGGCCCATAAGCTAATCAAACACAAACGTTAGAAGAAAGCGATACCATATACTCATTTGAGGAAAGAGCATGTTTAGCTATCCTAAACCTATCTTTGAAGTTTTCATCTGAAAATGTTTCGTAACAGGATAGTCAAAACTAAAAATTTGTGTTTCGTAGTAAATTCTACTGTTTTTAGCCGAAACTGCAAAACGTTTACATTGTTAATCTCCGTAACGAATACAAATCATCTACAGCTGATGCGGGCATAATATTATCTTAGAACGAAGCCCTAAAAATACTTATACCTATACAATGTAACAGAATGGAAAGACCACGCTACCGAGTAACTTGTAACATATTAAGTCTGTTTCATCTCAACATCAATTTATTCGCTATAAAAATTATAATTAAGCGTAATTTTTCCATGTATCGGCGCATTACACGGTGCGGGTTTCGCTTCAATACGAGAATCATGTTTTATAGAAAAGTGGATCTTTATTGAGCGGTGAAAGGCGTCAGTGTACTGGTAACTTACCATTATAGCTGTCTCGGCGGCTGGTCGGGGACATTTGTTTAAATTTATGCTTGTTAAAGCGAGGTGACTGAAGGCACGGCTACACGACATGGCTCCTCGATAAGCTTATCATTCGTTAGCATGCTTGTACACTTGTGTTTCTAATATATCTTGACGGTTTTGAATTTCTATGCAAATTTTGGATTGCGTGACGAAAGACGTTTAACGTTATAGTGTGAATACAGTCATATTTTTCTAGAGTTACTCCCCAGGCATTTTTATAACGATGTGTTCTTTGTCAGTTTACCGAAAAATATTCGTTATCGTGTTTTGCATGAATCACGAATTTCCAAAAAACGATTATTTTGAAGAAGCATCACACCTTGTTAAGAAGAACCAATAATAATAAAGATCGGTCTGAAGATTTTCCTCTAAAACATTTATTATAAACAAGCAGCTACGGAACACTTGGTAAAGACTAAACACTGTGGTTTATAACTGGGTAGTACAATCGATTGAAGCGTATCAACTAGATTATCTAGATAGGTAGGTAAATATAAGTTTCAATGACATGACATCAGACTGACCTACTCTATTTTATAAATCTTTTTTTTCTAGTAAATTGTGATACAGTTTTGTTTATGAAGAGGAACTGTTGATAATATCATACGATCGTCAAGGTTGTGGAGAAATAAGTAAGCCAATGACTGATTTACATTTGATGCTGAAACTGACTTTGATATATTTAATGTGAAACTGATACTCTAACTAACATCAATCTATCAGATACATTTTCACTGCCCAGTGGACATAGGCACCTTCCTAAGGGACCACCGTTGACCTGACCTGTATTTCTGACTTCTTTAACTCATTCCGCTGATCTCGACATCGAGCTCTTTGTAACAGCGAACCTCTTCACATAACCTCCTTTAGGGTTAGACCTCATCTGGCAGGACGGAATCGCCTTTTTCCGTCGCCCTTTCTCTTTCTGTCGCTTAGAACTGCCATTTGCTAGACCTAGAGGCGATTCCGTCCTCCCAGATGAGTTCCAACCCTTAATGGGAATTCTTTAAACGACTTCTCCCATTCTCCTTACAGATATGAAGGGACGCTCTCAAACTCTTACTGACGAAAACATACCCTGTTCTTTCAATTTCCCATTACATTCCAAATCCTTGGTAGCTTTCGAACAACACTTCCTATGTTTATAACAAGATTCTATATACTTGTGCAGCTGGTGATCTAGATGTGGTTTCACATGTCAGTGTTGCAGCTAATTATATCATAACATAAACAGAGCATCTGTATGTAAACACTGAAACAATTTCAACAACTTGTGTTCATCTTCTCACACATATTAATATAGTTCATGCGAAAGTAGCTGTCTGCCTAGTACGTTTTCCTTAATAGCTGAACGATTTTTGATTAAATTCTATGCACAGATACTATTAGCCCTCGGTTGTTTGTTGTCGTGGAATAATTTCCGCCCCCAAGCGATCAAAGCCACCGGAAGTTACCGTATCTTTAGGCGAAACTTGTATTTGAAAATAGGATATTTTTATCCCAGCCATTTACGTCAATGGGGTATGTTTTGAATTTTGTCTTACGAGTAGATGAAAACGGTTACTTGTAAACACAATAAGTTTCCCATAAAACATAAAAAACATGGCGGGATATCTTTATAATTTATGTCAATATAGGTGCATAATCTAATCATTGACAGGGAATGAAATCTGAATATATGGCTCGCTTATCATCTGGCATAAGTTGTAAAAGTCAACGGAGGTGAAAGGTCAACTTTAAGATAACCGATGAGCGTGCAACCTGTCCCTGCATAGTCAATTTTTATCTTGTTGTAGGTACACTAGGCAGCACATCTGTGGTATAACAAAGCTGGCATAAGCTGGCCTTTTATTTTGTTATAGCTCTGAACTATGGTAACCAAGCCCAAACACAGCAAAGGGTTACTGTTAAGTGCGTTTGACTTTACCAATACTATTATGTTTTTTTTTTTTTTTGTGCCACAACATCAAACATTTTTCTAAATAAATGTTCTCACATTGACCTAATCTGAACTTAATCTTTCTTCATAGTCCACAGCTGGATATCGACCTGTCCCGTGCCAAGTTCTATTTCATCCTACGCTCGCATGGCGTGGAATGGAGAGGCCTGTATCACCAGTGGACACCTATATTTATTTAATTGTGTAAATTTATTTTCTTAGATTCTGTCTTTCAATCGTTCAATTTTTATTTTTGGGCACCTAACATGTTATCACTTACCCTTGGTTGACTGGTACAAACACAAAATGTATTGCTGCTTATCCCACCAACGGAACCGCAACTGACAGCCACGAATCTTTATTATACGACTTCCTTATCTAATCTACAAATTATCGCTTGAGAGGAAATTGGTCACAGGAACCTGTCATTAGCTAGCTCCAATGACGATTTACTCTTGCATAATAAATAAGCTTTTTTGTGTCCAACTCTGCGCAGTCATTACAGGAAGATATTTCAAATACATTTAAGAACAATGAAACTGAAAAGGGAAGCTTAAAGTGAAAGATCATAAATATCTATGCAACCTTATATTCTACCAACCACCTTATAATTTTTAGCTTTTAATATTATCAGCACTAGCTGCTGCCCACGACGACGTCGTCTGCGTGAATGCGTTGAAGAAATAAAGGTTCACTGCTCGTTTTCCGTAGGTGACAGCGTGATAATATATCGTGGCCTATATGTTGATCCGACATTTTAATGATATTTATGCGAAATTTTAAGTAAATCATTGCAGAACTTTTTGAGTTTATCCCGCACATGCATACAGACAAACAGACAAAAATTCTAAAAACTACATTTTTGGCTTCGGTATCGATTGTAGATAACACTACAACTATCCTTTAAAAAATATTTAATATACAGCTTTGACTTTCCTAAAAATAGTTTTACCACACGGTTGATTGAGTGATCGAGTGACCCTGGGTGTCGCGGCTGTATTATTAACTAAGTAGGTATGGCTTACAGATCGTTGTTCCGGGTCAAGCTGTTTAAGTATTTAGATTTATAAGTTCTTGAATGCACCAACACCCAAAGGAGAAATTCCAGTTAAAAAATGTAGCTTCAGTATCCAAATAGGGTTTTTAAGCGTTACTGTAAAATTGTATAAAAACAAGTTCAATCTCAACATCAAGTTCCATTACAGTTTATTTTCTAACTGGAACTTTACTACATTGTAAGGATGCTATGCAGACGTTAGCCCTCTACTCCAGTCTATCTATGTGCATAATCTAACAGCATTCGTGTATTTCATTTATAATAACGAATGTATTTACTATGATAGTCGGTAATAGAACGCTAACTGCCAGCGTATCTTCCGATAACTTTGTTACTTACAGATTGCAGCATCACTTTTCTTTATTAAAATATCTTTTGCAGAAGGTATTATGCAAAAATATTCCATATCTAAGTTTTGCCAGCGACTTTCCTCGCGTTTATGTCGAATATTATCCTACTAGAGCACAATACCGGGATAAAATTAATTCTTTGTGTTTTTCAGGCTTTAATCTATTTTTGTGTTTAATTTCACTCAATTCATTTTACCATTTCTGATGTGTTTGAATAACATACATTCATCCATTCAAGGTTTCGCATTTATATTATTAAAGAGTAACATTATTTTATCTGCGAGTTCAAGTACTGTTTCTTATGTACACCAACCTTTATATAGGCGTGGAATCATAATCTCAAGTATGTATAATATACGGTAGGAACATTTGCACGCAAATGTAGCGTTAGCAGTAAAATTGCTTATACGTTGGAAGCTGATTTCCCTTTCTAAGAGCTTGTTATCAAGCAGTTCAATATACCTAATGGACTCCTCCTACCAGTTATCAGTAAAAATACGACATATGGAAGTGAAATTGTCAATATTCTGACTGTACTAACTACTTCCCGTAGTTAATGTCTCTTTTAACATAGTATAAATAAAAAACCAGATAAACATGAATATTTTTTATTAGTATAAATATAAGATCATTTGTAGGACAAATTGGCACTTTATATATTAACAAGATAATAATAACTATATATTAAGGCATCAGATGGTTCATAAATATAAATACAAATTGTAGGACAGTCTTTTTTCTATTAGGTACTACACGACAAGTAGATTTTGCATCTCAATGTGAATTTTTCAATTAAAATTATGTAATCTAAACACCTCACTTAAAATATGTTGTAATGAAAAAAATGATAAGTGCAAGAAATATTTAATTAAACATTATGTATCAAAGAAAGGGCAATTCAAAATCAAGATTCGATCAAAAACACTTTTATATGATAAGTATGTAAGTACTTGTGTTTTAAGAGAAACGAAGTTTACGATATGAGAGTAGATAAACACTTTTATATGATAAATATGTAAGTATACCTACTTGTGTTTTAAGAGAAACCTTGTCTAATTGTGAAGTAGCTACATAGGTATCTTAACATTTCAAGTAATTTTATGCAATAGAAAACACACTTAACTAAAGTGCAAGATTAAAATTTCGAGTGTCTTTTAATATTCGACTAAGTAATATTTCAGTCTGATTAAATCTACGTTACTAAACTAATTTATTGCTTGTAATTGATTTTATGTACCTAATAATACTAAGAAATTATTTGAACAAATACAATGTTTTATGTCCATTACTGAACATAGAAGGCCACTTAACAGTCTACTAAAAGGGTACAAACACGACGCGCGACATCACGTTTATTACTTACAAACACAACTTTCATGCAAACCATTACTTAGCTTATCAGAGAAATATCCTCTATATATTACAGTTACAATAATTACTTAAGTACAATAAAGGTACACTGTACATAACGAGTAAACAGGCAACAGAAGGACCGTATTTCCACGTATCAATCCTAGAATCCTAGTATCCATCTTTATGTATTCTCATCTTTCTAGCCATCGTAAATCCACCTTAGCTGCGTCCCAGGCCCGGCAGACAAATCTCTTCGATCCGTATCGTCAGAGATAACAAAAGCATTCTGTAGTGCTACAGAAATAAAAACAAAACTCCTGTCACGGAGTGTACAAGATCCGGTAGTGTTAGGACATGCAGATCATATGCTGAGTGATGGTCGTTTCTTCCTCACGCTTTTGTTGCTCAAGCCAAGGATACTGCCGATTACCTGTGAGAAGAAACACTCTTTGTTACTTTTTGTCATATCCTAGACACGATTATTGTGTACTCGTATGTCGTGTAAGTCAGTTATGGTTATTTTAGGATTTCCATGTATTTACTTTTACTGTTTATATGACCTTTATGTTTTTATGAGGATATGGACAAATCAGTTAATATCTGCCGCCTGCATTTTATAGAACTGTCAACCGAACCGCAATGAAAACTCACCTTGGAGACGGAGTAGGCAGCGAGCTTGCGCCTGGGCGCGGGCAACAAGAGCGCGAGCGCGCGCGCCTCCCGCAGCAGCGCGTGGAAGGCGAGCGCGGCGCCCGCGCACGACTCCGCCGCCGACACCTCGTAGAACTGACAGCCGAACCGCAGCGACAACTCCTGGCCCTCTTCCGCCCTGACAACCCTGTTGTATGTACAAATAAATAATTATTTATTCTTATGTAACTGTCGAAGCACTATCATTACAGACAATTTTAAGAAAATAGTCTGAAAATGTCAAGTACTTATTAATTTACATAATACACGAAAGGATTTAAACTGATAGGCACTCGTAATTTAAATGACCTCTTCTTAAACTTTCCGGTAAATTGACCTACTGTAACAAAATTAAGTAGCTTTACTCCTGAATTTATTAAGATGTTTTGCATACCTGGCATGTTCCAGGTCTCGTTTGTTGCCGAGCAGGGTGACAGCGGTGCAGCCTGGTAGTCGAGTCCTCTCAAGTAGCGCTAGTAGCTCGGCAGCAGCCATGAAGGACCGTCGATCGCACACTGAGTATACCACCGCGAAAGCATCGCCCCATCGGAGGTGCTCCGCTAAACATCCACGTTTCTGGACAAAGAAATGTGCAGGTTAGACTTCTGCAGATATTATAAAGATTGATGCTTTATTGGGATTTTATGACCAATAGTAAATAAACAAAGAGCAGTGGTGGCCCAGTGGTATCGGCCCCGACTTACGAGTTTTAGGTCGTGGGTTCGAATCCCGGCAGGCGCATTACTTTGTGTAATTTATTTCATCACCTCTGCTCTCAAAACGGTGAAGGAAAACATCGTGAGGAAACCGGCATGTCCTAGAACCTAAAATTCGAAGACATGTGACTACCACCAATCCGCACTGGGCCCGCGTGTTGGATTATGCCCCCCCCCCTCTCACAGAGAGGAGGCCTGTGTCCCAGTAGTGGGAACATTAATAGGCTGATGATGATGATGAGTAAATAAACTGTAAATATTCATTATATAATTATAACCTATATTTTAGCAAATGAAAATGATATTTTCTGTTTCGTGCAATATCGTTATCATTTTTAAGCCGCACGCATGCGTTCTCAGAAACACAATTATTTACTTACTTAAAGTGTTTGTAAAACGATTACTTACAAAATATGAAATGTAGAAAGTATTGATATAAATTGTAAGTACTCGAGGTGCGTCTACTATTACCGATGGTATCAAGTAAAGATAAAACACTTACGGCGCAACCACACGTATCTAAGACTTCCACTTCAGACGTGGCGCCATCGAACGCCACCCGATGTTGATACAGGAAATCTGAAACAAAATCTTTATTTGACTTTGCAACAATCAACACTCCAGTCACTCGACCCGTTCTCAATATCGACCTCGTAATGTATTGACTTTCTGAAAGATGCTATCAGTCACTGAGATCTAGGTTACAACCAGTAACGCACTCGCTCGATACGCCAAATGGCTTATTAAGTGTCACTGATATAGGTACAAAAAATATGCAATAAATCTTATTGATTGGGATTTCGAGAACGCAGATTTAGGTGCTGATAAATGACAATATTTCATTCAGGGCAAAACCATTGTTAACTAACACGGATCGGAAACACGATATTTCCCATAAAGTTTTCACTTCAACGTCTGAAAACTCTTTTGTTTTTAAGTTTTAATTTTCTGTCATTTAATGTAATATGCTCCAAAGGTCGACGGCCTGTGCAGACCGGCGCCGGCGTCGTTCAGCCTTGGCACTCCGGCGCTGCGTCTTGCCAATATCGCAAATAAACCGACCATTGGCACTCAATGCGTGGCATTTGTGAGTGCCCTCTGTAAGGGCTCATGTTCATTGGTATTTCTGTCTTTCGTACAACACTGACACTCTTCGCATATCAACTAGGTGATCACAACTAAGAGGAGTGCCAGTTAAAATAACTAATATTACTGTTATAGTGACCTTAATATACAATAAAGGTGTTTATCTGATAGAAACTTTGTTTATGCAGATTCTGTTTGATATAGAAGAAACTACATCGGGTTTTATTACTCCGTTCAGATTCGGTAAAACGTGTTCGGTTAAACAACGCAATCCAATTCATGAATTAGGAAAATCCCAAAGGAAATTGCAATAAATGTTTCATCTGTTTCTGCAACGAATTTATAAACAAACCTCATTCACATAGTACCGAGTGTTGCTAAATATAAGTACTCACCGCCGGTAGAGCTGTACTCTCCGATGTATCGCTTCGTTAAATAACGAACCACCACGGCTGAAACAAAACAAACAAATTCAAACAATTGCACAACATTTCACACTTTGTCGATAAACTAAAGAACGTGTAGTTGATTACACTTTTAGTTCAAACTTTATCTAACAAGATAAAACACATAGATTAATTGAAATACTAGTTGGTAACAGAGAAAGCAGCAATTAGCAGGCACTCGGTAAGGTGTTACAAAATTTGTGCCCCTCAATGAATTTATAACTACAAGGTTCAATTAGAGGGAAAGTAGACAAAGGGCTAAAGGTGTACTGAAGTTATTGGTCAACCACCACACCAATTAACCACTAAAACGAGATACAAAACTGGGTTCTGTTAACAATCAGTGTTTTATGTGTATTCTTATATAAATGAATATAATCACGGGTTTATTGCGTAATTAATGGTACCGTTTAGGCCCTTGATTGCCTCTATTATTATTTGGAAACGTTCAATTTATTGTGAACCGAAGAATAGCTCATCAAACTGTCGATCACTACCAAATCTTCGGAGTTTTATTGATGATGGTAATAACGTTTTTCTGGTATCGATAATTACGACATGTTTTGTCCATTTTTTTAAGCGTGTATTAAATACAATCCGTTGATAAGGTGCAGAACGCTAGGCTAGTTTCAATAAGTTTTTTTTAGTCGTTCAAGAATTGTGCTACATTACAAATTATACCTACCTACTAGGTACTATGACTTGTGTAAGTGTGTATCGAAGGCATTGCTTGGCACAATGAAACATGATAAACTGACGTGTAACTCTAGACTAATAAATAAAATATAACACGTACTAATGTATTTTGTTACGTGCGTATAATACTTTATTGTTAAGCCTAGAATTAATTGGTAAAGTCCAAGACTGACACGACATAATTTTCTCATATTTTTCAAATAATTTTTAAATTCATTCACTAGCTGTTGCCAGCGGTTTCACCCGCTACAACTCGAAAATTATCCCACGGGAACGTAAAATCGGGATAAAAACTATCCTATGTGTTAATCTAGGTTATAAACTATCTGTGTACCAAATTTTAGCCCAATCCGTTCAGTGGTTTTTGCGTGAAAGAGTAACAAACATCCATACATCCATACTTACAAACTTTCGCCTTTATAATAGTAGTAGGATTTACAATTCCTTTTATTTATTTATTGTCCAATAAAATGTCTATAAACTTTTTGTATTAATAAGGAAAGCTGGTTACTCTACTTAAGACAGCTTTTAAATGCCAAGACGAGTCGTGTATTGTTTGTTCTGGATAAGCTCACGTTTGACTCGTTTCAGCAAACAGTTGTAACAAAATTAAATAATACGACTTTGAATCACGGTTGCCTGGAAAATTTCTTGACATCCGTTTTTTCAGGTAGTTTAAAATTGGAAAATTTAAATTCTTTATAGTTCAAGTTATATTCTTGAAATTATCGTTAATGAATAAGAATAAGAGATGATATAAACCATTTCAAATGCTGTCGAACAAAACAAACAAGTTAGTTCACTTCCTCATGCTCTATTGACGCGGGAGGAACGCGGAGCTATATCCAGACTAGGCTAACCGACCCACTGTACACTGTATACTGTCAGCACAACACACCTAGTCATACCGTAAATCCTAATTGCACACAACAACTATCAAACTGCTATTCCACCCACAAAAACTACAACTAACCCATTTATTTCCCTGGTTGACTCACGCCCTGCTTACATTATACAAATCTTATCGAAGACCAGCAATAGGTCGAACAAATATTCATAACCTGGAACTATAGATACTTCAATAATAAGATCCTCAAGACGAAATACAAGCCAATAAACTGTTGAGCTACAAATAATAAATAGCCCGTTTAGATTTGAATTTATCAATCAATAAACAGACCGACATCAAGCAGCAGATCGATCATGCATCTGTGATTAGAATCAGTTCCGAGACATCGCCCCAATACAAATCATAAACTGTAAAATGGATTATAAAGTGTCACATCTCATCAACTGCGCGGTTTATTGAGATTTGCTTCTACATCCAATGTTAGAAGTTATCAAGAAAACTATAAACATGTCATTTCAACGGATTTATGCTTGGGTTTCTGCTGCATATGTGGTTTTAATGTCAGTAAATATGTAGGTACATGTTTTATGTCTGTGTTCCGTCAAGCTTGGCAGGTCAGGAGCGCGGGGCGTAGTGATGTGTACTCAGATTCAATGAACCAGCTCAAAACAATCGATGTATGTTAATTGCGATTTCACGGCTATCTATCGAGGTTGTCGAACTTTCCTTTTATGTGCACTCTCCCGGTTAAGCATCCTTTATTGATTCAGTATAAATATTTTGCTGGCTATATTAGCTGTTAACCGTCACTACTTACTCGCCGAGTGTGGCACTACAATATTTTTTATTTACAATGTAAGCAAATAAAAGAAACGTACATCTGCGTATTATAAACAAAACACCAATTTGTTCATGCATCTTTGAAACAACGCGACGTGCGAATGTACGATGCAAGCTTTTATTACCTACAGATTGTAGATAAAGACTACTCCATAACTTCATTAACAAAACTGGCTCTCTTACTGTAAAGCGTACTCAAGTATTGCAGAATCTGAAAACCCTTATCAAATCGTGCAAAATAAACATGCAGCTTGAGTCTTACCAATTATACTAACGAGTACTTTCACTTGAACACTGATAGCTAGGCAGTTCAAGGTGATCCGCAGCCACATTACTCTGTGCAGATAGCGCCTCATACCATAAAATCTAGGTTAAATTTGTTAGTCAGTCAGAACGGTCTTCAATTCGCAATGCACGAATGGCTCTGAAATAGGTGTTCCTTACTACAATACAGTGAGTGATGCCCCAACTACTGGTTTGAGATTGAAACTGTGCATACATGGCGAGGTTTATTAAGATCTTGACCGTGAAGCAGTCGGGCTCAGCCACGTTTTTAACTTTTACATTCATCTCCAGAATAAACTGGATTGCGGTAACGGCTCAGCCACGTTTTTAACTTTTACATTCATCTCCAGAATAAACTGGATTGCGGTAAGGAGACCCATAACGGGACTCTGGGAAACGAGGGATTTAAGCGACGTGTGCTGAGCGAATACGGTAGCGCTAAATGTTAATTAAGAGCATCGGCGAGGTGATCACCTCCGGTCCCGGCCTGTTCGCCACGGTACAGTAATTGGACGCCACAGAGTTTCATTTACATTTTTACTTTCAGTTTATTTCCTTAAGGCTCTCATATTTTGCAAAATCGACGTCCGATGAGCGGGGAAAGTTTGACGATTTCCCCGCCACCAGCGCCACTGTCGCGAAATTATTGAAAACCTAAGTTTTATGTATTTCATTTCTAAAACTTCAATATTTCATACAGTGTTCCCTTCACGCAAAATACATTTATTACTCTAGTAGAAATATTTTATCACAAGGATGTCAATGCATTTACGAATACAAAATGATATAAATACCTGTTGATGCAAACAAATATTTTATAAATATATTCGTCCATTCACAGACCTAAATATATTTTATAACATTTTGACACAGATTTTGATGTCCCCAGATAACAAAAAAAAAACTACTATTTTTTAGAAAATTTATGAGCATTGGCATACTGTGCCAAAATGACAATACCCAATTATCTATAATGCCCCAAACACACGAGCGGAGCGTTTTATTAACATGCGTTCACATTTTCACAAAGCGGCACGCCCTTCACCATCTGGTGGTGTGTACCAGTACACATTTTACGAATAAAACATTTACTTTTTTTATCTGTTTTATCATCAATTCATCATCATCATGATCATACGATGTTTTGTGTATAATTTAAGAACAATTTTTTCACTGATGCATGGAAAAACATTATCAAAATTAGAACTTCGATAAATAAATGTTTATTAAAAAAAACTACAAAGAATATGGAATTTATCTATATATATAAAATTCAAAACTGACTGACTGATCTGACAACGCACAGCCCAAACCGCTGGGCCTAGAAACTTGATATTTGGCATAAGCCCTCCTTATACCACGTAGGTGAGCACTAAGAACGGATTTTGCGAAATTCGGCCCCTAAGGGGTGGTTTTTGGGGTCGATAGTTTGTATGAAACTTTGTTACTACAAGCGCTAGGAAATTTAAATTTGCAGTACGGATTCTTTTGAAGACATTTGAGTTACCTATGACAGGATTTTGCGAAATTCGACCCCTAAGGGGTTTGTTTTTATGGTTGACAGTTTGTATGAAACTTTGTTATTAGAAGTGCTTGGCGTCTCAAATCTTGCATGGCGGTTCTTATTAAGACGTTAACGCTCACCAAGGAGGAAATTTTGTGAAATTCGCCCCCTAAGGGGTTGTTTTTGGGGTTGAAAGTTTTGAGACTCAAATTCTACATAGGGGTTCTTTTTTGAGCGTAAGTGATACCTAAGTCGGGATTTTGCGAAATTCGACCCCATTTTGGGGTTGATAGTTTGTATGAAACTTTGTTACTACAAGTGCTAGAAGCCTCAAATTTTGCATCGGGTTCCTTTTTGGACGTAGATGCTCACTATGGATTTTGCAAAATTCGGAACATTTTTTTTTTTTTTTTTGGCGTGGTAAAATCATCAAATGAGTCCTCCAACCCCGGGCAGGGCGGGACTGTCAGACTTCTACTGACTAAAATCCACGGTGTCCTTCATAGCCTGTTAAGTTCCGGGGTTACGGTAAGGGAATAATCCCGCGACCCCGGCAGGCTTTGGCTCTCTGAGAGGGGCCCTCTGAGAGCCCCGTCATTATGCTGACGCTCTTTGAGGCGCGCGTGGGACACAACGCGCCGTCGACCCGGGCATGGTCCTTGGTCGGGCAGCGAGTTGCCCTTTACTCGCTGCCCGCATGCCCGCGCCTACGGTGGCCAGAGATCATCGAGCGACGTCCGTCGCCGTGGGCGCCTACCACTGCGGCTGGGGCGGAGGGAGGACGCTATCCTCTCTCGCTCGCGGCCTGCCTCCTCCTTTACAAAATTCGGACCCTAAGGAGTTTTTTTTGGGTTTAAATCTTGCATATTGGTTCTTTTTGAGACGTAAATGCTCACCAAGGTGGACATTTTGTGTAATTCGACCCGCAAGGGGTTATAATGGTAATTGTGCATTAGGGTCATTTTTATTAGGCGTGGGTGCCACCCAAGATGGGATATTGCGGGGTAATAGAATTTTTGTTGAATATTGACTTAAACCAACAGTACCTCATATAGAGGGTGGCCTTCACTAGAAATTCACAAAGGCAAAGTTCGAAAATCACGCGGACGAAGTCGCGGGCGTAGTGCTAGTATTATTCTAATTCTATTATGCATTTAAATTACAACACCAAATTATTCATAAAATGTGTTTAAAATATAAATTTTAAACATATTTTATTTTATTTTGTTGTTTATTTTATACAACAAAATTGCAGGTTTTTTGTCCGATAGCCATAAAAAGACTTCTTAACGTTTCCGGCGGGAAATCAGAACAAGATGGAGAACTTTTGTTACTGCTGCACTTTAGCAGCTGGCTAAATGAAGTAAATGATGGTAGTGTCATCCTCTATTCGTTCTATTAGAGCAACCAAAATTATAAATTTCCCGCGAACGTGCCTTTCCCATTTTTTTGTAGGATAAAATATCACACTTCATGTAAAAATAAAATTGCTATTATTTAGAAAAACTATTACTAAATACAATATTAAAAAGAGTAATTTCTATGAAACTAATGCAGTGTCGTTTAGGCGATGCTAATTCCTAGTAAAACAGATTGTGGACGCGCCACAAAACTTGAATCACGATCACTGTTTTTTTTTAATTTACTAATTATTCTTTATATTCTAGACAAGTACGTCTAAATTCTTTAAAAAAAAAAACAATATTGTACATTTGGTCTTAGATAATTATGATTTTCAACCACGTCGCAAAAAAAAATTAAATAGAGCGACAAACAACTTGTACTGAACACATGGTGAGACTGAGCAACAACCACCGATTTTTCATCGCATAATTGCAGTACTTTGTGGCCAATCGCACAAGTGTTTTTTTTCTGGGCATGGGAAATAGAAAAAAATGTATTCCCATATTGTATCTGTTCAAACGTCAACGATTATAAAACGCGGCGTTTTTGTTCAAACTCCATTTGATTTTAAATGCTAGGCGGTGACAGTTAAGTTCAATTTTATGTACCTTTTTGTTAAAACTCTGCGTTTTTTTACGTCCAAAAAACAGCGCTAGTGAGAATGGAGCTTTATGCGATATTTAACAGCGTTGTGGGTGTTACTCCTTATTTGTAGGTGACATGGGTGACATGTAATCTTGAAGTATTCAAAATATTGACAATACAGTAATTTTCATTTAATTATTTTAATCCTGTTTCTTCGAAATTGTTATAAATCTTTGACGAAATGAAATAAATAATAATAAAAGTGAAGTGCATCTTATCCTATATTGCAATTCGATACCATTAGTGGTTGTTTTCAGTTACATAATTATTGTTGACTGAAATTCAGTACTAATAAGAATAGTTCACGTGAAATGTTATATAGATCCAAAAGTATTGGACGATGGAGAATGCAAAATATTGCAGAACGATGAACAAGAACCGTACTACGATATCACGATAACATTGATATAGGTACCTGTGAGTAATTTATTATATTGATAGAAACAATTCGTAATGTATATTATACGTATTCTAAAATTCTCATTCTCTCAAATCCCTTATTTGCTCCGTACATCAAGAATGTCTGTGCGTCAGAAATTTCCTGCAATTAAATTCAGTAAGTTCGGTTTCTTTTCAATATTTGTTAATGAAAATAATATGTTATTGAAAATAGAAAGTTTATAGGTCTATTTTACAGCCATGTCCGTTTAATCAGGTCCCATTAAACACAGCGTATATATGCCTAAACATATTTTGAATAATCAATAAGCCTACGCTATCTTTTTCTCAATTTCCAATTTTTCTATTACGAAAATCTGACAGCCCCGATCAGAAAAAAAGTGTCATAGGTCTAGTCTGTAAGAGCCACGCTGGCTGACTGATTCGTCAACGAGCGACAGTGATGACACTACTTTTGAAAGGCAAAAGATGAGAGGACGATAGTGAATGTGTGCTTAGAATAAAACGGCGTATGTGCCCAAACACATTGACGTCTTTTTATAAATTAAAATTGTTATTAAATGAAAAAGTAACCTGATAAAGTTCTGACAAACATCATTACCTATTTATTGATATATTCTTCAGGACCAAAAGTTTGATCTACTTCAAGTACCACTCAAAAAACGTTAAAAAAATCTCTATTTTCGCGATTTTTTTTGATCGAGTCAAGTTATAAATATCGCGTTTTCAACTGGAAAATAACATAGACAGTTTATTGAACTATAACATACATTTTTTTCAGATCGAAAAACGAATATTTGATTGTTTGCCGTTGAATCAAAAATAGGTTGATTCCGAATTACGTGCCCTTAATTTCTTTGGCGTCCTATATGCACTATGACTTTATTAAAGCCCATAAAATAAAAACGCATCTATTTAATTTATTTGTGCTAAGTTCTGGAGATGTTACAAAACTTTCTCTTGTAATCTTAATGTGCTGTATCGACATGCTAATTAGAATTTCACCGCAGTTATTTTTGACAGGTGACAATGATGAGCTTATTTGACCTGGAAGTCTAGAAAAGTTTGACCTCATAATTCACTTCAAACAAAGGTCTAAGGTGGCATGCTATAGCTAATTATCGACAAACAGATATTGACAGTTAAACAAATTGAGGAGTTAGAAACATGTGTGCAAACATCGATCATGATTCAATGAACAAATATAAAAGCAAGAAACCACAAAGCGAAAGTAAAACAAATCATTATTATTGGAATAGTTTGTGTATTTTTGGTTTCAGAATTTGACGGTGTATATAGTTTTGTCTTATGTTACTGAGTGAAAAGAAAAGAAAAGTGGAAAGAAGAGGTGTGTAAACCTCTTTTTAACACAAAACCGTTCATTTAAAACATGCAGTCTAAATTCGCTAAAAGCTGAAAATCATAACAATGCACCCATCAGATCATCAGATATTTCTTTCTTCGCTATAAATACATTTCTAACTGCGAATTCTATTTGGAACGCTGACTGAGCGATCGAATATTCGGTCGGCAGTGTATAATTATGTCGTATCGTGAGTGGGATACAAACTAAAATATACAGAAGGTTTATAACTATTTGGTCATGTATCTTTAGAAGCTAAATATCGGAGACATACCGAAGAATAAAAAGGAATGAGTTTCTGGTGATTTGGAAAACTATCTTGCTTATTTTGTGAATACTAGATCAAAAGTGAGCTCTGGCCGAAATTACTAATCAGATAGAGATACAGAAAAACGGTCAAGGACAACCTCTAGCTCGAAATCTATGACTCATTTGCTTGAAACTGATCCGTTTGGCAAAGACACGATGCCAACAAATTCTATGTAGATTTTTTCGTCTCCAGCGTCTGTGGATTTTCTGTGTTTAGTTATTTAGTATTGGAGTGAGTGTGCGTGGTGCGTGCAGCGGGTGTCCCGGCAGACGTCTGACCGGGTGACTCACTGCGCGCCGCGGCATGCGGTTGAGCTGCGCACACGCCGCTATTAATACTACTGCAGTTGACATTTACTCGCTCTCGATCTATGATCCCGAAACGCAATAAGAGTTTTATGTCATTTGTAATGTTGCTTATGATGTGCACCTCGCGATGACTAACTTCGACTTTAATCTGGGAGTTAAGAGGTTCATAGAAATGTTTACTTCATTTCATGAGAAATGTAAATCTGGAATTTATCCGTGAGTGCTCAATCATTTTCAGCGTGTTATTATAGTTTTACTGAAAGGACTCTTACATTTCGAATATACAAACCATATAGATTAAAACGCATACCCTCTACATACCACGTACAATAGTACACAATACAATGAGTATTTACCTCAGCACATAGGAAGTCAATACCAAGCTTGATCTCAAAATGTCTCCAGTATTCTTTCAACCTGTTTGTTCGCGCATTTATTCATTTATACTCATAATATGATTTCATGCATGCATGTATCAGGGTCACAATCTCAAGACACTTTATCGTTGAGCTATTCGCCAAGTTAATATACCTATAATATTCTCCTTCAGTAACCAGATACTCAGATAGGTAGGTACTTACCAGTCGTAATGGTGAATTCTTGGCACTCAACGCCTTTATGCCGATAGTCATAAGTAACGGTTATACAGATGGTCCATCTAGTACACGTGGCAAGACATATAACAGCTATTAGAGTTTTGTTTTAATCGTTTGTCATAATATTTCCATTGTACTAACTTTGTGGGTGTTATCAGGGTCGAGTTTGTTATGAAAACTGTTACGTAATCTGGACACTGTAAGCGAACTGCGGGTGGTAAGCCACGCGCCACGTTTGCAGCTGAAAAACTTTGAAACATCAAAGACTTTGAAAACAGTTCAAAACTTCAAAGTGAAAAGAAAGCACAAATTCATGATGTTAAAAACTGGTCCATATTATGAAACCTGTTTAAGTAAGAAACCATATTTAGCCAAAGATCAAACTAGAATATCAAAGAAACAATTCTCGAATGTTTCCAGAAAAACTGCCGACTAATCAAACAAAAATTATAAACATCCCAGCCATCATCAAACCTCTTAACAAACTTACATCACAACTTAAGTTCCCAACACAACATAAGCAGCGTGAACATCAATTATAATTACAAAAATACAACTTGTAATTACAGCGCAGTGTCCGGTAAGCCACTAGGTACTTCTAAAGTCTTCGAGTGCCTTAAGTAAAGTTAAGTTTAACTTAATCACATAATCAAGATGTAGCCGCTTAAGATTGATTGTCCCGTGAGCATCGTTGCGTAATGCAAACCTAAAGCTCGCTCAAGCATAACTATGATGGCTTTTAAACCATGGGAGAATGTTTTTTGGAGTTTGAGATACTTGGGATTCTGAATAAGTGGTGTGAAATCGGTAATAAGTGCTCTTTGGTTAAGCTTTTTTCGGCGGTTCTTAGAACGGCTCGTTAAGCCCTTGGTTTACTCAGTTGTCGACCTTAGAATTCTCGAATAGGAAGACCGTGAAAGTGATGTTGATACAACAATGATTTAATAGGAGAAAATCCCTAGAAGTCTCTTGAATCATTGTTTGCATTGTTTTAAATCAAATACGTTTCTTTACAAAGAAAAGAAGTAGGTACACATTTTGACCCTCCCAGGTTTATTACCGAGCGGGTCCAGCTGAGTAGACTCTTAATCTCGGTTTTCGCAGCTGTTAACCCTTTACATAACGTGCACTTTTGCATGTACCGAGATCAATGACCTTTTAGTTGATGCTGGAAATATACTAAATACTCTTATGAATGTTCAACAGATATTCCCAAATTATCTCACCTATAGAGTATCAAAGTGCGTGGCTCACCACGTGCGTTAACCTAAACTTCAGAATCAGACTGTAAACAAACATTGCATATTGCACGTTTATTCAATCGCAATAATAGAAACTAGGAAACTAACATGAACACACACATGCAAATTGACCACTAACAGAAGTTTTGTATAATTCAAATCACATTAAGCCCTAGTTGGTTTACATCTCACAGCAATAACCGAACAATGATTTTTTGTAAAATGAAAGAAGTTCACTGTCGATTAAAACTATTAGGAGTAGCACAAACTGAACAGCCTTATTGAAACTGATAAAATATTATTTCATTTTGACTGTGATGTAAAATCAGAGGTAAAAACTATCTATAACTATATTAAAACGGCAGTAGGTTCCTATGGTTCGGTTTTTTGAACCCTGTTGCCAACAAAAGTTTAGTGAAGTTTTTTAGGGATCACGAAACAAGACTATGGCCACAAACCTACATAATTACATTCTGTCATTTAAGTTCTTGTTGGTCACAAGTTTGTGTCCAAAATAAATAACTGAAGTGAGAGGGATGTTTAAAATAAGTCACGTCAAATTGGCGTAGGGTACTTTTCTTTGCAATTACATTCCCTGACTTCAGCCAGATAAATATAGGTTTTAAATATTTGCACCGGAACAAAATATTTGTATAAAAATAACTCGGTATCGAAAATAATAATTAATTACAATTATCACATCTGATATAGTTCTGATTGAGTTACAAAATAAAAGAAACGTGATTGCTGTCGCCTGAGTGTGACTGCATGTGTCAATACATGTTTCAGGTATTACGATTAGTGGTTCCAATTTGCATACGTGATTAAATGTACCTATGTAAGTGTGTATGTAGACCAGACGTGTGAAGTATTGCGAAAAACTTGAACCGTGTTAACAAAGTTGGATCTAGAACCACCTATAAAAGTTCATTCGGGGAAAGATTCAGTTATATCAAGCTTAATAGGTTTTTTTTTTAGATTTATGTTTTTTTTTTAAAAATAAACTCTGATGGTAGCTATATTTGTAAACAACGAATTATTTTTTTAAATATGGATTTTGTTAGTTTATTTTTATATTTAGCTTGCCGGTAATAAATTTTAGAATTCGTTGAAATGTTTCCTTTAGTAAAAATAAAACACAACTACAGAAAAAGTTCAGGAGGAAGATAATTATCTATAGATCAACTTTGTCTGTGCAAACATTGTAACTCTAAACAAACTGTACACTTATAAACACTACAATTGAATTTATCGATTAAAATCTAAAAAGAGCGAACATCTAATTCTGTTCACGTTTTAAAACCAATATTCCACACCATTAAAAACTCAAGTGATCGTAACATTGCTCGATGGGCGGCATCCGTTAGCAGTTCTTACCTAATCTTTCTATAATTGTTATGTTAATATATTGGAGTGTTTCCGAAAAACGACATCCGACGACTGCGCTATAAATCAATTTCACTCGTGTTAGCTTTCGCTAAGTTATTGTTTATACTTTCTATTGCATAGCCAACACGTCTACATAATACTATATCAAATGGTAGCATTTGATCGTTTCCTAACCGTTATTAATTGGCGATTAGTGACGTTTGAATGTTGAATGACTCATTAATGGTCTGCGTATGATTTATCTGTCGTTGCGAGTTGCGCGGGAGACTGTGCGGCAGTCAAGTATCTCAGACTGTCTCTCGTACACACGTCAGTAATGAATAAACCTCGATATGATCTTGAAATCTGAAGTGTTATAGAAATTCTGTTGCGTAACTCTTGCGTTTATTGTTGTAGTGTTACTTGTTCGTAATGGCACGTTGGTCTCTTACTTTTTTTTCGTGATTAAGCTAGACGTAGTATCTATCACTTTCAATTGAGAATAATAAAGAGGCTGTCTTTTCACAGCGTATGTACTGGGTACTTTCCAGTGTGATAATAATAGAATAAGGCTCTACTAAGAAACGAGCCATATCATAATCTACATAATTTATATCGACGGCTATTAACCCTCGTTCGCTTTATGCCATTTATTATATTAATTCACCTTGATACTAAAATATTTATCAATTGAAAACTTCAGATCAAGAAAATCCCGAAATTATGTGGTAGGTGTGGCCGCACATTGAGGTTACCAATGCGGTTCAGAAAGTAATTCTATTTACTTTATCCTAACCTAACCACCTGGACAATTAACCTGTTTAAAATTATAAATAAGATGTTATAAAACGAAACCCGATTATTTCAGAGTTGCTGCTGAAATTCATAACTACAAAGCTGTGCTGAAAATCTACTTTTCTTAAAAAGCTCAATCTTAAGTAAGTAGCACTTTCTTCAGTTTAGCCATCGAATCCACGGAGTCCGGCTAATTTATTGCACCTCATTTAAATAATTTATTGAAAGTAATTTTTAATTGACATTTCATTTTAATGCAATAAATTAAATGTTCTTTCCTAAGTGTATTTTGCTGTCTCGGCCATAAACGTAGAGTCGATCTTTCTAGTATATTCGAATAATTTATTATTAAGCCTAATTTCATGGACAGTGAATTTTATTACGTACTGTAAGAGTTGCCAAAAACGTTTTCTGCTAAATAACTTCAATTTAAAAGACAGTTAATGTAAATTCCTTTTAGCAGATCAAGCATTCATTCTTTTCGAACGTTAAAGATTAAGTCAGAGCAATTAGATGGCCATCAAAATCATTTCTCTGATGACGTTTGTCAGTAATTTTTGCTAGCCATGTTTTGAAAATGTCTTACAAACAATAAATAGCTCAGGATACAAATTTACTAAAAAAAATGTTGCCTTTGCTCATGGTACGTCTGATGTGCAGAGGCACTTACATGACTTGCAATAAGTAAATGGGTGTTTTTCCATTAGCCGGCATGGCACCAGGAAGCAAAAACGCATGAAAATGTACGGTTTGCTTTTGCACTTACTGGCGCGGCGCCGGCACAGCTTTCATACATTTTCGCTTCCCAGCACCGGCACTACGCCGCGCGCCGGCCGGCGCTGGCGTCAGCGCCGGTGCCGGTGCCGTGCCGGCTAATGGAAAAACGCCCAATGGGAACTTTGACGTTAATTTGATGAAAAAAATATTCAAACACTAGAGGCATTTTTTTTATTTTTCATAACAGCTGTCTTGTGCTAAAGCTTCAGTTCAGATATTGAAAGACCACGATTTATCATGAATGCCTTCTCTCGTGTCTGTTGTAAGTATGTATTAATAGTTTGTTTCAAAGTGTGGGCCATCCACACCGGGGTATTTATGAGTGCTCCTCCCCTCACAGTTCCGTCTCGAGCCGAACAAAGATACAGACGAGACTTGACGAATATTCCAACGTTGTAAACTTGTAATTCTATTTTCAAAAGATATATTTATCACGTCGTTTATAAAATTGACTTTCACGTAGCTGTGATTTATGATCTTTTTTTATTAAAATTTTCTTTTATAGGTTCTGTATTCAAAAATATTATTGTTTTTCAGCTAATGATTTGAGTTTTATTTTTGAATGATTGAGTGGCTGTGGGTTCATTGATCTATTTAATAAATTTAAATATCCATAAAAAAATATACTAGGCTTCATTGTAACTCCAAATATAGAGGGAGTATTTTTTTCATATTTTTTTGCGATTAAAATACTTGGAATAAACGCCTTAAAATTAAGATTTGAAGGACCATTCAATTAAAAATCTACAGCATGTATTTTCAGTGTAAAACAATCCAAAAACAAGCAGCTACGAAATCATAACACAAAGAAATGAGTACTACATCTTACAAGCCATCTTGAGAATACCGAAATAACGAATTGCTGATATTTGGAACTATTTTAGGAACTATAAACCCTGTGAAAACTTGCACAACGCCTTGTAATGGAAGATTTTTCAATACTCTACAACCTGTTTACTAGCTACACTTCCAGTACTTACGATCAACGCCTCGTAGTGTACGAATCTTTTTATGATCACAAGATGGTATTAATAATTTCTTTTTTCGTCGAATTCCTGAGTTTTGGCGACAATACCAAGTAGTTCTATTTTCGTTCCCAATATTCTGAGATACCATTTTGATGACGAATATTACGCGCAACCTAGACGACTACGAGTCACAAGCAATAAATGTAATCTTAGCATAACTCAAAAGCGATTTTCAAAATTACGTGAATTTCGTATTCCGTTTATTAGGGTAGCCGTGACCAAAGCGTAGCGCTTGATTTGTATTGTGTATGGCATTTCGCAGGTCAGCTTCTTGTAGGTTATGTTCTACTCAACCGGACTTTTCTATGGATATATATATATATATAAGAATTTCAGGCTTCCAGCCAGGACAATAACACCTGACAAACTTACTGAACTTAAAAAATATTCTTTGGCCACACATGACAGAGATAAGACCAATTTCATTGTAGCTTATAACTTCGAAAAACTTTTTTAACACGGTTTTTCAAAACAGTAAGAGTTCATGCACATATTCAAAAACATAGTGCGTAAGCGGACTTAATTTGAATGACATTTTTTTCTTGTAGCCTACCTAAAATATGTTAAAAAACCTTATAATGCTAAGTGTGTAAACATTCAGGGTCGCGGGATTATTCCCTTACCGTAACCCCTGAACATAACAGGCTATGAAGGACACCGTGGATTTTAGTCGGTAGAAGTCTGACAGTCCCTCCCGCCCTGCCCGGGGTTGGAGGACTCATTTGATGATTTTACCACGATAAAAAAAAAAAGTGTGTAAACATTGCTCGTGGCTCCACGTTCTGATTTCCGCAGCAAAGATTTAGTCGCAGTACTATTTCGTTTTCTGACTAACGTGTTTTGAAAACTAAGCTCGAACACTCTCTCGATCCCACGTTTCAGTCATAATACCTAAAGCTTATATTCATTTGTGACAAAACTCATGATTTCACGCTTCACGCATACCTACCTACCCACATTTTATAAGTGAGTCAATGTACTATCCCCAGACTACTCGAGAGAGTGAACAAAAATAGTGAGGTTATAAATAGAATCGATTTGAAAATAAATCAGCCATGACGAAACATTTTTTAAATCTGACTCGTCTAGATTGGCGGAGGTCAAGCAGCCAATTAATATCGTCGGAACAGGTAGATACCATCATTGCAGAAGGACCTAATACAATTGTAAACATAATGTTAGGGATCTAATGTCTCTTTTCACTGTGGTATTTGAATTTGTTCCTAAACATTATGCCGGAAAAAGAGAAATACGTAAGTGATGGATTTACCTATTTGATTTCTTGCCGGTGTATGGCATTACACCGACCACTTTTCTTTCTTTAACAAAAATTAAAAAAAAAGTATTTCTTCAAAATAATTAAATTTAAAGTCACGTGTACGTACTACATGTTGCGAACGTGCTTCAAAGAGTACATTTATTTACATTACACTATTTATCGTATTATACACGGTAGCGTTAGGTTCCTGTTTACAGTTTAAATAATCTCCATAATTTACCGTTGAAATTAGAAATTGGATAACAAAACAGTATGATTTTTTTACAAAGCGGTTTTTTTAAAATAAAATAGTATTACCTAAGTTTATTTTCTCCAGCATTACAGAAGTTGCTTATGAAACAAACAAATGTCATCCATGTAATTAAAACTTATCACTTCTCTTTTTCGTTGTGATAAAAAACAGATCGAACTTATGCTGATTGTGTGACGTCGTTTGGCCACAGTTTCCTCTCACATTGTAGGAGATTCAGTTTAAAAAATAGACTTAGTAACATTAAAAATGATCAATATCCGCAAAATTCTCAGACTTTCTTTTCAATGATCTTTTTGTCCTTTCTTTGGGTCATTCCATCCCACATTCTTTTAGAATGCTGAACAGATGTTTAAGTATATTTTCTCCTTAAACATCTGCACCTGCGTTCGGGTCTTAATTTCACCATCGTCAACCACAATCATTATGATTGTGCTAAAAATATTCGAAATCACAGGTATGTTCATATATTACGTCAGTTACAATCTAACACCAAGTCGCCAGACGCATAAATTGGCTAAATCTCAAGAAATCAGCGTAAATTTTCTGACGCTTCGCAGCAAAAGACCTATACTTAGCAAATACCTTTTGTATAGTGTAACATGTCTACCAAATGGTTCTAATATTATCTCCTACTCATTCTAAATGTAAATATTGTGTTATTCAAGACTGTCTAGTTGGTAAAGCTGCAGCCAGGTGCCTTCTGTGATTAATAGTTTCAATTAATAAACTGAACCTATTGCGGTTTACTCACTGCTGGATTTAGGCCTCTCCCATATTACGTGATTACGGTACAACCACCATGAACCGTTAGCATTATAAATATTTGCACGCCGATTTGCTTGCAGTTTAGCTAGCAAGGTATTTTTTTCCTTTTTAGCAAAAATTTGTAAGAAACAACTACATAAGGCCTCAAAAAGATGAAGAGCATTTACAAAAGTGGCAGGAATGGTACTTTGAGTTCCAGAACAAAACACTCATGCTAACTTTAAGAAATGGTTGAGATCAGATCTCAATGAATTAACCAAAATATGCTCAACAACGACAACATTATTCAAACCAGCAAAATAGTTCTTAAACTCGTTCCTGTAAAATCATCAATTGTTCAACACTCATTTAAGTACGTATGACTCACATCGAAAACAAGTAAATCACTTGGAACGATGAAATGGAAATAAAAGCATCACAACAATATGTCTGCCATCAATCATCTCAAGAAATAGAGTTAACAAGGTTAATGGGCGTAGAAGTAACGACCAATCATAGCTAATTACATCCTTGCGATTTCATAACCCGAGGCTTAAACATCCGGCGGTGAACACGTTTAAGGGGTTGTACATTTATCGATCGGCTTTTAGTCCAGCTTTAAATCTGGAAAATCTGTATCTATCAGTCCAATAGACTCAATGATTAAATGCGACACAATGATTGACGCACCCATGGAGACAGATAACTACAGAACGCCACCTGCTACGATCCTTACAAATATACACTCTCCTTTCGTTTTATTCACTGCCTGATCTTTTTGGTAAACTTCAACAATATTGTCACCATGTCTAAATTATTAACAGCAGACATACTCGTACATACCTACGCCATCATCACACTTCACTATATTTTCTTTTTCAACTTCCTTTCATTCCATTGTATCTATAATATGATCTTTCATATCAAACAGCTCATGCATCGCTTTTTAGGCTTCCTCTAGTCTATAAATCCCTTACATTGCCAATCCATATTCATACTCAAAACTCTTCAAAACATAAAATCACAGACCCTGATCATAATCATCACAAAATTTCTATGTCACCAGCTCCAAAGCATCCCAAATCAAGACGAACAACTCCCAAAAGTCCCTCGTTATAAATGAACGGTCCACGATTACAAAGTAGAACAACAAACTTTCAGAAGTACTCGGATTTAAAAAATCTGGTTACATTTATTCTGATGCAAAGACATCTAAAATAAACAGCAATTTTGCAAAGTCTAGGTTGTGCCATTGACATTGCAGAGTTTAACAAACTTGGAAAGATCATCAACCTGCGTATGTAATACGGTAGTACCACTTTATGTAACAGTCATTACCTTTATGAGCTAAGCAAAGTCCTGATCGATATCAAGGATGAATGCTTCACGGGCAAGAAGCCATAAAGTTACGTCTAGTTGTAAGATTATCCGCAGTAACCAAAGCATTATGCTTTGATGACTATCTTCTGGCATTGGACGAGGCTGACTGCAAACAGCAGTACGAGATAACCGACGAAAATATTATATGTGTAATGTTCAACTCATCATAAAATTATCACCAGTAAATATCTTTTAATCCTTTTGATTCTATGAAAAATTTTCCCTTATGCACGTGACTCAGCCGCCTTACACGGCAGACGAACCAGTATAGTCAACGGAATTAGGTATCTACCGTATCTTTTCTATTTGTATTAATCCCTTTGACACATTCTACGATCTACTGACTAATACTTTTCCAAAAAAATACAAGCGGTACTTTTAACTGGTACATAGAAACAGCGTTATCATTCTTACTCACAGCATTACGTACAACAACAATGCTGCAACTTTCTTTGTTACCGACGTATCAGGTGCAACACCCAGTAAATGTCACTTATCAGTCGCCTCGTATCACGGTGGGTGTTGATAACCGGTGCACACACTATGTCAACAGCCTAGTGGCCGATTCCATGGAACTGATCCAAGTACAAACAATGATAGTGGTTACGACAAGGATGCTCTCACATTTACAGGGCAGTATTTCTATTTTATTATTGCGCACTGTTTAATGTACTTCCGTAATGTATGGATAACATGATACTTCTGCGAAATATTCCCTGATAAGATAACTACCTGCAAATATTCGTAAATAACATTCCTCGCGTGTATAATCATGCGGATTTTTACAACAACTAATGTACGAGGCTAGAAGTAACTACTAGGGATGAAGGGTGTCTTTCCAAGGTATATCTGATTTAATACCGAGAAATTGTAGAGAAGAAGAAATACGACCTTCTGAAAGAAAAGCGGCCTAAATGACATCTGCCATAACACAAATTTTAAAGCGTCTAAATACCGTTCAAAGCATTAGCTTTAAGTTATAAAAATATACTTATATGTATGTAGTACCTACTTCTTGATTTAAGAATCTAACTTCGTAAGCTATTGTCCAAGTTTGGTTCAGCTCTATCCCAGATAAGTTGACCATAGACCTAGTTTTAATAGGTATGCAAAACTAAAAGTGTTAAGGGACCTGCGAAAGTTACACCTAGGTACATCAATTTAGGTAGGCACTCATGTTATGTGTGTGGCCAAAAGTAGAAAGTTATTTTATTTAATTCCTACGAACACTAAATCTGTAATACATATTCAAAAATACAATTCTGTAATAAAATCATCATAATGACTTAAATCTTTGGTAGTATAATTATATAATATCAATTTCACTTTTAATATTCTGATTGGTGTCGTAATAAATGTAATCCTAAAGCAATTAAAGAAGATCACAACTAAACCAGTCGGCAAATGGAAGGCATTCATGAGTAACATCTGTTTATAAACTAATCACTGCAGCTCGGTCCATAATTAATTTAATAATCCTAATAACTACCTCAGGGCATTCAAAATAAAATAAAAATCTTTTCTCGGGCTATTAGATATAATTGATTTCGGCGCTCGATTAAAAAGTAAAAAAGCCATAATTATCGACAAGTCGTTAAAGCCGAATTTAACCAATGCTTCAAGTATGCTATAGACGGGAAAGCAAGCATTCCAGGCGCATAAATCACCTGCTAATAACAATTTTAATGTTTTCCTGAGGTTATTCTTACCGGATTTGCCGCAGCGCGCGCTCCCCAGCACCACAACTCTTATTCGATTAACTGTCATCTTCATTAGTCCGTTTATTAAGTCACTGCACTTAATTTAAATGTTTGTGCATTTAAAATCTGCTAGCTACAAATCGTATTCGTTTGTACAAAATGTTCGAAACAAGATCGCGTTGGCGGCAATATCAGCTGTGATTCAAAGATGGCGGACGCACGCGCGCACAACGCACCTGCTTGCGAGCGACTGCCGTCAAACGAAATTGGCGCAAGGCGCATTCAGGCACGTCTATTACCACAGTGAGGAGTGAGAGACATTTGAATACAAACTCATTTGTCTGTTTTTTTTTTGTTGCACGTTGCAGTTCAGTTGGTGTTTTTATTAGTAAAATATTTAAAAACAACTCCCTGTTCCTTTCATCATTACTACTTCTGCGTTGACTGATGTTCCCAAAACGTCAGTTAATGGTTGCAGGACAAAAACACCAATTAATTTTTAATAATCTGTTTCAGATGATTTTGCATATTCTTCTATTGTTACGATGGGTCAAAATTAATGTTTTAATTGAGATGCGGGTCAAGTTGTAATTATTCCGTTGTTGTCTCGTCCGAAGATGATGAAAGTTACTAAGGTAGTATATTTCCATGTTACCTGAGGTAGTATATTTCCATGTTACCTGAGGGCGTCACATAAAGTTTAAATCCTCAAAAATAAAAAATTACATTCATTTCCGAACGCTCCCATTCCCAGTTGACCGTTCTATTATCTGTGGACTTCATTCGTTTCTTATGTCACTACGAGGCGTCACCGCTCCCGCCAAAGTGTTTTTTTATTTAGTGTTTTTTAGTGTTTATTGCAGTTGTTTGTTAAAATAATGGGAAAACACAAAAACATGGATAAAGAATTAAGGAAATTGAGGCGAAAAATTCAAAAATTGGAAGAAAAAACCAAAGGTGAGTTGCTGTCACGCCAAGCAATGGCGCCAATTTACCTTACAAAACTTTGCAAAAATGTAGTTTTGCACCTTTTTTGTTATGTATGATTGTTAATATTGAGAAGTAAAGTGAATTTATCCATAAAATGAGTAAGTACATAGCTCGATAGTTGTTGCTGTATTGATACGAGTACCGAACAACTCTTTCTCGAGTGATGTACCTACTTAGGTTGGCGGCCCTCAGGTAACATGGAAATATACTACCTTAGTAACTTTCATCATCTTCGGACGAGACAACAACAGGAATAATCTCAATCGAACGGCGCTTACAGGTAAGCTAGTTTGATTGTTCAATAAACAATCATTGCTGCCAGACTTTACCTAGACATTATTATAGTATCGTTTTGGTGTGCTCAATTCTCGAACGTAGCGTGCTGTGCATACGAGATCGAAAGTTACCACCCGTTAGCAACTATTAGAGTAATTGGGCTAATGATTATTGGCCGTCCAATATTTTTTGTGTTCTATTTCTATCACAAAATCCAATAAAAACGTTGAAGTTTGCACAAAAAACTTTGACGAGCGTTTAATGGGCTTAAGTGAAATGTTTGTCAGATACGGACAGTAATCTAGGAGTTGTCAATTTGTTGGGCATAAAGAAACGCAGGGTGTTGTGGCGGTACTATCAGCAAATATTACGGTTAGGAGAGCAGACTGTGCGCTTAATCCGTGGAATGTATGCCAACAGCCAATACGCGCTGACATGTGATATGATATAATGTACAGTCCACTACTAAAGTGATACATAAAACCAGTAGTCCGGTAGCTGCCCAGTAAATTGTTTTACGTTAACCTTGATGCTTGTATAAGCAGCTCTTAATTTATAAATTGAGATATTTACTGTTAAAGAGCAATCTAGAAACACTTACTTTAGACATGAAAATTCGACAAATGACTGTAAATGTTGGTTTATGGTAATGGGCCTGAGCAAGTGCCAAATGAACTACTGATGCTTGCAACGTTTGCTAAAACGTTCTAGAATAATTTAAATAGAGGACTTCTTACGAAGCATATCCATGAATAACCGAAGTCCACGTTCAAGTAAAGACTAAATAAATGGTGCCAAATGTAAATAAGTTCATGAACACCCTGATTAAAACTGAAGTAATGAAGACCTAGATAAAATTTATGAAGAAAACACTCAAGTTATAACTACACGTAATTAGATATGGCTAGACGGTGCCAAAACACTTCTCATACAAAATGTACTTAATGACATAAATATTCATGAACACAGTCCCTAAACGATAAAGGCAAAAACAGTAATTTTTTTGGAATTGCATATCTCTGAATGCACTCTAATACACTTTCTAGTAATTTTACAATACTCCTGCCAATATTTAAACAAAGTTCGATCCGTTTTGTTGCGAAATGATTCCGATGGGGAGATTTTAATGTTCGTTGCATTCTACAGTTTTGTTTTGTTTTAATAGGGCGCCCTAACGGTTTCATATAGAAGAATTTTAACAAGCTCTTTGTTAGCGTGCTCCTAATGTCGTGTGTTGGTAGTTAGAGAAATAGACTGGCTGTCGCCGCTTGACTGAATAGCTATGAAAACATAAAAAGATAGACGGCGATACTGTGCATGTGAAGTAGACAAAGACGGGTTTTGTTTTGAAGTTATTTACTAAGAGGAAAATATTTACGTTTCAAACTAAAACAAATACTAGACCTTTACAATAACATAAAAAAAAACATTGACACATATAAAGCTTTTAAAAACGGCGTGGAAGACAAGTTCTGTTGACTTTTCTAAAATAAAGTCACAGTTGATATACGACTGTTTTGCAGACGAACCTTACAACAACATGAAATCGTCTGAGAATAAGTACATGAAACACCTTGTTTCACATTTGGATTTACAATCCTTTGTGTTGCCAAGTCACGAGTAGAAACATCAAAGGGACGCTAGAAAAATTGCAATGGAATTTAAAACGAAACTTGAATACTGGCTGGCATACAACATTGTAGACGAGAAGTAAGTTTAGAGGCGTCAAAATAAAAATGTAAACTGAGATGCGAGGCAGACGATGCATGTGAAGATTGTAAGACTTCTTTGCGGTTTGAGCCTTTGAGCCTTGTAATAGCCCTGACGAATACTGGCATGTTGATTGAGGTTCTACATACAGTGTATTCTGAAGAAATGAATTTCTGAGAAAGGGAAGACGCAAATAACTGTTTATGGGTGTACATAGAGATGGTCATTAAAATAATTCGTTCCTAGAATTAAAATCATTGGTGCAGGAACCAGAACTAGTCCAGTAGATGAAAGATATCTTGCTATTAAGAAGAACATTTGACTTGCAGATGCTTCTAACGGACCCAAGTTGCTACTAGGTAAGCCCTGATGTTACGATTAGGTACCTTTTTTTAATTTTAGCAGATGTCTGATTAGAATTAGGTATCATCAACCTAACTTATTTTAAATAATCCTATATAGATTTTGGCATTATCAGTTTATAATATTCGCCTTCTAACCTAATCTTTTCTAGTCGGAGTGAAAGATACGAAACGGGGTCATTCGAAAAAAAATACGCTTATTTAGTGGACCCGCCTGAGTTTTTACTGGACATATCATGAAGTGCCCACGATATGTCTAGGTATTTCACGATGTGGCTTATTCAACAATCGACCTACAACATACCTATACATGTCTACAGACAGAAAACCCCAATTAATAAGTCGTGGTTTCGAACCTAGAACTTTATTTAGGGTGATGATGATATGATGCAAATTGTGCAATACATAAAACGTAAAAGTAATGCGTCAACAGTGTGTATTTCCATTCAAAAATATTATTAGCAAACAGGTTATCAATTTGACCCACAAACCGTTCATAAATGTTATCAAATCTCTATTAGATAACTGATTAGTCACGCCTACGTCTTTATCGCAATTAGAGTTATGATTATTTTGATAAAATTAATGGTATTTTATTATTGACACCATTTTCTTTACTAGTGACACCATTATCTTACCTAGTACTAATTTTCAATTGATTACCTACTATCATGAAATACCAGGCAGATGTTGACGACAGCAAATAAATATCAAAATGATAGACCCACAAATAATGACATCAATCTCTTAAAATAAAGAAAGTATTATTATTTTTCTTCATCATAATATTTTATTAATTGGCACATATGGTTACAGTTATTGTATTAATTAATCATAATATGGAGCACGAAAAGTGGCACAGAGATGCGGTTTCACGTATCGCACGTTGAAATGTTGCCAATTTAGTAAATCATCTACCCCAGAAAAATATGAACTCGTAAGTATAGCGGCAGTACTTAATCAACAAGACGTCATTCTGAGAATCGACGACTACTGAGAATCCCATGGACTTGAGAGCTTTTCAAAGCAAGGATCATATTCGTCCCATCAAATGTCCACTAAAATGCATATCGTATTCCCAAAGCAATAGATTTCAAAGAAGAGCTTTATACTAAACAGATTTTCTAAGGAAATTATGTAATTCTCGAAACTGTTATGTATGTTAAGTAATATTACTCAAAACAATTATATATAAGTAACACAGCTACATAATTATCTATTTCCAGCACGTTTCTAGGCCAAAAACGTGATTTAGTCTTTTTTTTCTCATTAGTGAGTTTAGATTAATTGAATTATTGATGATATAATTTAAAATAATTCTTCAAACTGTTTTTTTTTTTAGCATAGATTTTATTTGCAGAGCACTAAACCTATGATATAATATAACCCCTCCGGAGCAACTGTATAGATTCGCATCTGGACAGATTCTTAGCTGGACAATTTTTCAGCTGGACATATTAGCAACTGGGCAGAACGTGTACAGTACAAAACATACATAGTTGAAAAGGATTGTTTCCACTTCCACAGAGATGTCATCCACTTTAATTATGTCCAGTACGGAAAAAGTGGTCAAGATAAGAAAGTGGACGACTTGCACACATTAATGTACGGTTAGCCCTCGTAAGTCAGGTTTAGTAAAATAAGGACGCATATTGCCTTCAACCGGTTAAAAATCCAAATCCAGGCCACAACTGAGTAAATTCTAATAAAACTATTCCTAACTGAGAAAACAAAATATCTTTGATAAATCCCTCAAACACAGGTTATAAAAAATATTCCTGCTTATTCTTGTATGATTACATACTTTATTCTTGACAATACACAAAGCCCGTACTATATCAACAATACGATTGTGTTCATCCATCCTGGCGGGTGCCTGAAGAGTCCCCGCAGTGGATCCAGTTACCCGACGAACGGGGATTTTATTCGGTAGCCACCCGATCTTAATCGCGCCGCAAAATAAAAAAGGACGAACAAAATTCGAAACTAATTTCCGTTGTACACGAACGAGTTTTTATCGAGTCCGTGTCTTCACTTAATTTTTAATTTATTTTCTGTACATGCAAGCACTGTACCTATATTTGGTTTAAAGAAATTGGGTCAGTTTACCGTGAATTCGTGAGTGTGATAATTAAACTGCAAGTGACTGTGTATACCCAGTTTGCATCTCAAAGAACAGTTAATAATTTTCATGCATTTAGTAGAATTCCAGTATCTAGTAAATAAAATAAAGAATTAATTACCAAATTCGCAGGTGCTACGAGATCTACGACTGCTACGATTCGCTACGAACTTTAAGTTCATTTATTTGTGTTGAACTGGCACAGAGTAAATAATATCTAGGTGATTCTTTCATTCCGATCGTTGTACTGTCGATTCAAAATTCGCCCGATAATAGTGCCTGTTGATTCGGATCAAATGTAGAAAACCGCAGAAGGGTTTAAAACCTCCGTAACTCAAGAATGTCAAAGTATCAATATTTAACGACATCGATGAAATATAAGAACGAGGTTTATGCAAAATAGGAAAATTATAAATTATGCATTCAGTGTAATAGTTATATAACGCAAAGAAATTTCACATTAACGAAGAATGTGGATGTACCAGTAGAAATTCGTATCGTAATAATATCGGCGCTAAAGTCTCATGAATATATTAATGACGAATAGTAATCAGTTTTACATTTTATTGGCTTCTGATTAAAGCTGTTACGGCATAATAAAGTTAATTAAGTCTTGTTATAATGAGATTAGGGTCCCGTTTCGTATGAAATAAGAGACATTATTAGTCCAATTAGGTATTTACATTTCCAATTATGGTTATGATACCTCCCGGTCTCGGAGTTTTCTTTGAAAACCGTATCGTTGGCTCAGGGAATAATTTGCTGATTGTATGTAGGTACTTTTACGGTGTTTGTCAACTATGATAATGATATTTCTGAATAACGATATAGGTGAATCCAACTAGTGCATCTTCTTGCCTTAATCTTAGCTTATATTCTTACTCTAGTTTTTTATTGTTGTTGAAAAATGTCGCTCGAAATATGCCAAATATTTTCTAGTTATCCTTATTGCTGCTTTTTGTTTCTTTTTCTTATTTATTACTTAAATGGGGCTATTTTAAGCTAAAACCTGCAGCCCAGGGCGAAATAAACGAATCAAAGCAATTTAATCAATAAAAAAGTGCCGTAATTTAAATCAAACTTCTGAAGCTAGCCTCTTTCTCTTTATTTTTACATGAATTATCTTCCAATTACAGCTTCGCGGGTAGTTTTTTGTGAGAGGCTTGGCCCAATTTCTACTGTTGAGTTTTTGGACGGGTCATCGCACGTGAATTTATCTTCATCAAACCATCAGACTACATGGACTGAATTATGCAAATGACTCGACCATTCAGGATAATTGATGATCCAGTACATTTTTTCAATAAAATTTTTAACTGAATTACCCTTCTTGCTAATCCATTCAGGCAATTAACTCATTGAAATGTTTAAGCAGGTAAATGAGTTTGAAGCCAGTTGGCTTCAAACTTAAGTGAAACGGAAGTGTTACGTTTGTTAATAAATAAGTGAGTAGGTAATAGAGTTTTAATCATCATCTTCATCATCATCTCAGCCATAGGACGTCCACTGCTGAACATAGGCCTCCCCTTTAGATCTCCATATATACCTACCGGTTGGAAACGACCTGCATCCAGAGTTTTAATAATTACAAGGAACGCTAAAAAGGAAATTATCGATTTCGCAGTTCAACCGTGTATTTAAAGTAGCGGTTCTTAATTATTTTTACTCTTTATAGGATTTAATTAAAAGTAATAGGTATATGGTCAAATACCTACAAGTGTGTATGAAAAAAAGAGATGTAACAGAGGACAAGTCTCAATACACAGATATATTTGCAAACTATTTGCCAAAAATGCAAGTTTGGGCAAAATAAACGTTTTCTTGTTTCATGTATTATCTATGCAAATATTTGAATCCTTTGATGAAGTTGAATAGTGCTAACAAACTCGTTTGTTTAAATGATAACGTTGTTACTGTAGAAACGTAGATGTTGCAATACTCAAGGTTAAAGTTGAACAAAAGACTTTAAACTGATCAAATAATTTTGTTAAACTTTAAGCTATATTGTATTGACTAGACTACTCTTTACCAGGCCTAAATTAAGACATCTGAGTGAATCTTTTGACTGTCCATTGGGACAATGCAAATTTAATTGAATTTCAATCTAGAAATTTATTGCCTATCTGACATGAAAAGTGGTCATAACTTTTAAACTATAAGGTATAATATGGATTATGGCCCACTCCCTCTCACAAAGAGGAGGCCTGTGTCCCAGCAGTGGGAACATTATAGGCTGATGATGATGAACCTCACTAATAGGGACAATTTTTTCCTGTAGTTCCCTTTACGTTTACTTTTTTCTATGTATTTTTAATTCAGGGTATTCTGCATTCATATAAGGATTCCAGATTAATCTTAAGTCGGGAAAACTAATTAAAAATATTCGTGATGCATGGCTTAAAACTAAAATAATTAGTATCTATCGCACCTGGTGGCTAAATAAACTCATGGTTTCGTAAAAAGTAAAAATAAGCTTAAAATTCTTTAAATTGGCAAGCATTGATTGTTTTATAGCTTCCTTAACTTGGTCTTGAACTGATGAAAACGTCAATAGCTAATTTTAAAATGCCATTTTCAGATATCTACTTAAAAATACGAAACACGTATGCTATCCTAAGTGTCCAAATGCGTCATTGGCTCATTGTATTTTATGCCTAAAGCTCTAATTACGGGAAAACCGAACCAATAACGTAATTTTTAAAGAAAGAATGGACGGAATACCCGTTCTTTTGTCATTTTAATTGAAATGTTTGTTCATACAGTCACACTCTACCAAGTATAGTGTATTTCACTGGCACACAATGTTTTTCCCTAAATATGCAGGAAAATCCGATCCCCATGTGCAGTTACACCTACATATCAAACAAAAAACACGGTCACCAAAAACGAAAAAACAAATACCGGTTTTTTTAAACTGACTTGATCAGGAAACTTCGTAGAACATTTAATAAGAAAATGTTTTTTTCCTATTTCCTGTTACAGGCCCCATGATGCACACAAAACTATTTGTAACACAAAATTGGTGTTTTCAGTTTAAATGACAATTTTGCAAATGGCTGTCAATAAAGTAGTGACTCTTTTTATCCTAATAGTCACGCTAAGAGTCGTTCTAGTGCTCGTTTAAAATTTAAATACTGGCTCTAAACATTTTATAAATACATACACGCATATGGCGTCTAGGCATTCCAGCACACACTCCACTAACAAGAATACCTACAAGTGTGATGAGATTCGCGAAATAATGCGAGGATGTCACGCGAAGTGCCGGATGTCAGCCGAGGTACCTCGGCAGTACCCAGACACCTTACATGTCCAAACAAACGATATTCTCGCACACGCACCCGCTCAGATGAACCCGTGAGATAGCGTCACTACACGTGGTAAGGGATTTATATACTCAATTTATTTTAGCACAGATGTTTTTTTTTTTTTTTTTTTGTCTGTCTTGAGCACCGGTGCGAGTTTGTATTGAGTCTTAAGTTTTAATTATGGAATGATATTTGAATGTGTAAGTATATAGCTGCATGTCGTCAGACTGGAATGCGACCCCTGCATTATTGGGTAAAGGCTTGGCAGATGATGTTGGTTAGAATTTGTCACTGTGAGCTTACAGAGACCTTATCACGAGATTTCTGCATTTTATATAGGTACTCGAAGTATTTATGTACTGAAGTGACAGATGAAGGCACGGATCATTTTGATATGGGTCTAAAACCTTGCGGCATCAAAACCTCCTTAGACTGATGATCGCCACTTAAACACGTCCAATGTTCCCAAGATACTTGCCCCTTCAACTTTGCTGACTTGTCAAGCAAACCAAGTCAAGCACTCCACTGAGACATGAACTATTTTTATTTAACTCTACTGACAATTTGAAAAATACTGTTACGGAGATACAGTAAATGTCATTAATAAGGCTACTAGAAAACTAGTCTTATGTAGTAACATTCTGGCCAAATCACGAAAACGTCTGCTTCGTAGGGTTTTTTTTTATTAAAATCTAATAAAAACATTAGTGAAACCAATGTTTTTTTTTTTCTCACCGGCACTATTCGCCGCATCAAAAATTCGTGAGGCGGGAACGGCAAATCATTTTGTCTTGCTATTTTAACAATTTTATTGTACAGATACTTTCATTATTTTAAACTTCATCACATTTTTCTTTTGTACATAATTTCGTTTCAATATTCGCTGCAGCTCATGGTTCCTTGGCCAAATTATGGACTCACTGTTGTTAATACTACTAACGCGTTTGTTTAACCGGAACGAAATGTTGATGATGATTGGTTAAAATAATTATTTAACATGTATGTATATGTTTACAATTATTTTGAACCACTAGATTTTAAGTCCACTGCAAAATTCATGATACCATTATAAAGGACAAATAATTAAAAAAACATCGATACCATTTTCCATAAACAGTGACAAAATAGACCTACATGACCCGCGGAACATTATTTTTTAAGTACAATTAAGATCTGAGATTAGCGGTCCACTGACAATATAATTAACCCAGTAATATCCAGGTTATGTGGAACATGTTAAGTAATAATGTCAGCTTCAACTATTTTCTCAGCATTTTCGGAGAAAATTATACAATTTCTGCAAAATGTTCAAGTAGTTTGGAACAATGCCAAAGTGTAAATGTGATGGTTATTATAATTGAAAATGTGAATTAAATGAGAAGAAAATTCGTTTTCATTCAAGATTCCAAGCCAAGTCTATAAAGGTATTTGGTGGATTCAGTTATTTTAATCAAACTTGTACCAGGAAAGTATTTCTATTATCAGTCTTAACTCTTACATAAACCCTGCTATAGGTATTACCAGACCTTTTAAATCTGTACACAACATAAGTATCGATTGCTTATTGTTTTATCGCCTCGTGCCACTCCGAAAGGTCGATAATTTTTTATTGTCAAGGTTCAGAAAAGCAATATAAGTCTTGCTTTTATTTGCTCCGAGAAAGTTGATTTCTCCTCTTACCTTTAACCCTATAAATAAATGTAGTAGTATTAAGCCTGAAAGCTTGTCTTCAGCACCGATCTACCATTATTCTGTTATAATAACAGTCTATGGCGAAAGTCTATGTGCAGCATGAGTTAGATATTTACTGCCTGATAATAAGGGCCTCTACATTTTCTATTTATGCTACATTTGAAAGCATTTTGAAAATCCACGCACCTGTTTCTCTTTTTACTTTTAGATAGCGTTTATCAGCAACATAACATGGTGCGCGTGAGCAAGGCAACGCCATAAATACGGCGGCGCCGGCGCAGCGCCCTATCGACGAACACGCCCTCTAGCGAGCTTCGCACCACTGCGTCATATCGCGTTAGCCGATGTTACCTCATATGGAAGTACACTCATAACACTTGGAGACAAATTCGTAGAGAAAGCCACACCGTCTAATAGTTTTATTGTAATTTTATTTTCTCTTATGGCTGCAAAATAACCAATATCTACAGGGAGACATAATTCTGCTCTCGCCGTATAAGTTCAGGCTGTGATAACATGTTTTTATATGCGTAGATAGATACTAAAATTGATTTTATTTTCAGATAGAAACTATTTGATTTCTGACGGCGACGTTTCTGTACGTAGGTAGTAGTAGATACGAGGATTTTATTCTTATTTTAACACGTGTACGAATGTTGACAATAAAGACTTTGGACTACCGTACGTCACCTGAAGATAAGAAGCATACGCAGCTGGAGCTCCGAGAATAAAGGGCGATAGCCTTCCAATTAAGAGCTGCGATCAATCAATAACATGTAAAGTAAATACAAATCAGAACTGTCTCGCCGGTGTAATCTGTTCACATTCAAGGAGCATTCACAAATACAAACAGCATTACAAATCAAATAAACATGACAAATATGAACCAATTTGTACGGCATACTGATTTATATTGAGCGGTTGGAGCAAATCCATATTTTTTATCATAATCAAAGTGCGCTGTGCGTGCAAGTTCAAGAAAAAGAACCGCGCGGATAACATGACGAATTACTGTGTATGATTTCAATTAGTCATGCGATTATTTCTCGTTACTCAATACGCGATTGTACGAGGAGGAACACAAAGAGATAAACAAAGCTGCACGTTAGTAGCTGACGCCTCACTAACTCATGCTACGATATCGAACGAGCTCGGATCACTTCTTAGAATGCAATTCGAGTTACTGAAATATTTATTTACTGTATCAAGTTCAGGGGGCATAAATATAACAAGACTTCAGACTTCAGAGCATCTCTGATTTCGTTGTAAAGTGCAGCCTTTTTAATTATGGGTTTTGCAATGGAAACGCGTGCGCAAAACTTACGAGGGCTAAGATCCAGACTATGATTAAGTATGGAGACCACTTTTTATTCCAATGTCTACATGTAAAAAAAGATAAATACATCTGTTGATGTGACATATAACTGTTTACGGATTAATGGATTAGTGTGAAGTTGTAAAAAACATTTTAAAGACTGTCCACGACGATTTTTGTTTGACAGATCGCAAAATGGCCAATTACTGTGTAACGGTTATTTATTGACTGTCAGTAATTGTTGATTGAGTTAATAAAAAGTTGAATACAGATTTAGATCAACTTCAATGGATTACAGGCAGAAAAAACCGGCAAACTGTGATTCAAATACAAAATTCAGTCAGTCTCAATCAAATTTATTTGCGCACTGTCGTACTTTCATCACGACCGAAGGATGATCAAAGGTCATGAAACAGTCTTTGATGGCCAATCACTTAGTACCAAGTTACTTCATGCACTTGCTATAGCTGTAACAGGTGTTAAATCCCATTAGATTGCCAATTAATTGTTTTAGTAACCAATAAAATAAGGCCAACAAATGGCTCCTTAACCCTAATCTGCCAATGACAGTCCCTGTCTTAACATCATTCGCGAATCTACTAAACTGATTACCACGATCTAACGAAGCCAATTTATCTTGGTCTTTCAAAGTAGCGTATTACAAGGGCAGAGCATAAATTTTTAATTGAGTTTGGTTTTTATCGCAGGTCAAAATGATCTGGTCTTTAATTTAATTATCAAACTGCGACAGTTAAAACCCATTAGTGGTAATAGACAAAAAACACATTAACTACAAATCTTATTTACGTATAACGGTAGGACTTAACTTTTGACTTTGATAATGAGATAGACGCCATGTTTGCTATATTTTTAAGGTCAACTACCGGGAAAAAACTTGATTTAATCTTAATTATATAAAAAATATTAATGTAGGTAACAAACATACGTACACCATGTTTTATACTCAAGCTAAACAAAGTTTTTTTTTTAATATAGAGACATGAAGTATGCTATCTCACGTACGCAGTAAGTTTAGTGCTTTGCCCAATGTTTTAAAGGAAACTCTTGTCTCATAACCTGACAATGCAACTACATCACATTTTTACAGTTCCGAAGTCATAAATCACAAATTATGAACTCATTTATTTCGTAAACAGTGTGCAATATACGTTGTGGCCGGCAACTGAGCGAGGGGTGTGTAATCACGAACTCTATCGACACGCCGGGAAATGCAACCGAGAAATTATCAGATCCCTCCCATAACTTACGCTAAAATACTAAAATTGCTTTCGAGAAATCTTTTAGTCAGATCTTCACGCTCTCAGCGCTTATTATATTCCATTACGATACCAATAATAGCTGAATACTATTACAATTCTCTTTAAGCACTGGTTATCGACACATCTTAATTAAGAATGCCAATATAGATTATTGAAATGCGTTCGATATCAATAAACTGATCCTGTTATATTTAATATTTATCCCGTTAGAGTCCCGTTGCGAAAGTGGGCTGTAAAACAGTTAACTCGATTTGACATTGCAAATATTTAATTTGGGTTCAATTAGATTTAAATAAATCGGTTCGTTATAATGATCAAGTAAACAGGACAAAAAGAAAGAAAAGTTCATCCCTTTTTGCAATATTGATCCCTCATACAAGGTGTATCGAATGCTACTAAATCTGAAAAAGTCTTGCAATCATTTGCCCCGTTCCAGTACGGAACCAACAACATACATTACTGGTACATAATCTCACTCGTTCGCATTTTATTTTCCTGCGACCGTGACTATCTGAAGGCTAGATCGGCCGTCACGGGAAATAAAGTTAGCGCTGGTAATATGACACTTGAAACCTCGGATACGACCAGTCATCATCCATTATAGCTTATTCGCAACGATCTCGCCTCGATAATGTATCTACTTAGATTTTGCCATATCATTTAGAAAGAATTTTATGCTTTGTGTTTTGCTTTGTATTCTGAATTGCCTTGGGGTTTGATTTGCATTGAACTTTAATCGTTTTATATTTGGTCCTACCAGGTTTCGTCATTTTTACGTAGCGCTGTATTTGGATCCATTTTAACTAGATATTCACAAAGTAAAGGCAGTCAACGCAAGGCTAAAACCCAACCAAGTGGTCGTTGTGTTTTTTTTCATCATTGGTCTCAAAACAGTGAAACATTGTGACCAAAATCTAACCGGCTTTAGATCCAAAAATTTAAATAGGTACATCTAAATACCCGCACGCACCGGAACATAATAGGCTGATAATGCTCATGCATGGCAATCATTTGCGTCCTGTGCCGATCATTATTATTGGAGTCCACATATCACACACTACACGTGTAGTGTAGTGTATTCCATCGAAACAAGTCTTCGAACTTAAGTAACTTCTCTGGTCCTTCCTCCAGATTGTGAAGCAAGGGGCAATAAACGGCGAACAAGTAGGAAGTTCACTTGTTCGCTGATAACTTCATAATGGGAAAACCTCGTTTACTTAAGAGCTATCTTGAAAGGAACTGAAGGTCAGGTCACATGAGTAAAAAACGACACACGGATATACAAAATTGTAAGGAATATGCAAAGTTATTTGAAAGTGAAACGTATACTGGATGATATTAAAACCATTTCTCATTGTTCAAGGAATTTAGTTACAGTGGAAACATATTCAGTTAAAATCATGAGCATGCCCCCCCTAGTCAAGTAGAACAGCCGTAAAGCAAGTAACATTCGCCTTACATTTGTATAAACCGCAGAATTTCCTTCAGCAACTCTAAAGTGGCATGATCCAATAAATATCCTCGTATTTAGGTTCGATTTCCGATCGGTTTATTTCAACATTTAAGTCGGATCACGAGTGCTTTCGATACGGTACACGAGAACTGTTTTACTTGAACGATCGTTTGCAATGTTAGCACAAGTAGACCGACCGACACTTTCGGATGCTTTGTGGAGATAGGAAGGGAAGATGGAGTAAAGGTGACGTTAGCATGTGTTATTTGAATCTTAGCACATCTATCATGTCATATCCTCTACTAGTGGCGGATTATATGATCGGAATTTTAAGTGATTCTAAAATTCGATGAAGAGAACCGCCTTAAAAAAACACCCAAAAGAACGCACTCTGATCTGAGAGATAACTCAACTCAGAAGTAGGTAATGAAACTTCACAATTTTAACACTGACGTTTTCATCTTCTAAAGAAGTTTCGACTTTCCTTTTGCTTTAGCAGGCCTGAGTTGCTATTTTATCATAACTTTTATTATGCTACTCTCCAACTATACCCGTTATCTATCTAACAACCAACTTTAACGTTAACAGCATACACTCCCCATCAATTCCATCCAGCCATTGAAAAGTAAATGCCCTACGATATTAAACCGTAAAATGGATATAGCATTGAATACCAATTTCCATTACTCAGATATTGACTAACAGATCATAATCGTGAGCTATAGGGAGCGTATCCATGCGTTTGTTGTTCCGGGTACATTCGTATTTTAGTTGAGAACAGGCCCGTTAGCGGGTGAAGAGTGGCGAGCTGGCAATGTTGGCGGTGTGGTACAAAGACTTCGTGCTCCATAAATCGGGGAGACTGTGACCTTCCGAGGTGAGGAGCGGCGCGGCGCCTGCGCGTCATTGCGGACCTAAATGCCGAAAGATATCGTTATTTGAGATCCAGTTCCTTGTTGTACGGTTTCTATTGGAAACGACTGGCAATAACTGTTTTCATCCGTATACAAAAGAAGAAAATTTTAACAACTCTTGCCGAAGTCTATTTTAGGCAGAGGTCTGTCTGTAGGTAGAATATTGTCTCAAACTCAAAGTCATAGTCGTAAGTATTGCGTATTTACAAGATAAGATGTCAGTTGTTACACATCATACCTACTCATACTACATTACATATATTAAAAACTGACTTTTTTTTTTGTTTTATAGAGCTCAGTTAAAATGCTGTTTTCACTAACCAATTTAGCCACTTCAAAATTTCCTAAATCCAAGTTAGAAATCCGAAATCCTAGATCGAGGCTTAGACGAGACACTGGCAGTGTATCGAGGGTCTATTAACAATTGAAACAGATAACGTTTTCCCTATTTATTATTATATTGAACCTTTATAGCAACTCACTCCTCATGAGGTCACTTAAACACGGTACTTACATTCTAAATAACCTCTTAAAACCTCCTTAGCAACTTATGTTAATTTAAGTTTAAGTAAAATACGGTATTTTTGGCTGAACACCTCTAAATTGAAGATCGTGTGCAAAAATATTTGCAAAACCGTTGATTGGGTTACTAAATAAACATTGGTCCGAACTTAAGTAGCAAATAAGTTAAGTGCACTGCAAACATTAGAAAATGACTTTACTTTGAATTAAAGGAAAACATAATAAATATTTAAAAGTCTTCGACATAAAAGAGAACGTCTAAAATTTTAACATTGAAAGTGGTTCTCTAATGTTCCCTTGTTTACATGTTGTTGTCCCTTGTTTAAATGTAGAAACTTCATGTTTTGTTAAAGACATTATGTACTGTCTGTCTTAATCTGTCTACATAATCAAAATTAATGCTTGAATCCCTCTTTAAGCATAATTTTGTTTGTTACAGAATAGGGAGAATTCATTGTTTATGTGTTTTTTATTAGGTTTGGTCATAAAAGTAATATTTTCCGTCCCTCAAAAACTTTTCAAGTAGAACTCGTCAATCAATTCTTAGTCACGCTTTTTTCAAATGTTGAAAAGAATTCAAGTAATGAGTGGAAATTCAAATAATACGTAGGTATACCCGTACGTCAATTAAGGCTTCCAAAATTATCGTAAAAGAAGATATCTTGTAAAATAAATTATATATTTTTAAGAGCCACATTATATTGACAGCAAACATCATTGACAATAAATCTGATAAATGGCCAGCGAGACCAAATTATAAACCGATGACACGATAAGAAAAAACAGGAGATGATTATCTTATAACCTTTTATGATAAACCCTTTACATTTTACTTCGGCTCGAAAGATAATAAGGTGAGCTTCGTAATTAATGAGTAGTAGGTAGTAAGACATTCAAGGTGTATGAATGATAAATATAGTAATGGCATAAACGTAGTTGATAATCTTTCACATTTACGTTATCAAATCCCCTGCTAAACAAATGTAATTAACATATTTATTAACACAAACAACATTTTTCGACAAGAAATTGTAACGCAGTCTTAATTGAAAGATATGCACCCTACGACAAAGAGCCAAACAGTCTGGAACGAGCGAGTTGTTTTCTGGAATTTCGTCTGTATAGCATTGACGAAGTCCCTAAAATAGCATTCCCATTTCTTGCAAAAACAATATTATTCCATTTTTACGCTCATGACATTTTAGTCATTAAGCACAAAATATATGTTGACGTTAGTGCTCCATTAAATATAATTTACAAATATTAAACAAAAGTCAATCAAGGTCAATTTTCAAAACGTGTTCTTCTGTATTACACAAAAATAAGTTGTTACTAATATTCATTGAAGAAAACACACTAGTAGAAATAATACTAATTGTGTGGCCACGTTTAGCAGTAAAAGTCTGCCTGAAATAACAATTGCACGGCGTGGCTTAATGACAAGGAGCTAGGCAACTCGTCACCTATGAACATTACGGTAACCTGTTTACCACAGTTGACAGTTACGACTTGTGCGGCAACAAACAAAGACTGCAGGTCAGACTGCGTGTGACACTAATTTGCCCGAAAAGCTTTTGTGCTTTTTACACGGTTTTATGAAGAAAAACCTAGAATTGTAGACCAGTTTAAAAAAACTGAACCAAAACTTATATCATGTCTGTATGGATCATCATTTTGTCAGTGTTTTCCCAACCATGTTGGGGTCAGTTTGCAAACTGAAGTGATGCAACGGAATTCCAGTATATTATATTAACAGAGTACTGTGTAATCCAAAACTCCTTGAGAAGACTGCTAAAGACAAAAGTAATAAACAGTAGATGCTCACATGAATCTGCTACTTTCTTAATAACTTTTCAAGGACACTCAGCTAACACTGCCTTATTATTAGTATTCCAATACTGGGCATGGGCTTCTCCCATGCTGTACCACAACACCCTATCCTCTACCATCCGCACCTTTGTCTTACTCAGCCACCTGAAATCAGGGTGCTTATTAAAGAACATCGCACACCGAGGACGACAGGGTTACCCAAAGTAAATTCACACATAGCTACTGGTAACAGGTTACTTAATTCAATGTCCAATGCCTCATCGGAAAATTATCTTTGAAACCTTGGGGTCGTTATAATTTAGTCAAGCTTTGACAATGCTTCAAAAAGTGTGAAAATGAAGACTCACGTTATCAGCAACTCGTGTTACGACATGTGCCATGTTTCTCTAAGTAATAGCAATTGCTTCCTACAATTAACTCCGCCAATTGAACAATTCAACTTCGGACGTCAATATTCCACCTTATGAACTATCTATGAAGCAAGTTCATGGTTACTACTCCGAAGTCCGGATGGAACTGGTAATGTCTGGTTATCTGGATCTGTTCGATGCATTTCAGATTAACTGCATTTGCTTTAGTAGGTACGATTTTACTGTCTTACTGTAGGAACGCCTTTGCCTAGCCCTTCAGAGATTATAGCCACGATGTTATGAAACAATGCATAATATATTTTAAAAAATCCATTTTAAACGCCCCGATGGCGGGGACTCAGTCCTTTCCGTGAGCGGATACCAACAGTAAAGTCATAATTATAGGACCATAATTGCACTTTCCTGCAAAAAACATTAACGCTGCACTTTATATCCTTGTTATGGCCTATTAAGAGTCGAGACCCCTAGACTGGACAAAAGCCATTCAAGCGAGAAACAATAGCAATAAATTCATATCAGTTACACGCACGTAACCTTTAATTACGTAAAGAATATTCCAAGCATGACGTTACATACGCGTGCCGATAATTACTTGAATCTCTGACGTGACGTCACACCATTTAAATTATATTTAAATGCAAAATAATGCGAAAGTATTGACCAATTATGCGAACTCAGCCCTGCAGTGTGTTGACCTTTCCCACTTCCATGTCAATGGCCTGGCCTGGTCCTGGAATGTATTATGTCACAAGACGACACAAAAAACTAATTACGATTTTGCACGCTTAAGGAGATTAAATGTCAGTATAATATTAATATCGAGGCAGCTGCGCATTCTCTGCATGTACAATCGGATGTAAAAGGGTTTTCCTCCTATTTATTGGTGGTTGTTAAAATTCGTTGGCTCCTTCTATATGTTTCAAATAGACCCTGCTAACTCCTATGACTTGATCTATTATAAATCTAAACTTGCATCGCATTTCCTGAACAAATATTAATATTTCCGATTCGTACAAATTACACAAAGCCTTATCAGCATATCGGCATACTAGATCAGCTGGCCACACAGACTCATTCGTACTCGTCTAAGATGGCTGGTCCCTGTGACAGCTTGCTATTATTATAATACTATGATTACACATCGCTTGGAGCCGAGTTATTAATAAATAGTTAATACGTACCTCCCCACTGTCCACAAAGCGACCACGGGCCTTAAATCATAAAGTAATTACCGTTCTAAGATAGGCTTTCTTCTTGAGATTGAGAAATGAGTCGTTTAAAGATGGGCAGAGATATAAATCACTGCTGTTGTTGCTGTTAGTACTACTATAGGATTTACTTGACTGTAACATAAAGGAATGATTGGATGTTTGATTGTTCATTTATTTAATTGCTACACCCTTCAATTTCTCCATCTTTCGATACGGCTCTTCTGGTTTTCTTTATTAAAATAGCCTAGATTCCTTAAAATCTTGAAGGTACAATATGGCTATGTCTCTATTTCCATTCTTCTTCTTTGATCGATCGATGACACAACTTACGTTCAACACGTACGTATACCTAGCGTCTTTTGCCTCATTTGTCCCGGTGGGTGCGGTTAATTTTGGAGGAGTGGCAGGAGAGAGAGATTTAACCTTAGAGGAACGCCACACGTCCAAAATCACGTGTACCAGCACGTTTTGTAGTTTTATAAATTCACCACAATGTCTTAGGAAAGTCTAGCCTCCGACGCACCATTGAGGCATGCAAAAAGAAAACAATCAAATGTTAATTTATGAATGTGTTTATTTTTGTGTTGCTGAGGTAATTCACTGAATTATCCTCCCCACATTTTGATGTGTTTACAAATACGTGCAAATTAATGGTAGTAAACTGAAACAAACGTCTATTCTTTTACAACTCATTGTCACCCCAATGAAATGTCGGCAAGTCTTGGTAATGTTTCTGATCTCGTTTAACTGTCTTTTTTCATTTATTTTGTGTTCTTTGTCTCATCAACTAATGTTTTTCAGATATGTTTTCGATGTTCTTTACCGAATTCTTCATTAACAAAGAAGATTCAGTATATAAGCGTTTCCTAGTCTTTTGGCATCGGGTTTAATGGACTGCATTGACTATTTTTAGGGTATAAAATCATTCAATAAGTCGCCCGCCTGCACCGGGTGGAGCAGGTCTCGTACTGACTAAAAATCACCCTGTTACATCAATTGTCCTGCATCAAGTATGCAACCGAAGATTAATACCAGATTCCGTGTTCGAAAAGTCACTTTTTAATAAATGTGTGCTTGAGCGCCACACACATTGAAATGCTTTCCTTGGACATGTTCACTTGTTTTACGTAGGAATCGATAACGAGGGGGTAATTTTTCTACCGTGTAAGCCAAAAGCTTAAACTCTCAGTGGCCTACTCGAAAACTGCACATTCTATAAGTATGCAACTATACCCATACGCGACGTGACGTAGGGAAAGTCAAAGCGCCCAACAGGACATCATAACATCTCGAGCAAACCCGCGGCACGATAAGCTACATAGATTATAATTAAACCAGTAGTCGATAAATTGTGAGCAACAAGGTTGGCGATGCTTTTCATTTCACTTTCTAAGTAAATACCTACATCTATAACATTCACTGTAATTTTCAGCAGTGAACGGTTGTTTATGGCACGAATTTTCTTTTCAATTCTATTTGATGTTGTCTCCGCAAACTATGATATAACCGGAATTATGATGCGTATGCTTATCTTGAATTGAATGATACTTCCGTGGGAATACATAATGAATATTCAATAAAGTGGGAAATGGACAATTTTCTTGTTACCGTAGAAGCTTCTTATGTCACGTCAGGAAACGGTGGCGAAAAGGTGAAACTTATAGTAAAAGAGTAGGTAATCACATTTTCAAGAACGTGCTAATTATCGGCTTAGCCTTTTAGCAACTACCACGTTTTACAAGAAGCTTCTGCCATATCATACCTTCACAATCTGCTTACGGTAATACAGTTTTTAAGACTTTCAAATCGTAAAATCGATTCTATGTGATGAATGAATAGTCACCCATCCACTGACCGCCTTCGGCAAGCGTTGCTTAATATTTGATTCACTCGTGTGGTTATCATTACTTATCTTTGAGTCCCTCTAGACTATTTTTAGATGTTTCTATATCCGTGCTCTAATTATAATCAACCTTATTTATTATCAGGTCAAGTACTGCCTGCCACTAAAGCCTGCGCGAGCACACGTGTCATCCCAAGGCATATAAGTCACATGTTTCAATAAAGCTATTCGATTAATGACTGGTATGTTGTGACAACGACTCGTGCGCACCGTCATAGCCTAATGATTAGTGTTCCATTTCCTCAATCGACTCTCGGACATCTCACCGGGAAAACGGAAATTGCCACGAAATGTAATTTTACCTTTATTGACGTCATGTCTTCCTGCAGGTTGGAACCATTGAACACTATAGTCAATTTTAATCAAGAAATTAAAAGAGTCGATTTAAAGAAATCTATCGACTGCAAAACTGCCAAAAAAGATACTGAACTGGGCACTATCCTTTAAAATACGTTAACAAAACACTACGAGTATCAGTTTTTTTTAGCGTGGTAAAATCATCAAATGAGTCCTCCCACCCCTACTGTTAAACTCGTACTGACTAAAAACCACTATGTCCTTCAATAGCCCTTTATGTTCCGGAGCCACGGTAATGAGATAAGTCCCGCGACCCCGGCAGGCTTTGGCCCTCTAGAGGAGGCCCCGTCATTATGCTGAAGCTCTTTGAGGCGCGCGTGGAAAACAACGCGCATTCGACCAATATCAGAATTATATTTTTTTTATGTTTTACAATAATTACTTGATTGGCATAAATATCTGGCAATGTTTCTGTCTTCCTAAAATGGCAGATAAAGACATTCACACTCTTTATTTATTGCTTACACTTGGAAACAACTTTTAAATTTTAATTAACATTTTAACATACTCTTGTAGTTTAACCAAATTAAGTTAAAGCGTACATTAAGTTGGGCAATAAATTATTCGTGTGGGATAATTCTGTTTTTTTTAAAGGAACTGCTCAAAATAATGCGTCACAGGCCCCAACTGTGACGTGAATTTACGAAATAACAACTTTTAACTTTTTTTCTGAAGGTGATGGTTTGTGAGGATATCCAGCATCCATAAAGTTACGCATTGCCTTGCCGTTTGATACAGAGGCTAAACGTGGTACTAATTTAGTACGCGCTCTTCTGAAGTACTGCACTAAATGTTCGAGAACAACTGTATCGCACACTATTTTGGTGAAATCGTACCATAAGAGCGTCGCGGTCACTAAACTATGCGCGGGCGCAAGAGCGCTAGCTGTCTAAATTAATTCAGTTCTGAACATTTGCTTATCAATTATAATCAAATTTCTGAATGCACATCAAAGGAGGTGACCGATGAACTGCGAATCTCCATACTTTAATAGACACATTTCAAAACGGTAACAATAGAAATGTAATGCCAATTGAATCTCTACCTTAACCTACTATCCTTGAACTCAATGATCAATTCATCACTGTCACTACAGCGTCAAACACATGCAATGAATAACCCTTAACTTTTAGCCGACATGGACAAAGGAAAAGGCGAGAGTAAACCCAGACAATATAACTAATGCAAGAAAAAGAGTATTGCGAACTATGGACATCAATATCCCTTTATTAACACTTGTACGGGAATCAGCCAAGAGTCCATGACACGGGCATCGCAAGCGCACGTTTATAAGCCATTCATCGAGTTGAAAGCGCCGTCAGTACAGACACGACGAATGGACAATCAGATCGAATGCATATCCTTGTTCTGGGCAGACACAATGCTTTTCTATACGATTCATGTGAATTTTCTTTGATTTTATTGCGAATGGATTCTGATCCATTCATCTTTGTCTTTAATAAATAACATCGAATTTTAAATGATCTTTTAAAATACACACGTCGAGCACGTTTCGTAAATAAAAAAAAAGAATAGAGGCAGAATAATCTCAAAAGTGACAAAATGCTCAGCAAGATTATAATTATGCTAGATTGAGGCGAAATGATACCTTATGAAGTCGTCGGTGTGCAACTGAAGCATACAACAGAGCTAGTTTCATACAATATGATTCTGTTGAAGCGTTCCATAATATTACTGACAAGACGGTTTATAGATATGTCCAGAAAACATTTCTTTGCTAAACGAGTAATAAGACAGCGCGTCGTTCACAGGCACATCAATAATTTTACTGAAAAAGTAAAAGTATTCGTCTGAGCTGTTATGCAGCAAATCACAAAGATACAATTACATGATAAAGTTTATTTAATTTTTAGAACACCTCCAATTAAAAAAGTAATAGGTACTTATATTGTGCCATTATTTTCCCTCTGCAACACTTACACCCCAAAATCAAAAGTGTCCACCAGAAAAAAAAACATTTACACGCTAACGATTACAAAATAATATGGCAAAAACACTATACGCTAATGGTTACGTGGCATCTTCATAGCCCGACAAAACCCCGATCATCAGATACGCAAGCTTCATAAAGTCGTCGGTACAAGCCACTAGCCACTGTATCCACCTGACGAGACGATGACACTGACAAAGAGCCAGCGACTTGCAGACTCATGATTGATGTCTCTGCTCTGATATCACAGCATAAGAGCTATCTATCTCGTTCAATATTCTGGTATCTAGGTACTTATTGCTTAGAATTGGCTATTAATAATATAGATGTGGGCAATATAGACCTACATACTTAAAGTTACAGTACAGTTTGTTTTGCTATCAATTTAGTTGTCTGGGTATTCTTTCAGCTCGATATGAATTTGTCAAAAGATGACAATAGATTAGATGAAAACTAAATGAATGATTTTATTGCGCAAGACTGGTCATCTATAGGCATTATTGCACATGCCTGTGAAACAATGTGCAATTCAAAGCAATAAAACTAAGAAAAGCTCTACAACGTGCAATATCCACCCGCATTACTTTATTGCGGTTTTTGTAATATCCAGTGTAGCAGTCATCAAATCAGTCTTGTTACTTTGTATTTCCTTTATGTTACTGCACCTGAATAAAGCCGGTGGAACAGTCACGAATGCATCGGATTGAATAACCTTTTATTTTACTAACGGCTTCCTATTGCTCATTGAGGCAATAATTCACGGGTAATGATGTAATAGGATACATTGTTGGTAATTATGCGTTGTTATAAGTCAATTCAAATATCGTAACTCAATTACTCTAAACATTCAGGAAACGTCAACGCACGGTAGCGAGCACTGCGTAGTACTCGTGGAGTCGTAGCCGCTCGTAGGTATGGTGAAGGGCTTGCATAATGGCCAAGCTGATAGCGGCAGCGGCCTATCTACAAGCGCGCTGACAGAAGCAGTTAGGCCATGTTCACACATCGCTTGTTAGACACCGCACAACTGCCAATTACCGCGACATACAACCCCCATACAAACTCACTTTCGCCACCAGAGCCGGCAATCAGCGTATGTTCATGGGATTTTAAATTGCAAACGAGATGGTAATTAGCGAAAACAACCGCTAAAAGTCGTGGCATTTAGCCACCGAGAGTCCTGTATGGAAATTAGGGACAAATTACGTCTCCACTCTTACTTTCATTTGTATAACAAGAGTTACATAAAACCAGTAATTTATTATTTCTTAATCCACTTTGTTGTCCTGTTTAAAGGGTTTGTGCAATTGTTGCGAATCGTATAAAAATAATGTCGATTTATCAATCGGAGTGTATCGATTTTTGCGATCGATCATGACACGAATAGATCAAAACAGTCGGTCAAATGTATTCCATATCTGGAGCCGATAATCGTATGCGTGCCCGAGCCCAGCTTGCCACTTATGCAACTTATAAAATATTGCGAACTCATAAGCGCAGTGCGCCCGCGCCGCGGCAGCAGTGAGATGAAACTGGAGATAGAGTTAATCTAATAAGTCAGATCTGAAGCCAGACGTCGACCGAAGTAATAACTCACGGTTGAGGAGCCAGAGGTTAATTAAAAATAGCAACTTCAATCTTACGTGTCAGAGATGGAGTTAGATTAGGGATCGTCCGATTTATCCTATCGCAAACACTAAAGCGCTCTTCTTTAACGGGGAAGCGTAATAAATTACGAAATAATAGTATATTATGAAAACGAGCACCGAGCGAGCTTTCCCCGACAGCGAATATTCTACGGTATTTAAATTCTAACATATTTGTTTATAGTTGAGCAAACAAACAGAAACACTTTTGTAACACCCATTTACACTTTACAAGTGTTTATTTCTTAACGTTCTTGTACTAATTACGCAGCGTATAAATCAACTGTTAGTTTTAGTGCCAAATCTCGCGAACGTATCGCGTTGTGCCGGTGTTTGGACAAATCTAACCAATGTGATGCAATTTCGCACTTGAGAAATTCAAGCTATCATTTCACGGCGTTCTTAATCGCAGTCGACGGCCAGTCATCACTTATCAATTTAGCGTATGTTCTCCGCATCTTTCACAAATGACCCAAGAGGCATGCTGGTTGCAGAGCATTCCACGTAAGAGCAATTACAAGTAGGCTTCGAATACAACATCTTCGTAAAATTTTTGAGACGTCCAAAGAATTGTATGAATTGTTTATTAGACAGAAAACAGGGGAGATAGGAAACATGTTGCGTGAATCACAAGAGACGTGAGACATGGGCAGGAAGAAAAAAGCTAATTGTTATGCCTACATTTGTACCAAACGACTTGCGTTACATACAGAATCCCGTTGTATCCAATTTCCCGACACTGTAAAGTATCTAAAACACATTATACACACCCCACCAACATGCAAACCCCCTGATTGAAACACGTATCGAACAAATCGAATATCACACAAGGATGTGAACACAAAATATGTGGGTGGAATTGTGAAATGAAGAATTTTACGATACCACAATGTGAACTGCACATAAAAAGGATATTATTTTAAATCAGTCATCGAAACAAAGTACCGATCATGTAACAAAACTGTTTTATTACAAAATTAAACGTAACTGCTATTGAAAACAACTAGTTTGAGAACATAATCCTTAATTGTGTTGTTGGACAAAGATATTAGTTGACATTACCGCTAAACGAAACATTATACGGGGAGGAACGTAATTAATCATTTATGTCTGCGTAAGAAAATTACTATTCTGAATTGATTTAAATTCTGTTAGCATGATATGCATGTAACTGTGTACACCATGTTTAATGGAATCTCCTCAAGTACTCAATAAATGGAGCAAAACTTTATTCTACTTTACTCTGAATAAAATTCAGTGTGAGCTGCAACATAAGTAACATACCCATCGTACGTCCCATTATTCTGCATCAGCACTTACTTCAGCCGCGTCACGTACGAGTACTAGAAACCTTGGAGCGAGCCGCAGATAAACCACTGATTCACTGGACACATTCAAAGATAACCGTAGTTAGTGATTTCTACCATTTATCCTGTCAATCACTGCTGGTTCCTAACAAACACCGGTCAAAGGTGCGGGAAGGCCTCAATCAAATCAATGATACGGAGAAATGTAACAGATATCTTGTAACACATTCGAGAGTATAGGAACACCACTGACCCGCTTGTTTCCGTCAATCATAACATAAGAACCTACAGTAAGGTATTGTTGAGTCCGTTAGTCAAGTTTTATAAAGTACTGTGGCACGTTTCGCACATTAAATGAAGTTGGTTCCTTGGTTCCTGATGACTGTCTGCTCGTTACAGACGTTCGTTAGCTCGAGCCTGCTTCGCTTGGACAGTTATCACGCCGCTCCACAGGCAACGACGATATAATACTAGACTCCTAATAAAAGGCGACCGATGTCTGCCAACACATTAGGCAAAAAAGTCTTATATTCGTCTCATTTCGACCAATCCTTAGAGACGTAAACATACGTTGAGACAGCACAGACCTTGAGTTAGCCAATCACAACGCAGTACCCCGTCCCCCTCGCTTACGTAGTACCTCAGCAACTTGGCAGAATAGTTTGTGTTCTTTAGATCGTGCATGCAGTGTCTAGTATTATATCGTCGTTGACAGGCAACGACGATTATCGTCGTTGTCCACAGGACTATTGCCCTTTGGAAATTATCTGGTAAAATTTTCTTCGAAGCCATGTCTATTAAACGCTATTCCCAAAATAAACGAGCTTCAAGACTTAGCACATTCACCTCAACTAAAATAAAACAGTGCCTCTTTGATTAATGAAAGCTTACAGACATTTGCTATGTTAATGGCTAATTAGGCATGAGGCATATACCACCAAGTGTGAGGCATCGTTTAATAACGCATACTTATGGCTAATTACCTAACGGGTCTAACAGAGTTTACATTTATGCTGAAGCACTACTTGGAACCATGTTTAGAATAAGTCTTGGTTTAAAATGTATTACAATGAAATGTAGGTACTTACTGACGGCTGGCCAAACAATAGCCAATGTCGTAAGACACAACAGCTTGCTTGAGGCGAACTTACTGTCTCATAACTAGAATGAGGTCTTTTACCTTACCAACGGTTATTTTTTATGCTTGCTTATTAGCGAAACATGAGAAAAACTCGTTTCATTCTGTGTCTAATCAACCAAACATATTGTCTTCTAGCAACAAGATTGACGACAGCTGCGATCGATATTCTTACATTAAAAGAAACGTATTTCGCAAAACATCCTGCAACGGTCTCGGTGCACTGGAAAAAAATAAAAGCGAACAAGTTTCTAGTAATTAAGGGGATAGGTCAGTAAAAATACGGTTTTTATTTTTTACTTTTCTTCGTACATATCTGGACTACAGATCTTACAACTTGGAATATAGTTATTGACTATATGATCTAAATTCTCACAAAGTTGAAAACACGATTCAATTAAATTTTCTCGATACAAAAAAAATGCAAAGTTCGGTCTATCTAATTTATTTTTTGGACTTTATGGAATAACTAATATGAGTTATTGAAAGGATGTTGTTTTAAATTGTATAAAATAATAGTGTCTAAATTCTGTAAAGACATTTTTTCAATTAATAACAATTTTAATTCATAAAAAGACGCCAATATGTTTGGGCACATACGCCGTTTTATTCTGAGCACACATCCACTATCGTCCTCTCATCTTTTGCCTTTTAAAAGTAGTGTCATCACTTTCGTTCCTTGACGAATCAGTCAGCCAGCGTGGCTCTTACAGGCTAGACCTGCGACACTTTTTTTCAGATCGCGGCTGTCAGATTTTCGTAATAATAAAATTGGAACGGATAAAAAGATCGAGAAAATAAAGACGAATGATACGTAGGCTTATAGATTATTCAAAACTATGTTCCGCTGTGTTCAATGGGACGTGATTAAACGGACATGACTGTAAATAAGTCACGTAAACTTTCTATTTTAAATAACACATTATTTTGATGAATAAATAAAGAATAAAATAAACCAAACTTACTGAAAATCAACGCAGGAAATTCCTGACGACCCCTACTGAGCAAACAAGGGAAATGTTAGAATACGTATGATTCTATAAATTACAAATTGTTCCTATCAATATAATAAATTACTCACAGTGATATTATATCAATGCTATCGTGATATCGTACTATTGTTGTCGGATGGTTCTTCTGTGTCCATCCTCCTCCCATCTAAACTTTATGCATCTAAATACCATTTCACATGAACTAATGATAAAACTGATTTACAATCAACATTTTGAGATAATATGTAACTGAAAACAACTTCTAATCGTATCAAATTGCGATATAGGATAAGAAGCACTTCACTTTTATTATTATTTATTTAGTTTCGTCACAGATTTATAACAATTTCTAAGAAACAGGATTAAAATAAATTAAATGAAAACTGCTGTTGTCATTTTGAATACTTCAAAATTACTTGTCAACTACAAATAAGGCATAGCACCCACCACCCTGTTAAATATCGCCTATGATGAAAAATCGGTGGTCATTGCTGTCACACCGCGTGTTCGGTACAAGTTGCTTCTCGCTCTATTTATTGCTTTGGAGTAAAAAAAGATCAGTACTGGGTTCATGCTTTTGCAGTCGATAGATAATATCTCTAAGGGTTTCATTTATCCGGGCACGCCGCAATTGCGGCGGTAAGACCTCTCTTTGAGGAGTGGCTGGAGAGAAGTCATGGCGTCCTGACCTCCGCTCACCGCTTGACGCAGGTACTCATCGGACACGGAAGTTTCGGGAGGTACCTGTGTCTGATGCGAAAGGAGGAAACGCCTGGGTGTCACCACTGCGAAGATCGCCCGGAGGGCACGGTGGAGCATACGGTGCAAGACTGTCCAGCTTGGGCAGAGCACCGACGTGTCCTCACGGTTGCGATAGGCGGAGACCTCTCGCGCACAGAAGAAGGAAGCAGGCCTCCTTCTGCGAAGCAGTAATGCTCGCGAAGGAGGAGGCGGGCCGCGAGCGAGAGAGGACAGTGTCCTCCCTCCGCCCCACCCGCGGTGGTGAAGCCCACGGCGACGGACGTCGCTAGACGATTTCCAGCCACCGTAGGCGCGGGTATGCGGGCAGCGAGTAAAGGGCAACTCGCTGCCCGACCATGGACCATGCCCCGGTCGACGGCGCGTTGTGTCCCACGCGCGCCTCAAAGAACGTCAGCATAATGACGGGGCCCCCCTCTCAGAGGGCCAAATCCTGCCGGGGTCGCGGGATTATTTCCTTACCGTGACCCCGGAACAGAAAGGGCTATTGAAGGACAGCGTCGATTTATCAGAAAAGTGATTATTACAACATTGTCCCAAAAAAATACTGTAGATAAGATAGTATAGAATGAAGATTTAATTATAAAGAGGTGACATCAAATTGTTCTAGTGTTTGTCATTACATCAAAATGCATCAAAAATTAGTACCAACACCAGATGATGGAGGACAGGGTGTCAAGCACCCTTAGCTTTCCACTCTCGAACATATAAAGATATCACGAACCAGCTTTGTGACCGCACGTTAATAAAAGGAGCGTGTGTTTGGGGCTTTTTTTAGAGTGCTAAAATAATCGAATGAGTCCTCCTACCCAGGGCACGGCGGGAGGGACTGTCAGACTCGGAATACTTACTAAAATCTACGATGTCTTTCAATAGCCCTTTACGTTCTGGGGTCATGGTATTCGCTAGCCCGCGACCCAGGTAGGCCCTCTAAAAGAGAGCCCCGTCATTGCCATTGTGCTGACACTCTTTCAGGCGCGTGTGAAACACAAAACACATGCCCTTGCCCGTGCGCGCGTGTGTTTGGGGCTTAACGATAATGGGTATTGTCACTTTCGTAAGGTATGCCAATTATCATTCATTTTCTACCAAAATAGTAGTTTTGTTCGTAATCTCGGGACATCAAAATGTTATAAAATAAATTTAAGACTGTGAATGATAAAAATATTCACAAAATATTAATCCACATCAATAAAGATTTCTATCATTTTGTTTTAGTAAATGTTTCGATATCCTTATATCAAAATATTTCTTCTAGAGTAATACATGTATTTTGCGTAAGGGGAACACTTTATGAAATGTCGAAGTTGACGAAATGAAATTCATAAAACTTTGGATTGCGTTAATTTTGCGATACTAACGCCTCCTGGTGGCGGCGCGTGGCAACTTTTCCGACTCATCAAACGATGCTTTCGCTTGACCATACGCCGTTAAGCCAAAACTTCGTAAGGAAAGTAGGTCGTAGGTGTCTCTGAAATAGTTTCACCACTCATCGGTTCTGGTCATATTTAATTTTTGGAGGTGAAGGACCGAGTTGCGTGTACTGTTTGCGTGCATGATCAATACGAGATTCGTACATTCGATTCCGGCACTTACTTACCGACAGGCCCATCAATTTCGGGACACCTTCGGACTTCGGAGAACTTTCGCCAGAAGCACGAACCGAATCTGATATGTATCGGCAATGTGGTCATTAATACAACGGCGTTTCGTACAGCACTCTAGGTTGAACGTTGCAACATGTTACGTAGCAAAAGTTTCAAGATATTTTTGTCTCGTTCAATTAGGCAGGGTGTGGTCATTGTCACATCGACTGAAACTGATACCGGTCAGCTGTTCATACTCACTTATCTCTTATTGTGTAAGATAATTAAACCTAGGATTGTTTCAACAGTTGTGCTTACCATACAAGATCAAAAAGCTGATGAGAGTACTCACTCTGAACGCACCATGAAGTCAGGGTTATTATCCCTGACAGGTTAACTAGAGTTAAAATTAGCTTACGAGCATTACTTGAAAGGAATCGCGTTTGCAATATACAATTACATCGGGTTAAAAGCGAAGAAGATTGTGACAGTGACAGGTTCGCAGACCATCGCCATTTTGCCGCAAAAAAGTGCACTTACAAAAAAGAGAAAAGTGATACAATGCTTTCTAAGGACTCTCTTTGTACATTTAGGGAAATAGAAACCATTAATCAACAGAAAATAAATATACCAGTTTCGGACAAATTAAAGCAAAATATTACTTTCACGCCAATTTTTATTGACAGGTTTTATGATTAAGACCAAACCTTCGATTATAGATGACGGATTCCTTCCGCATCCGTATGATTAGATTTTTTAAAGCTGTTACTCTAGTAGGTACGCGGAACGGTCTACTATCAACCTTGCAAAAAATTATCCAGTAATGAAATACAATGACCAAAAGGTTTGTAAGGTATCTTAACATGGTTGGGTAAAGCGTAGACTTGGGAAACTTGAATATAACTGTAATATACCAAATAAGATATTCATACAACGTAGTGAATATAAATAAAACGAAAAACATAAATAGCTACTTGGAGGCTATTACAATAAATTATGTTAAACAAAAACTGCTCCACTGAGTGTTTGAGCGAATATTCCTCTCGATTGGTCTCGGCGCGCGCAGGCGCCCTGCTGCGCCGATCCCAAGTATATCGCCATCATTGCGCCATTACTGTCTTCCTTCAGCTACTGTAGATCAAACTCGTGCGCAACCCGTCACATTCATACTTGTAACGGTCCCCAGCAACTCTATACAATTTAAATAATGAGAGAACTAGTCGCCGTTACGTGTGTAAATTAACTTCTGCTCCTGTAATCCGTAGCTTGCGTGTGCGGGACAAATATGTCATATTTAACATAATATCGCTACATGTAAAAATCAAAAACTGTTCGTTTGGTTACAAAAAAAAAATGATTTCGTACTGTCTAGGTAACGTTTACTTACTTCACTAATAATTACAACTACAAAAAAAAGAAAAGAACAACGGTTATTAAAATTATACCAGTAAATTACACCCATGCGAAGCAGGGGCTGTGACTAGTATCATATTATAATATGGCCACTTATTAGTTTCGCACGTTTTTTTAAAAAGCATGTATCTGACAGACAGCTGCCCCAAATGTCACCGACGACCGAGGTAATCTTTAAATTGCACGTGTCTTGTACATTTTCCTTAAAAACGAAACCACAGCTTCGTGAATGATTACCTTTCCTGAATATGTCAAGAAGTAGGTAGAGTACTGTTACTAAGTCATCGAAAGCTATTAACTTATGAGTAATTTTGTTCTTTAATATTTTTTTAGTTATTTATCCTCACTTTTAGCATGATAAACAGGGTCATCAAAAGTAGGTTTAGCAACCGTGTAGCCAGGCCAACAAAAAACTTCCAACAAAGCTGTGGAACGTCAAAAAAGTTTAGAGGTTAACTTTTCATAATTTGAATAAAAGGGTGAAATTCAACAGGCATTGTTACAAGTAGTTTAATCGTATTGCTTTTGTATTATTTCGAGGCCACTGGTCATTATCATATGTCTGTTTAGAGTAATAAAACCCGTGATTGACAGTTAGAGGCCGACCATCAACTGAGTAAAAGTTTACAAATCAGGTTAAGTTTCTGTAAAAAAAATTGGCACGTCATTTGTTGGTAGCTATCAAGACATCATCGTCTAGCCGTCATATTTCTATTAATATTTTGCAATTAGGCAAAATTAATTATCATTTGAATTAAACTTTAACTGAGTTGGATGGTTTGACATAGCTGGTCGCTGTCATACTCCTTCATTCTTTATTATAAACTTCTTTATATATTATGTTGGGCCTGGCAGCATTCTGGATTTGTCAAGTAAAACCATTTAGGAGACGTGAAGAGAGCCTTTCGGTGGCATTGTTAGCGCGTACGGGTGCCCTAACTCCTTTTAGGGCAATGCAGGAGTCAGTGACTTTACACAATGCAAAACAAAAAGTGTCTCCGTAAACTTTTTCACACTAAAGGCGCCAAAATCATAATTTTTAACGTCCGCATATACACATTATAACCCTGAAACGTAAAAACGTCTGCGTTATTCAACACGAGCGTATACAGACGCCATTTTGTTATGTAGGTAACTGACATTAATTGTTAAAAGTGTGATATTGACACGGAATATTAACTTTCGTCATGCTGCAAGTGATTTGGGAGAATATAATCACACACGAAACGCAGATTTGTTCATAAATTGTTACACCGTTAACTTAATACGTTGTGTTCGGTTAAAAGGCGAGAAATTTGTAATTTTTTTCGCCGTAAGTTACATGCATCCATCATCTGTTGTTTTGGGAGACCGTTAACGGGCCGTCACAACTTCAGCCTGCAGGCAAAGGTCGACAGAATTAATAGATTTCATACTTCACCCTTATGTCCTCCTCCGTATTTAAGTATGCAGTCGTACTCTGAATTGAAGCCGTAAGTAGGGCACGGTGATCGTTAACTCGTACGTCGGAATACGAAGAAAATACAAGGTAATGTGACATTAAACGAAGCTGAGAGACACGGCGACAATGGTGCGGAAACTAAAATAAATAACTTAAATATAAGTGTACATTTTTGCTGTGATTAGATTATAAACACTAATGTAGCAAATTAAGAACGGAAATAATCAATCAGATTATTTTTGGAAAATGTTTTTGAATCAATAGACAATTTTAAACGCTATAGAATTCACATCAATTCTACTTTGTTTTTGTTAACTGTCTTAATACTAATACAAAATATTATAGATAGATCAAATCTAAAGTCGTTCTACGGAAATAGACAACAAAGATGAATGGAATCAGCCACAATCACCTTCTAAATAATGTTCGCCCCCTCATTGTTTCCTTCAGCAAAATCTTTACTATGCAACTAAACCACGATGTACGTAAACACAGTAAAACTGTAGCATAAACCCTGTTGGAACTAAGAAAGGAACATAAAATAGTTGTTGCTCGTATTATGCACGCCCCTACGATGATTCGCGAGGCAATAAATTTAATGCAGTGGACAGCAAAATTGTTGTTTTGACCGCACGACTTTGCAATGCTTTTATAAAAACTTTATGCTTCCTTTAATTTAATGGCCTATTGACAGAAAACGTTTTGTTGGTTGTCATCATTAAAATTATGACTCGGTTTATGTGGTGCTAATTACTGTGTAGTTTTTACTTTTGTACGTTCACGTTTCGCTCTCACTAGTAAAGTTTACGGTCACTGACAGTGTGATACCTTGTAGTCAGTCCGCTGTGATGCAATAAATATCGTAATGTGGAGCGGCAATCCCACACTCGCGTCTTCTTTCCTAACACGGGCATCGCTGGGAGCAAAATAAAGCGGTCCCTGACGTTCGACGGGATGTCGTTTTACCAAAACGGGTAGCCGCACTACATAAGGAGCTCACTCGTATACTTTTTAGCTCACTACTTTCTTAAGGTTTGTACGCTGTAAAATCGATTCGCAGAAAAAGGTGCATTGAAATAGACTTGCGCTTAGTAACAGTAGTCCTTACAATGATGCACTTTCTCAGCTTCTGATACCCAGCTCAGATTATACATGATCATGAATAAAAAATTGTACAGACCTATCGATAAGAATGTACACCTACAAACAACATTAAAAAATAGACCTGTGGATCTCGTACCTGATTTCTTACTTATTCTTCAGGAAATTCCTAAAATACAACTTTATCTTTTCGGCATTCCGCAGCTCCTTTACGGTATGAACATTTGTCAGGGAGGGTCGCGTCGAGACGCCATAAAAGACAACCGGTAGAATGTTCGCGAGTCTGTGAGCAAGCCGCGCCGCCGCAGCGCAGCCGCAAGCCCCCATGCACACCATGTACCACCGTTGTACTCAACAAACGCATTTATTATTCCCAGATAGACATGATATTCGCTATCTTAACACACGAAGAAAACAGAAACAAGTTTTGCCACTTATTTTCGTCTTTATTCTCTGCGTGCATCTATGCATCCTTGCATCTAAAATTATCCAACAGCCTTCAAAATAGAAAGGAATGACTTCAACATTTACATACGTTATGACTGAGACTGTGGTTACTAAAACTTAGTTTTGTTTAACCCACTCTGGAGACCCCAAATCTTAGTTATGTATGAGTTTACCGAAAGACAGTTAGCTGTAACTGTTAAGCATAATAAGAGTTCTTCTATATCCATTTTACCAATAAAAGAGTATTGAAGAAATACAAAATAGAAAACATGTAAAAATAAAAGCACCTGTTTTAATTGGTGCCGTAGCCAAACAGGTAGTCAAGCTTAATTTGAAAGATAAAAAATTACAGAATTTAAACCGCACTAGCTAATTGCATCAATTTAGCAGTTAATAAAGCGGAATCATTTTGTTTACCTTTTACTGCGCTATTACGGAGTTATAGCCAATTAATGTGAGCCAGATTTAGAAGCAACGCCCACTGCTTCGTCTGACGTCACATGCCACGAGCTTAGTGAGATGATGTACGTGATTGTACTGGGGAAGAAAGAAAGATTAGGTTTTTCTAAAAAAAAATAGCAATGTAATCTAGTCTTCGTGCAGAACATAGGAGGTTTAGAATTTCGCAACAGGACTGTTAAAACTAGTACCATATTTCATCCAGTCGATTATGTATCACAACTCCTCGTTATATTCCATTTTCCAGACAGGTGGAACGTTGACCTGAAGAAAACAGCTGGCGCAGACAGGATGTGGGAGGCGACGAAGTGGGTGTCGTGGGGCAATGTGACTTGCGGGAGGCCCACTGTGACAGGCTGTTGATGTAATGCTATCTTTATTTTTGTTCTAACTCGACCAAGAATAAGTCCGAACATAAATCAAAGTAGAGAGATACTAGTGACATTTTTATCAAAACAAACAATTTGCATTCCATTAAAAATCAGGTCGCAGCCAAATAAATATTTACACATCTGTTTCCTTTCAAAATGTCGTAACGTGTGACGTAATAGGGAATTCCTTGAGTAGTGTGACGTAGCGAGGCGACGAACCGTCCAAGTCCGGCAACACTCCTGCGCAGCGCCCTGCAAATGTCAAGAACTCAGTACGGTTACGTAAACGGCCCAGTTACCGCTACGACCTTTGAAAATTGACTCGTGTTTTAAGGAAATATTGACACCCGTTACAGTTTGACTCTTATTGGATGTCAAAGTTCACTATTGTTCTTGGAATCGAACGTAACAATACATTTTGTTTTGATTGTATTGCAGAGCAACTTTCGACGTGTAATGTTAATCCGTAAGTGAATTTAAGCAAGCAACTTATGTAGTAAAATAACTTAGAAGATATAACAAGAATCAGGTTAAAGGTTATGATTTCAGAGGAATGTATTGTACAATTTGTACATTCCTCCGAAATCAAGTACTTATGTAAGTACTTATAATAAAGGTCATAAGAAGCACTAAGTAATAAAATGTACTGATATGAGAAGATGATGCACGGCTGCACCAGAAATGAGAAAGGGAGATGTTAATGATTAATGAAGAAAATAAATGAGTTTCCAGACTCTGATTTCTATGACTCTGTTATACTAAATAATACTTCAATGGTTTGCATAGTGGTCCGTAACAAAATTAAGCCGTATAATGCGCTTATCTATGGCATGGAATCGCGGGAATTCAGTAAGCCTTGGTGTCTATGTCCACACAGACATGAAATGCCACTGGCATGGAAATGACAACCACCTGCTAGACGAATTCCGTTCTCTTACTCCGAACCAATTAATATTCATAAAACCACACTAAAATAAATTAAACATGACATTTTAATAAAACAAATCTGGTGATAGTAAACATACGAACTCGGGGCGTGTCTAATGTTTACATAAAATAAATTAGAATAAACCGGTTTATATTAATTGGAGCGTAAGAACATTACCGTGTGTGAGTCTAATTTGTGCAGTGTTACGTAATGTTCGAGTGTGTAATAGTGTAACTTTAGACCGGCTGTCCCCTAGCGTTAGCCGTGCCGACTTATCAACACAACAAGTCCATGTTCACACTTTTGCAATGTGTTATGACCTTTTTAATTGACAGACTGAAAAAATACGGACCGACTAGTGCAGCGAGTAGGAAAGATTGTGCGTTATGCAAGGCGGAAGTAATAAGGAAATGGAAAAGAGCGATTGTAAAGAACGGGAGTTGGAACAATAGGAAAGTAAGAGGAATATAGGCACTAAATAACCACGTGCTGTTTATGGCAGATGTTAAACAAACATTAAGCACCTTGCTAGGTAACACTTAGCCACGATATCACTAGAGTTATGCTACACTAGCACCCACCTCGGCATCATATGGAAGGCTAGCAATGAAATACAGCAGATAATGTCGATTTGCAAACAAAGTGAACGTAAATAAAAACATCTACCAGTTTATCTTTCTGATAACAAAAATTTATTCACGTCTCTTCATAAAATTTATTTGAATGGAAGCATTTTGCGCATCACTTCGTTCCAGAGTCATACAGGAAACGCGCCAGGATACAGTTTCTCATAAAGGTTTACTCATTTTGAAGACAGCTTCATAGAATAGGACGCACCATAAAACTGAGTTGTAAATCAGCACTTACAACTCATAAAAGGCATGTAAACTAAAATCTTAGTACAGATTTTAGTAAAAATAAAGACATTATAGGAATCTAAGCGTTCAGCAATGCAGTTTAATTTCTTCAGTGTGTAAAGCGAGACTTATTGTCAATTAAGTCTAAAGTGTTAATTGCTACTAGCGACTACCGTTATTCGATTAAGTCCAATTAAACACGGGTGTAAACTATCTTTATTATGTATTTTAACAACTTATTGAATTGTACCGTTTGACCAGATACTGAAGACAATTGTCTAAGTACGTAATTTCATTGGCAATCGTTTTTACATTAAAGTTTAATGGTAGTTTCGTAATAGGTATGTTATCAAGAATCAATCTCATGTGTTTTGAAAATAAGGTTCATTATCAGTGTTAACACTAAAAAGATAAAAGATATGTGGGAGTGACAGACACTACCTACGGAGAAACGTCAGCTAGCCCTATTGAAATTAGTTGTACAAAGCTCTTAAATATTAAACAACACTGAAATTCAGTTCTTTCAGGCTCACTGAATATCCCAGTAAATTTGAGTTGTTTCACATGCAAAGCTACCTTCCACTATTTTATGTTTGACAAATCATTTTCAAGATTGTTAAATGGCTACGGGGTAAAAAAAAAATTGGCCCGCAAGCGCCTTACCAACAGACAATTACAATGACTACACTTTTTATCATGAAACGTAGAAAATAGAGATTTCTACAAAACGAGCCAGTGGCGATGGCGCCAATATTCTATCAGTAAATAGGGGTGGTCGGCGACGCGGGCGCAGCGCACTAAATCACGCACTAATAACTACCAACAGTGATACGATCGCAGCTTTCAAAAACCTACCCAATTGTGCCCACCGCCTTTCATAGAAAGCATGCCGTGAAGTTCTTTACCGGTTTCGTACCACAATTACTAGCAACAATGATATTTCCATTAACTACTATTCTAAATTGAAATTATCTAGATCAAGATCGTACTGTACGATAGAAATGCATTTGCTAACACTTAAGTGTGGAAATTAGTTCAGTGCTGTAGGACATTTGTGATTAGCTGATAATCTCTAATTTTTATGGTAATTAATACAGGGCTTTTAAAACATAATCATGCTCGTATGTATTATAATGAGGATTATTACCACCACGCACCGGAGTGCTTTTAGTGATATAAAAAATCCACACTCCCAAATCTCCAAAATTTACTCGCCATAGGAAAGGTTTGTTTGCCCCAAAATCATAAAAGGAGATTTTTGATTGTCTGATAATCTCTTAATTTTTAGTTGAACGAAGTTTTGAATTTTTACATGTCTGAGTTTTTTGACGAAAAAGGGAAGCGTGGGCGAACTTGATGGTAGATTGAATTATTGCATTCCTAACTTTTTTTTTTTTTTTTTTTTAGCGTGGTAAAATCATCAAATGAGTCCTCCAACCCCGGGCAGGGCGGGAGGGACTGTCAGACTTCTACTGACTAAAATCCACGGTGTCCTTCATAGCCTGTTACGTTCCGGGGTTACGGTTAGGGAATAATCCCGCGACCCCGGCAGGCTTTGGCCCTCTGAGAGGGGGGCCCCGTCATTATGCTGACGCTCTTTGAGGCGCGCGTGGGACACAACGCGCCGTCGACCCGGGCATGGTCCTTGGTCGGGCAGCGAGTTGCCCTTTACTCGCTGCCCGCATGCCCGCGCCTACGGTGGCCGGAGATCATCTTGCGACGTCCGTCGCCGTGGGCGCCTACCACTGCGGCTGGGGCGGAGGGAGGACGCTGTCCTCTCTCGCTCGCGGCCTGCCTCCTCCTTGACGAGCATTACTGCCTCGCAGAAGGAGCTGACCGCTTCCCACTCCGTCTCGCCCCGCAGCATGGCCGCAACCAATGCCGGGCGCGAGAGGTCTCCGCCTATCGCAGCCGTGAGGACACGTCGGTGCTCCGCCCAAGCTGGGCAGTCTTGCACCGTATGCTCCACCGTGTCCTCCGGGCGATCTTCGCAGTGGTGGCACCCAGGCGTCTCCTCCTTTCGCATCAGACACAGGTACCTCCCGAAACTTCCGTGTCCGGTGAGGACCTGCGTCAAGCGGTAGGTCAGGACGCCATGACTTCTCTCCAGCCACTCCTCAAAGAGGGGTCTTACCGCCGCAATTGCGGCGTGCCCGGCCGTCGGTCGCGACAGTCGTTCCTTCCATACTGCCCTGAGATCGCGCCGGAGGTCTTCGCGCCGCGCCTCGACTTCGCGAGGCAGCGGGGTCACGCCCCGGCTCTGCGCCTCCACGCGCCACTCATAGACGCGCTGGGGGGCAGTCGCCTCCAGATCCCAAGGCAGCAATCCAGCAAGCAGGTTGGCCGATTCGCCGGCAATCGTGCGGTATCCCCGGATCATTCGGATAGCCATGACCCTCTGGCATGCGGCCAGCTTCTGTGGTCGCGTCCGGATGCTCAGGGCCCACACAGGGGCCCCGTAGAGGGCCATGGACCGCACGACGCCAGCGTACAGCCTACGGCAGGAAGCGTTTGGCCCGCTGAGATTGGGCAGCAGTCGCCTGAGGGCGGCTGCTGTACGGTTCAGCTTTGGGGCCAAACTCAGGAAATGCTCCCTGAAGTTCCACCGGCTGTCGAGGACGAGTCCCAGGTACTTCATCGTCCCCTGTACGCCGATTGAAACTCCTTCCACCGTAATGCTGTAACTCGACTGTGGCGCGTTACGGCGGCCATGAAAACACATGGCCTCCGTCTTGTGCAGCGCCACCTCGAGTCCCAACCGCCGGATCCTCTGAACGACTGTCGCGACCGCTTCCGTCGCCGCGTCGGCCGCCGCCTGGTGCGACTCTCCCTGTGCAAGGACGAGCGTGTCGTCAGCGTAACAAATTACGCCGACGCCGTCAGGGAGGTCGCTGCGCAGCACCCAGTCGTATCCGATGTTCCACAAGGGCGGTCCCAGGACCGAACCCTGTGGAACACCGCACGACATCTCTCGCCGGTTCCACTCTCCCCGGTGACCGGGGTAGATGACGGCTCTGTCCGTCAGGTAGTCCTCGACTATTCGGCGGAGGTAGGTCGGCATTTGCATTCCTAACTTAGCAATCATAAAATTTATTGAGTTGGTACCTAACATTCATGCATTTTTCTGCTTGTTTTAAAATACCCTGTAAGCAAAATCAGCGTTTACAGGTTGTTTAAGGCTGCATATTCTGAAAGTTGGCAACGTCGCAAAAATCTGTCAAATATTTACAAGTTTTTATTAAAATTTTCAGTATGTAAATCAGTGCACTAATAAAATATGTATGAATGCAATTAAAACACTGAAATATTTGTAACCGTTTCAGGTTATAAAAATAAAACAAATTCTTTTTTAATCTAACTATGTATTTCAGCACGATGCAGTTTAATTCCCTATCAATTTTTAGTGCATTACAGAGTCATATTTCTTATTGTCATACAATAACAATGCTAAATTAATTAACTTGTTTATATTGACAACCATTTGCGACGTTAACTTTCGAACTAACGCTCTTATAACTCTGTGTTTTATTATTATTCTCAATGTTTTTCTATAAAGAACGGAAATTTAAAAAGTAGTAACAAAACTTGACTAAAATGAATTGTAATTACCGTAATTGCATGCTTCTAGAACATGTATTCATGCAAGATCTGTCAGTGAAGAAAGAATTTAATATTTCTATTAAGTAGATTGGTTAAAAATTACCTTTCAATAAATGTTCAGATAACAAGCAATTATTGCACTAACTGTAAAGTATTATAATTGCTTCAATTTCTCATAGTGAAATAATTATTTTAATGAAAATAAGGACCTTCATAAAACAGACTATTAACACGTATAAAGTTTAAAACAGTAGAGACGTACCTTTATGTCGGGCGTATTTTAGTTGGGCAAAATAAAAGTCGGTGTCTAGTCGGCGAGGTAACTCGTAGCGCTCCTGTTTTAGCGCCCTATCTTACTGAAATTCCTCTTTCCGCTCCCAAAAAGCGCTTGAGGAACGATTAAAAATATTAAAAATAGCGCTCCCATGAATTAACCTTTAGAGATGGGACTATACACTGAAATTATCGATAATAACTAGATAAAAGTTTGAACACATTGTTTACATACAACTAGCGGCCCGTCCCGGCTCCGCACGGGTTTGGTTTTTATTTTGTTTGACAGGGTTTTTTCAATCCTGTTATTAAGCCTCTTCAGGGGGGTAAAAAGCTTCTCTAGAGGAGTATTTTAAAAGTTGAGAACCAACATTTATCAAGCTCTATTTCAATTTAATATGCTAAAGTTTTTCCGCCTCGCTACGCTCGCCCATTGAAACGTATGAAGGGTATGCTTGTGAAGGTAAAAAGAAGTCAACTTTTTAGGTCACATTTCAATAACTTGTCTTATTTATGGTGTAGAAATCGGCGACGTAGATTTACTGCACATTCCGCGCTCACTAAATCAAGTCTTAAATTTTTTTACTCGCTTTTAGATTAAAACTTGTTTTGTACTATGAAAGTTTAACTTTTGAGTACTCTGCGTTAAATCTTCTTTACAAGATTTGGCTTTTCATAGAAAGCTATAAATGTTCAAGTTGAAAATATGTTTTAAGTTTGCACCACAAACTGACCTCGATATACATAATTCATTTTTCAATAATGCTTTTTGGAAACTACTATTGAAAAATGAACTACGCAGCGAGCGTACTCCTACCGTTTACGAACTTAAAAACTTATATTTGTAGTACAAATTAGTGTATACTCCTGTTGAGTTTCTAGAAGGCGGTGTGGAAATATCGGTGTACAGTTAGTGCACTAGACAGTTTGTTTAATTCATATTTGATTTTAGCTGTACAGGCCCAGGGCGCCGACAATTTTAAATTACGCCACTGCTGTAGATCATAAAAATATTTGCAGGAGTCGTACCAGCATTACACGCACACAGCACTGCAATCGCTCAGCCATTTTGCTAACCGTGCCGTCAAAATTGAATGCTTAAAAAATCCACAGGGGTCGCAAATCTTTCTTCATACTAAGGGGATTGTGCCATGGAAAAGGTTTGAAAAACCCTTTTAGTCCACGAAATAGATGAAATTAATCTGCCGACATATGTTTATAAAATTTTTTTATTGGAGATTTAGAAAGCTTATGATTTCTTTCCATTATGTTTCCCATTATTACCCTCCCTGCAACAATGTTTTGAATTTTTTTCGTAGAATTATGGCAAAAAGTGTCTAAGCGTTTATTAATGGTAGATTTTAAATGAATTCTTTGCATTCCTAGGCGGGGCGAACTTAATGTCAAATTACTGACTAAAACCACCTTTGACTAAAACTACCCGCTCTTCTGAGCCGGGAAAAGTAACGTTGCGCTCAACTGCCGCTTAAGAGTGCCGAAAGCAAAATGATTAAGTACTATGAAAAGCCAAATTACAAAGAAGATTTAACGCAGAGTACTCTAAAAGTTAAATATTCCGTAGTTCAATTATTATTCTTAAGTGAGCGCGGAACTATTTATGACAGTAAATCACTATTTTAAACATAAGTTTGCATTGTAAAAATGACCTCTAAAAATGACTTCTTTTTTCAAGCAACCCTTCATTAATGGGCGAGTAGCGAGGAAAAATTAGCATATTAAATTGATAATAGATTGACTTAAAAATAAGGTTCTCAACTTAACCACTCCTCTGAGTGCTTCGCGACCCCCCTGAAAGGCTTAGCGACCCACAGGTTGAAAAACTAATGACTAAAGTATTTACAATAATTGTCTTCTAAAATAAAAACCAAAATAATTATTTTAATGTGGGAGATTTATTTTGTGAGCTTTTGTGACCTTCGGAATAATACAGACTATCGAACTAACGTATAAAGTTTCAAACAGTAGAGAAGTACCTATAAGTCGGGTGTATTAGTTGGGCAAAAGTCGGCGTCTAGTCGGCTCGTGATTGGTATGAAAATTATAGCCTAAAGAATTTTAGGTCTTAATGTTTACTATTTAATACTTACTTTGATATTTAATAATTTAACTTAATTTAAGAAAAGTAAGTTTTGAATTTCTGTGATCGAATCGATCGCATTAGTAATAAACTCAATACGAGCGACACAGCTCTAGTTCATGAAACGCCACTGTAATTACTGAGAGCCCAAAAACTCCACTGACAACAATGTTAGCATAAGCCGACTAGTCGGCCTTTTTGCAGCCTATTAGTCAACCAAAGTAATAGTGGTCTCATCACTACTAAACAGTTTTATTGTGTCAATGTCGCAATTTAATCTATCATTTGCTCGTAGAATGTAATTTAGTTTAGTTAATCATGTGCGCCAACACAGTAATTGTTAGTAAACAAAATAAATGAGCAGTACAAATAAATTACACGCCTTTTAGCTGCCAAAGAAAAAGTTGTTTGCAAAAGCAACTGCTAAGTATGAGAACTTGAATATACTTTAATTGATTTTTTAGTCTACGTTTAAACTCTCTTCCACAGCGAGTTTCATATTATTTTGATTCAAAAAATTATCATGGTCGTGCCCTTATCACATAGAGCTTAAAGTTATGGCAAAATTTAAGTTGAATTCTGTTAAATCCTTCGTCAATTACATGTGTAATATTTAACCATTACTTAGATAAATCGATCAGACATCAAAATCATAATTAGGTTTTAATCAAAAATTTCTCCTTCATCCACCATTTACCTTTAGCATGTGTTTCCTTTACCTAGTACTATCATATTCTATACCTTTCAGTTTTATCCTAGTTAGCCAATAGACATTAGTAAAAAGAAGAGTACATAACCTTTGAGGATCCCATAGACACATAACATAGATGCATTTGACTGCACTTTCCAAATCGTTTATTAAAACGTTCGTTTAATAAATGATGGTGGAATGAGCGGCTTGCCCAGGCGCATCCACGCATCACACATCACGGGGCACACGATAAATCTTCTTTTGTTTAGTTCGTGTAATATGTTATAAACAAACACGCAGGCGGCGATGAGACACGCTTGGCCCTTCACTAGTTTAGACCGTGGCGACGCTTGGGAAATCTATTGTAAGGGTTCATTAAAAAACAGACTAAGTAATTTTCTTTTTTATCATTAAAAAAACAGGGTAATTGACTAACACAAACATAATTTCAACGATTTTGGTCAATTTCTGATGAAATTTGACAGTCCAAAACCATTAATTGCGTCATTTTGCTGTCGAGCATACGATTTTTCAAGCACCTATGAAATAATATAAAAAAATCGAGTAAGTCTAATAGTATAATGTTCAATGATGCTGGCTTAATTCCTCTACAATATTTGTCCCTATTTCATAAACCACCAATTAATAAAACAAACTAATTAACCAGAATACCAGCACAGTAGAACAGTTGAAAACCAGCTGGAATGCGAAGGTTCTACCACAGACCGCTTCAGGCTCAAGTGGTAATAGATTCGCATTGCTATAAATAATAAATATTGAAACATTGGTCCCCCTTGGAAAGTTATCAACAACTGGTGGTCTTGACTCTGAATTCGATGGATAACTACTTTTATAGAAAGCCATATTTTACCAAGACTAGCTGTAATTACAAAAGATGGAATATATAGGGTGACTGGCAATTAGTGTACGATACGTGATTGTGCTCATGATATGGGAGCAAAGCCGAAATCGTAAAAAAAATATTAGCTGTTCAGTACATTCAACAAACAAAATAAGTGTACTGAACAGCTGATTTTTTTCTGCGTTTTCAGCGTTGTTCCACAGTAAAAGTTGTTATTATCATGAGCACAATCCCGTGTTTAAGTATCGTACACTAATTACCAGTCACCCTATATAATCCCATGTGACGAAGAGAGTGATGAGTATGAATGTTGATGGATGGAGAGGAAGAGGAAGGCCAAAGAAAAGATAGATGGATTCATTGTCTAAGGAACGATATGAAAGAAAAAGGAGTAAATGATACTGTGACGTCTGATAGGGGATGGAATGGAAGACGAAAACGTGTTAGCGCCGACCCCAAGTAGAATGGGATAAGTGCAGGAAGAAAAAGATGAAGAAAATAAGAATGAAATTGTAACGACACGATGGAGACACACACGTGGGACTGTCTTATAAGGTAACCGTGACCCCGGAACGAAAAGGGGTATTGAAGGACGCCTTGGATTTTAGTCAGTAGAAATCTGAAAGTCCTTCCCGTCCCGCCCTGGTTTCAGCATTCAGTTGATGATTTTACCAAAAAAAAACCTAAACGAAATTTTTCAATCATTCTACTTAATAAAGACCTTGGTTAAAAAGACTGGACGAACGATATTTTCAATATAGAGACAACTTTTTGTCTATTTCTTTTTGTGTGCAGTGAAAAGGAGGCGCCTAACATTATGATCATTAAGACGAACAATGTACGCACACGGCTATGTGTTTAATTATAATTTGTAATAAGCTATGGCTTGTAGCTGTAGACTGATCGCTTTATAATTTTTATTTATGGATAAATTATCGCCGGTGTATATTATGTTACTGTTAAAGCCATACATAATAGGTAAAAGTTACGTGGGTATACTTTTCTTAGATGATTATTTTGGTCATGAAGTGAAGATGAGTGGCAGACAAGTCTAAAAATTTATGTTCACAAGATGTGAATGAAGTAAGAAACGGAAGATGTTCAAAAGTGAGGGGCCCTGAAAACTGAAACTTCTTAGCATCACAATCAGAAAACAAATTGCGATAATATTCCTATCATTTCGTAAAAGGAATTAGAAAAAGGCTAGGCAGATAAAGCCTGATGCCGGGGTCGCGGGACTAACGAGGTACCGTGACCCCGGAACGTAAAGGGCTATTGACACCGTGGATTTTAGTAAGTACAAGTCTAACAGTTCCTCCTGCCCTGTAATGGGTGGGAGGACTCATTTGATGATTTTACCACACTAAAAAACAAAGGCTAGGCAGATAATGGATCTATGACAACTTTACGGACTTTATCGCAGTTCATTTTGTTATTCTATTATGATTCTTCTAAAGTGGCATTTAGGTGCTTGACTAAGCTAATAGCAAGAGATGACCTTCTGTCGTTTCTGCCACGACTATTTCAACACCTAGTTAGACACAAAACTAAATAAAGTAGATAAAGTAAATAAAGTACAACCGAATAGTACAAGTCTTCAGCAAACAACAAAGTCTTTCCATAAATACTCTATGTATCAAACATTTTTTTTATAAGCGGTGAAAAATGCCCGACGCATATCCGAAACCATCCGGGGGTCAGCTGGGTTATGTGAGGTTTGCACCCACTAAGAAACACCGCCGTGAGCCTACACTCGCTTTCATGGATGAGCCGTGTGAACTGCTACGCATGACTTTCACGATTCATCCAACGCAGCCCACTTTCGGGCACCGACTCTTTTGGTGATGTCCAGGCCTGAACATCGCCAACACTCATGAGGGCCGTGCTATGCGATGACGATAGTCACCCCGATCTATCGCCCGCTGGCACCTGTCATCAGGTCACCTTGGCGCCTCCTCCGCCGTCCCGTCCTCTTGCGGCGAATCGCGTCAGCTAAGGTGTCCTCCCCTCTGACTCTCTCCGCCGCCTCCTTCTGCAAACAACTGTAACCTAACCTAAACTACTTGTAATAGAAAGATTATTACAGTAATTAAATACTCTTGTCTGTTGCTGTTTATATAAATGACATTATTAATGCAATTAATATCACCTAGCAATGCTAAAACTATTCGTTAACTTAGTGCTGTCACATTAAACAGCTATTTAACACTGTATTGCAAAGCTTTATTAGGGTATATAGCTTAATTAAGTGCCTAAACACTTGATTATTTTGGCATAGATGTTATCGCTTGATTGATTACAATGCTGGGAAATTTTAATTGACCAAATTACTGTCATGGCCGCCATCAATCAACTAAAACTATCGCAGGTATTCGCAGTCCACTGCTGGACAAAGGTAACGTTGCAACACGAACAAGGCATTTAAATCCGTAAGGCAAATTCCGAGCTTGGAGCTATTTCAATTGTAACCTGGTTTGGGTAAATTTTTCGCATTTAATATCCGTTATAAACTGAAAAAATATATCCTCAATTGCTGCTATAGTTGCTTAAAAACGGCCACAACTTTATGAAACTCAGTCAGTATTTTTAAAAGAAGGATAATAAGGCAGTAAAAAAATAGACACGCACTTAAAACAAGATATTTTATCAAAAACAAATAGTACCTCAAAATTACACAAAGAATAATTGATAAGAGGCCCACTTACACAAAACAATGGCCAATCTTAATCGTCGTTTACTTACCGTCACGATTCGCGACTGACGCCGAATCCGCCCATTTCACAACACAATGATTAAATAATTAATAATTGCTGCCATTAGGAAGTAAAGGCCATATTAACCGGATTCGCCAGTGGTTTACGGTTACATAAAGCTGCTAAAGGAGCGATGATGTACATTTTAGACGTGTGCGCGTTAAAGGACTGTCACGACCAGTCGTCAACTTTTAACGAGTGATTTGTCGACGGTGAATTCCGCTGTTAAATTATGGTTTCAATTGAAACGATTTGTAATGTAGTAGCGGCTTTAAATGATTATTTGAGAAATCTATCTATATATCTATCTATCTAATCTAATGTCTTTAAACGAGCAATTCTTGTATATTTATATATAATCAGGATCTCGGAAACGGCTCCAAGGATTTTCATGAAAGTTACAGATTAGGGGTTTTTCGGCTCAAGAAATCGATTTATCAAGGTCCCAGGTTTGAGAAAAGCTCGGTTCCCAAGATATAGACATTTTAAAAACCGAGCGAAGCTCGGTCAGCCAGATATTATTAAAATAAATAGTAATGAGAACTCTTGAAGGTTTATTTGAAAGAAAATAACAGAAGTAATCTCCGCTGGCGTACCATCAACTCTTAAAACGTGAGTCTTTAGGCTGTGGGATAGAGATGGCGCTAGACGACTTGTATAGCTCTGTCTTTTCCCACAGCCTAAACTGGATCGCGTTAGAGCTCGTGGTAAGGCCTCTGGTTGCCAATAAATACTAAAAGAAATAATCTAACAATTTCTGCTGAAGACATCAAAATTCATAAAGCATTTTAACTCCTCCCCAACGAATCACAGAAAGCATTAAGCGCCATCATTCGTGAATAACGGCGACAAGATAAAATCAGGAGACAATACTGGCTAACAGTGAGCGATAAAAGTACATCATGCACTTAGCAAGCAATACATTTAGTACAAACGGATAAATGTCATCGTGGACAAAGTAATGGCTCGTAAGCCGAACTAACAGGAAAGTTCGACGGTGAAATGTGAATTAAGTGCTAGAATCAAGATGCGTAGAAAGAGAGGGATAGATAAAAGGTTCTGCAGTTAGACGCAGTTTTTAGGGACTTTATTTTTTTTTAACTAGTGAACCGCAACGTCTTGGTTTCGCAGGGCGCCACTATTACCCCCAAAAGGCCACACAGATTTGCGTGCTCGAATATCGTAATGTCACATGATTTTTAATAATCTAGAAAAATAAAATAATTTTGAAATACAGATCAGCTTTTGCTCACGCCTTTTAATTTGAAACTGCATACAATGCATGGTTCCATATAGATTATACCAAGTTACCATCATAGGTATCAGTTTAAAAATAGCTGTGAAAATATATAAAAATGTTTTACACGATTTTAATGTCTTAAATAGATCACTAACAATTTCTGTAAATAAACTAAATAGCTGATTGCCACACTATAAGTTTCAAAACACATCCTCTAGTTTTAGTGTGAATCCGTGGTTTGAATCTTATATAATATACTTATCTCGAAATATTGAGGTAAATTAAAATCAATTCTGATTTTATAATTCTGATAAATCATCCGTGTCAAAAAGTTCGATTAATTTTAATGTCCTCAATTGCAAATACAAAAGTTTATTTTTGTCCTTAATTGCCGTGAAACAAAATAATTATGCATTCAGTATCTAAATGGAATTGAAATGGTTATTAATTAACAATGTGTTCACACTATCAGGTACAGTAAAAGCTTTATCTTCGAACAAACTTATCATCTCGACGCCTTGTTTACAAGACTTTCAGATTTTTTAAAGACACATGTGGTTTGGTTGATGGTTCCGTAGTGTCACTTTTTGTAGTAATAATTTTTGTCCAAAAAACTGGGACTTAAATGTATATAAGTGGTCAAAAATCTATGTAGGTAACATTGTATTGTATTTAATTTATTAATAAAACGGGCTGACATCCACAACTCCACGTCATATGCGCGTATTTTGCGTGCGGATGTAGTTAACTACACAAAGTGTAATTGATACTGAAAACCTGAAAATTCTTCACCAACAGCACTAGCACTAGCACTGTTTTATTGAGTTAGTCTAACTTAAATATATAGAACATTTGACCCATTAATAAGTGTTTCAGAACGTTCACTTTCATATCCATAGACCTCATTTCCACCTTACTAGTCTAGTAAGTAACACATAAGTGAACCAACAATTATAGCTAATAGAACTGAGAAATAGAATTACGGGTAGCAATAACGCTAATAATATTAGTTTTGAGAATCGCGTGTAGAGTAATGGAAGGTGTCTCTAATTGGTCGGTAATACCCACGATCACCGTAATAACCAATGCACTGCGCTGTTAGCTCTTGTAACACACTGTTGCTTGTGGCAACGTAAGACGTGGAAAACATCCTTGGAAAAGGAAACGGTTTTTTCATAACTCCTGCAAGTACTACGGGACCCTAAAAAGTCATATTAATAATAAAATATATTCATATCTTCGTACAAAGAAAAAGTAGGTGATGAGAATAATTTATCTCTTCGACAAATAACTAATCACAGATATATGCACCGCAGTATCTCGCCTACAGTCGCACGTTATTTACCATTAATTTCAATTCGGAAAGCCTATACAAACATTTTTCTACTAATTTTAGAAAACGATAGTAGTTTCTCCACAACGATACCACACCATATCTTCATATTTACCTATCCGTTCCATATTTATTATAAGGCATAATTACGTAGAAAGTTTATGGTGGCACTAGTACACCTCGCAGTAATTAGCCAAGGAAGATGAGTACTCACTCTCTCTACCTATGTGCAGCACTTATATAAATATTCATTAGAAAGTTGTAACCGGCTTGTGCAATACCGCCCTTAGATCGCCACGAATCCTGCGCCCCATCATTAACAGACTTTCACCAAGGAAACGCAATTTTCTAGAAAACGGTAGCGCGAAGACCATTGCAGTTTCTGTTTTTACCCGTCCGTGAGTCGCCGCAGGCTCTGTTACAGCATAATGTAGCTTTAACTAGGCTTTGAGAAACGACCCACTTCGGCGAGAATGTAAAACGCTGTCTCGATTCCCATACGACCGCTGGACCGTCAAAAATGTGCAATTCTCGCATTCCTTCATCGATATTAGCATAATATCGTATCGAATAATCTGCATGCGTGCCGACATATCAATTTGCATAATAAACAGTGCCATAGAAGATGCACAGATATCCCACATTCCGCACCCGGGCCGTCCTTCACCTTTCGCCAAAGGAAAGGAACACGAACCCTGGCATCTCAAACAATGCTAAGTTGAGTACTTGCAAAACTTTCCGCGATACTGCGCTCACGTTGTGACACTGCTTTTTGTGATGTCTTATCTGGAATCCTCGTGAAATATTGTTCACGGACTAGTTAAACGTCAGTTTCGTCACTGGCACCTCGTCAAAGGTTATCATGCACGTAAATGGGATGATCTGTTTTAGCATGATGTGCTATTTCATTGGCGTACGTCCGTCCGCTACTCTATTCTTCAAACAAACAAAACATTATTATTATAAGGAAAGCTCATAAGTTATCTACATTATTCAAGACGGACAATGTACTGGAGCCGAGGAAAGCTGCAACATGTTTAGTCTCGGCGTGAATCAGTCGTGATCCGTTTATAATGCCTCCAGTCAACGCCTCGCGTGTCTGTAATTATATAAAAATGTCGAGGGATTAAACTCAAGGCGTAGGCCGGCCACGCGCTCTCGCACAATTTAGCCTTGGTACACACTGGCTGTACGCATGTAAACTTCTTTAAGTTTACTGAAATTTTGTAAACAATAACACAAAAATAAAAAGCTAAAGTAGAACATATTCCCCCGGTATTTAAAGTTATGATTCTAAACAATGATATAAGGTCAGATATTTTTGTTTTCATGTCAAGAAACAGTCAATGTGAACGACTCTTTACACACACAGATATTAACACATGGTCATAATGTATGCAAATCTTAATCTACCTTTTGTAAAACATTAATATATTTTTAATCTAATATTGCAACAACAGCTTTCTTTTAACAACTTTCATTCGCACTATTAAATTTCTGAGAATGATTTACTTATAAGAGAGCAGTGGGCCGTAACTATTGAGTAATCTATTATATCTATGGCCATAAATAATAAAATTGCGAATGGCAATATTTGTTTGTTATAAGAGTTATAACATTGAGCGAAATCTTTAATTGCTTTTCGATCACTTTGTTTATATAATCGATACAGATGCGATAAATTATGTTTCGGCATTCACGGAGTATTTTATTTTTTACCCACATTAATAACGAAATTGGTTTCGTGGTTGATCACTTTGATTGCTCTAGTGCTTGTAACACCGGTTTTACTACTCGTGAACACAGTGTTCCGGTAAATTAACTTATATTTACGATACACGATGGACTGGCGTCGTAAACTGGAAGTGCTCTTATTATCAGGATGATAGGAACTATCCTAGCATTTTTTTCAACTCTGATTATGATCAGAAGTAAGATACTCCTCGATCCACTCCCTTCACTTTGCCGCATTTCCTCCTTTCCTATTCTGATGGAAGCTACCCAGTTCTTCCCGCATTCACCATAAATAAAAAAAAGCCTTCATACATAGCCCATAACCGTCTACTTCTGTGCCAAAATTCATCTAAATCGGATTAACCGTTTTGAAGAAAACGGAACATTCACACTTTCCCACTTTCGTATCTATATCATTAGTCGGATAGGGATAAACAATTTTGTAACACTATGTTAGCATAAAGATGCGTAAATATTAAGGGCGCAATGTTTGGCGCTATTAAAGTATTTTACGGGCAAATAACAAAGTTAAAAGGTAAATATTTGATTAAAGCCATTAGCTATGTTTATTGTCAATCACGTATGGAATTCAGATCATGTCTGATCATGGATTCATTAAGGCCATGGTCTAATTCACGCCTAAAAATCAAACATTATCTTTTGCGCGTTGAATCATGTGCAAACTAGGATTGTTTTAAGTACATTCATACTACAATAGAACAAAATCAAGGCAAAAGAATGTACGAAACTGAAATAGCTGAACGGTTCATTCGGGCCATGGACTAATTTCACCGAATAGGCACAAATGCCAAACACAGACATCGTGGGTGAAAGATTGGCTCCTGATCTGGTTGGATTCGAATAAACAAATATTTGTAAGGGGTACAGCTGATCTGAGTCTGGCACTTTTTTTAAGTGAGTTATAATGTTTGTAAGTGCATCCACGACAGGAGTCATTAACATATTGTAGAGACAAGGATTAAAAAACCGGCCAAGTACGTGTCGGGCCACGCACAGTGTAGGGTTCCGTAGTTGCCCATCAAAATACTTATGCGAACTAACTAAACTGATTCGCTGAATTTAATTTTAAAAAGAAGAATTTTCAAAATCGGTCCAGGAGTCTTTGAGAAATCAGGGAAAATACATAAGAAAAAAACCGGCCAAGTGCGTGTCGGGCCACGCACAGTGTAGGGTTCCGTAGTTGCCCATCAAAATACTTATGCGAACTAACTAAACTGATTCGCTGAATTTAATTTTAAAAAGAATAATTTTCAAAATCGGTCCAGGAGTCTTTGAGAAATCAGGGAAAATACATAAGAAAAAAACCGGCCAAGTGCGTGTCGGGCCACGCACAGTGTAGGGTTCCGTAGTTGCCCATCAAAATACTTATGCGAACTAACTAAACTGATTCGCTGAATTTAATTTTAAAAAGAAGAATTTTCAAAATCGGTCCAGGAGTCTTTGAGAAATCGGGGAAAATACATAAGAAAAAAGATTATAAGGAATTTAGAACCTCCTCCTTTCTTTGAATTTAGTTAAAAATAGTTGACGATAAAAACCTACCTATCCCCAAAAAACATACCTATAAAAGCTGTAAAAATAAAGTTGACAAACTTACATTTGCAGTTGTCTCCGATACATTTTGTTTAAGAAAATATGATATCAAGTACATTTTATAAGTTGGTCGACTTTTACTCGTAAAGTTGTAAAGCCTACTTAGACATGATAATTTTCTTTTAAACTTCGTTATATGTACTACTATTGTGAATTTTTTCACACCCCCAAACATAACCGTTTACCTGGTAGAGGGGGGGGACACTCGAATCGAGCAAAATTTAGCACTTTAAAGCTTAATATTTCACAAACGAATTTTTTTATCAAAAAATTGTTAATGGAAACTATCATTATTTTTTAAAGGCCTATTTAATGATACCCCACACTAAGGGGTACGCGAGAAAAAAAAAATCCTGACTTTACGTGTAAGTACTGGAGGTACCCTAAAAAAAAATATTTTACGAGATTTTATTTTACCACTTTTTCGGCACAACGAATCCGTATATTTACACCAAATTACAGCTCTCTAGTACTGTGCGTCTCTGAGCTAAACTGCGGACAGACGGACGGACGGACGGACGGACGGACGGACGGACGGACGGACATGGCGAAACTATAAGGGTTCCTTGTTGACTACGGAACCCTAAAAAAGATTACACCGAATTTAGAACCTCCTCCTTTTTTTGAATTTAGTTAAAAATAGTTGACGATAAAAACCTACCTATCCCCAAAAAACATAAGTACCTATAAAAGCTGTAAAAATAAAGTTGACAAACTTACATTTGCAGTTGTCTCCGATACATTTTGTTTAAGAAAATATGATATCAAGTACATTTTATAAGTTGGTCGACTTTTACTCGTAAAGTTGTAAAGCCTACATAGTCACAATACAATACAATTTTCTTTTAAACTTCGTTATATGTACTATTATTGTGAATTTTTTCACACCCCCAAACATAACCGTTTAGCTGGTAGAGGGGGGGGACACTCGAATCGAGCAAAATTTAGCACTTTAAAGCTTAATATTTCACAAACGAATTTTTTTATCAAAAAATTGTTAATGGAAACTATCATTATTTTGTAAAGGCCTATTTAATGATACCCCACACTAAGGGGTGCGCGAGAAAAAAAAAATCCTCACTTTACGTGTAAGTACTGGAGGTACCCTAAAAAAAAATATTTTACGAGATTTTATTTTACCACTTTTTCGGCACAACAAATCCGTATATTTACACCAAATTACAGCTCTCTAGTACTGTGCGTCTCTGAGCTAAACTGCGGACGGACGGACGGACGGACATGGCGAAACTATAAGGGTTCCTTGTTGACTACGGAACCCTAAAAAGGCATCAAAAAGGAGAAATGTTTTCAGTACTTTACGACTACAATAGAATCAGATCAAGGCTAAAGAATACACTTGACTCAAAAGTGGTATATTTCATTGAGGCCATGAACTAATTTCAGTGAAACGTCAAAAAAACTGAACGTCATTTTCCGGTAGGCGTGATGTGAGCTAAGAATTTTGTAGATGATTTAGTACTACAATAGAATGAGATCAAGGCTAAAAAATGCTAGACTAGAAAAGTGCAATGTTACATTATTCAGTGTAACGTCAAAAAACCCAAAACATAACAGTTTCCCCAAGACTGAGATGAAAACCAACAATTTTTTAGATCCAATAGAATGAGATGAATGGACTCATTTCCTCGAATCACCCGATTATAGAAACCTATTCCAATTTTTATATGATGAATCGTTTTGTGAAGAACTAGCTTCTGACCGTGGCTGCACTGGCCCGTTTCCAGGATCTCATCTACTTCTGTACAAAAATTCAACAAGTTAACCAGTGAGTGTCTCTATTTCATTTAAAACAATAATAAAACATATTTGTAGGGTTTTTTTATGGTAATAATAAAAGTAAGTATGGCCGTGTGGCATCCCCAAAAATATAAACGAAGATATTATGATGCAAAGAGATTTATTTGAACACCATATTTTGACGCCTCCTGGCGTAACAGCGCTCTATTTCATCAAAGCTAAGATCTGCATAAACACCTAACAAATAAATAATGATATGAAGGCTAAAGAATGTAACACTAGACTAAAATAGCGGACTTTTTCCTATACAGAATGAGCTAGTGCCGAGACTCGAGGAGGACCACCTCTCAACCGCAGCGGGGAGTCATCAGACAAAACTCAGTGAAATCAATAACGTAATGAGCAAATTGCGCAACAAAACGGTGCTATTCATCGACAGACCGGTCATTATATTGAAGATGCACGAAAACAATAATGCTTTGACTGAATGGAAGCGCTACAGTATCAATAATATTGTTATTTATTTTGTGTTTACACAACAACCCGTCGGTATGTCATAGGTGTATTCAATGTGTGATGATCAGGAATTCTACTAAGCATTTTTTCTAGGCTGTAATCGAAAGCGTAGATGTGGTCGACGGTGAAGAACGCATGTCTAGAAGTAACCTATTTAGTCTTGACTTGAAGACCCCAAAATTAGGTATAGCTTTCAGGAAACACAGTTCCTGTCAGGGAATGCCACTGTGCCCACAACAAAAGTATTGACAAAATGGTTTCTACATACCGGAGGGATGTTCATCATGTAACGATAGCGTAGTCCGATGATGAAAAGCGCCAGGCGGAATCAAATTGTGTAGTTCCAACACACACTATCTGAAATGTAACCGATAAAAAACCAACTTCGTGTACTTAATGAAATAGTAAACGAAATTTCGCTATTTTGTTTAAATCTCAAGTAATAGGAATGACACTTATTGCTATGAATCATGTAGAAACCCAAACGGCGGGGCTACCATAGAGATGATCCTGATGTCTCTATTTACGAAATTGAATCAGCCAAATGTCGAAACGAAATTGAATCAGCCAATATTTTGCCCGATCTAATATAATATTCCACAACTATCACACAACGCGATCTAGGAACCTAAAGCAAAACTTCACTATCAGCAGTCGCTCTTTTCCACCACATGACCAACAAGGCTTCTAAACTCATGTTTAAATGATAACTTTTTGTTTTCCTCCATTCTTAGGATGTAAAGATGTGATGAAATAGGTATCACTAATCTGTATTCAAACTTTTCGAGGCCACTTTTCACCAACAGGAACTAACAGCTTGCTAGGAAAAGTCGGGAACTTGTAACTTCTAAGGAAGTTATCTTATCTGCAATGAATAATTAAATAATGCCATTATAAAGTCGCTTTTAATTGCGTATTCATACTAATAAACGAGCTGATAGAGACTTGTTGCCATCTTGTTTACAGCTGATACAATCTAGAGGACATTAAGAAGACTAGACAAGACTACAGAAACATTTGGTTTAAGGTTTCAGCATTTGAGACGTAGTAAACTGGAACCTTGACAATTTCAAATTGACTATTTTCAAGGAAAAAATTAGTTCCTTCTTCGCACACCAGAGGTGCTGTTCTATTAAACGCTGTAAATGCTGGAAAGACGCTGTAAAGTAAAAGAGTGAAAACTCGTGCTAAAGGTATTGTTCAGATGCATTTTTTTTGTTACTGTATTTCTAACAGAATGTCATGTACGTTACAAGCAAAATTTAAGAGTACTTTTAATCATTCTGCTAATTAATCATCCATCTTGTTGAAAATCATTTGCTTCTGCACTACTTTTGTAGGAAAGATAGCTTACTCTTAAAAGGCGTGCGCTTTATTATCCGACAAGAATGAAAGGCGGAAAATATACCAGTATCTAATAGATATCTGATGAACGAGTATTTCTTTTCCGATCAGAGGAAAGCTCATAAATTGCAAAATGGTTGATCCATTTAATCATACCGTTGGTTAACAATAGGACTAGATAATAGAACAGAGTTCAAACTAAAACATTAGTACAATTGCCATATCCAGTTCTAAACCATAGAACATCATTGACATCAATCACTGCAGACGATCAAGACAATAAACATAATAAACTCAAGGTTGAAACAAGAAAATATAGAAAATATTAACAGTAAGACAAATTGCATAGAACCGCCATACAATACACTGTTGCAACTGTTATGATCTCAAGACGAATACAGGTGTAATTTAACCATAATGTCAAACGTATGTGGTATATGGGACCAGTATTACTTGGCACACGGTGAAATGGCGAACTAAAAGCAAAAATGTAAGAATTTTGCTTCAATAAGTAGCGCCAAAGTTTCAAGATACGTTAGCCACGGCATACATCACACACATTCACCTTGACTCAAAAGTACATAGGTACCATCTATTGCACACAAGTACCTTCAATTGACTTAATGTTTGCAAAACATTGAAGTTTACGTTTACTATGTAACATTTAACGGCTATTAGTGCTATTATGTGCGTCTTAATAACGTAATCAATACTAACGAAATAATTTCCGTTGATTGACTTTTATGGATGGATACCTTTGATGAAAGCTTTCGCACTTAAGCAATATGGAATGTACCTACGGACATTCTTTCTTCATGTTTTAATAAAGACGTAGGTATAGCTCAAAGTAGTATGAAGTTTCCAATGAAAACTTTGCCAATTGACTACTAACTATCAAAGCAACGTTATGCCCTTAACATGCGGTGTGCCTCAAGGCTCTATTTTGGGGCCTTTTTGTTCCTGATATATGTGATAATATATACTCTGAAGGCTTGAAAGGTCAACTTACTTTATGCGGATGACATGTTTGCCTTTGGATCCAACATTAAGCAAGTGAAACAGGCTCAAATGATTTAAATATAAAAAACATGGTTCTGAATGTGCGGACTTATTAACTATAAACATGTCCAAAACATCCTAGTATATTTAGCGCGTAATTTGATCTTAAACCTGACTATCCGATTTAACTATCAAATGGACAAATATTACAAGTAACGGACGCATGTTCTTGGGACTAACCATGATAGTAAATTGTCGTGGAATGCTCACCTGCAATATATTAAGAACATTAATTGTCAAAACTTGTGGGTATACAACTATACAAAATGCCCATTATATTCCAAAAAAATCGACCTATATCTATACATACTATATGGTAAAAACTTAAATTACTAGAGTAAAAGTATGGGGTTACAGAAATAATCTAAACAAAAACCAATCCAAATATTACAAGGGCGTCAAAAAATTCATCCACATCGCTGTCAATGGGGAAACTTGCCTAAACGCTGGCAAATTGCCACGTTGGAGCAATGCTGATCCTTTGCCCAAGAAAACAACTTTTTACCACATGCCCTCTGGTAAACGCGATTCATAAACTATACGCTTGGCGATGTCTAATTTAAAACTCGATAAAGGAGAAACAAGCAAATACTCGGACGCCCATGCCAGCCCTAGTGTTTCAGAATCAGAACAAATTACGGCAAAAATACATAGCTATTTAGTCAAGCCATTGTATGGTGAGATTTTTAATAAACTTCCAAAAGGTTTTCGGCACTTGCAGCAGCCGCAAAGCACAATGCAGTACCAGGAAGATGGATGGCGCAAGGGTGTCGACTTTACAGATTTGTACATAAAATACACCATAGATCTTTTACCCAACTTCCATGGCATTATAGTCATCCCATTGGTCTCTTCCCATCGTACGATGCCAAGCTTAACTTAGGTTCTACGAGTGGCACCCGCGGTGACAAGAGCACGACGGATAAGTCATTTAAACTTATTTGTGCTCATGCTAAGCCGATAATGCATTGTCTTAATGCAGGAAAGATCTTTAAACCATTGCCGAGCTATTTTCTTGATAACGCCTTCGACACTGACCAACGTGTGGAGCCCCACAAGTTAGCGCCAATTTTTGAACCAACTCTTTCTGATTTGTAGCTGAATTCGGAAGGTTTACGGTCAGGCGATTGCCCCATAGTGCCTAAGCAAAGTACGGTTACCTGAAGCCATAGACCCGACTCCCATTCGCCAAAACAGAACATGCATCTGTGTTTGCGGACTCATTTGTGGACATCGCCTCTCACAGAATTGGTAGTACGTATTTATACAGTAATTATGACCGTACCAACCTGCAGAGCGGCTCATCCCACTGGCTTGGGAAGAGGGTTGACGGGTCGATCTGAGTCCGGGCAAGTCATTTTCCAAGCGAAGACTTACAACCTATGTCACGATATCCATAGCATAAAGAACTCGATGCAGAGATTACGCCATGGTACCCATGTTCAATAAAGTAACGTTAATAGTGGATACTCGTAGAATCGAACAATTTGTAAGCACTTTTTATTATCCTCTTATATTGTTCATATCACAACCCAAATCTTATTTTACAGCCTCATATTAATAAAATTAAATAGATCCCCCATTCAAGATATTTCCAGTTTAAAACAACTGCTCTATAGATCCGTTTAAATTACGATACAAGTTGATAATAAAGAACATTTTTAATAACGGAAGTTAAACAGAGGTTCTATACAAAAAATGATGTCAAGTTTTTTTTCTTAACACTAACCTCAAACGGTTTACACGGCAGGAAGCACAGGTTGATGCGTATCGGATGACCAAAGTACCAAACTATCCGGGATGGTTATCGCGGGATCTCATCCCGGAGTTACGAGCCATCCCGCGCCTACAGCTATCGAACATCGGGAACAGGGATGGGCACGACAGGTGTCCGAACACGGCTTTTCTTTGTTTTTTTTTTTATTACTTTTTAATCACGCCTCTTGAAACGGAATCCGTGCATATAAAAACTTTTGTTGGTGTGGATGTAAATTGATATTTAGATAATAAAGTGTTAGGTTCTAATAGATGTTGTAAAAAGGCCAATTAGGAGTAGGCGATCCTCTTTTATTTCTATACATAGTGTTCCGAAGCCCATTAAATCCAACCCACGATATTGTAAAGGGTAGCGTTCTTCTTTCTTTTTCTTCTTTAGCATTTTACTCTACTAGTTCCTTTGCTTACTTATTTATGAGACACAAGAGGTAAAAAAAAGCAACCACCGCTTTATGGATATCCTCTTCCTCCTCAAGTCGTACTCCTCTCCTATTTTCCATGATGATGTTACACCATCTTTGTTTTTCCTTAGCCAAGAGAAGCACATTATGTTTCCCATCGAGAGAAGAGCTTAATTATCTAGTCCGGAAATGCAAGGGATTTTTGAATATAACCTGCATCATATGATTGATTTTGTACACCAACAAAGTCATTCGTTTGATATTCATTAAAATCGATTAAATAATTTTAGCGCTGCCTCCACTGTGAAAACTAACGTTACTAACATACTGGCATACATAAAAAAAGTCTGCTAAAAAATGTGAGATCCACCCAATTCCTTCAAATAATTCAATTCCAGGGCCGTCTTAAGCTTCTCAAAACAGTCCCGTAACTTACAAACATACTTACGCACACGCACAAAGGCCGCTAAAATCATACCCTTCTTTTTGGTTTTTGCCGGAAAGCAACGTAAGAACTAAAGAGTTGCAGACAACCCTAACTGCAAAGGATCTTTAAAATAACGGAAAGCAAGCAGTTAGTATAGATGCATAATACACATAATAAACATACTGTTGTGAAAGGATTACCGACAATATTAACAATTCTATTCATGTAACAACAATAGTCGGTAATTATAATTTCACTTATTCAGATACGGTTTTAAATATTTGCATTGATGATAGCCTGTCAACACAAAGGAACTTTAGCCTTCACTTATTTGGCGAATCATTTAACGATATTCAAAATGCATTGAAGCGTTAATTAAATTCTGTCTAAACTAGCATGAGCACGCGGCTTGCACCCACTTGGAGTTCTGTAATTTTATTACAGAAAAACGACTAGATGGCGTTGTGTGACACAAATATCACACAACGCCATCTAGTCCCAAGCTAAGAAGGCTGCTAATGATAATTCCTAATGGCAAAACCCTATCACTATCACTTCACCTAACCATGGTATCGAACTCGTGACCTCCTGCCAGACCAACAAGCATCTCTGGCTTTAATTACTCTGCATATAAATGAAAACCACTTGTTTTTTTGTTAACCAATCTGTCCTTCTAGTCTCGATAATTTTATCAACATCTTAATTACACTAAGCTGTTTACACAGTACCTAATCTAATAAATCATGTTCTAATAAAGCAGCCATCAAGTTTGGTATCTTTATTAGATCTATATTAAACTAATATCTATCATAAAATCGATGCTGGTATATTTTAGACGTAGAATTGCTTTGCGGAATTTTAATCGATTACTCCTTAATTTGGGCTTAAAGTCGAAGAGATGTGGGTGGTTCGAGCTTTATTAAATCACGTAATAGTGATTAAGTTGTAGCTACAGTAACTTGATCTGATTGGATAATAACGGCTGACTTGTCAATTATGTCCGAGCTAATCTAGAATGTAAATTGAAATGCTGGTTCTTTTTTATTTCTCGACTGACCATCTCATTTATTGTCTGCGTGATAATTTGGAGATAAGTAACTGTATTTTCATATGTATTTTAATAATTCTTTGTGTTATGTCTAAAAATACTTGCCAACCTCTGCGAGGTTAAATTCCCACTTTCTGCCCACAGGCTACACCACCCTTGTAAACAAATCTTTTTGTTTTCCCGAAGCACGTAATACCTATGATCAATCACAGTAAAATCACTCAGAGCCAGGTCAGAACAGTATGAAATTGCTGTTATTTTCACTCGCCCATATAGTAACCGTCAATTCTTATTATAAAATGTGTTGAACAACATTCCAGCACCTTGTAATGAGCGGATGTCGGGAATCGATAGCAAAATTGTGGGCATATTTTATAATTTAATCACTGTCATAGCACAATTTTTACTCTATCCTTTTAATGTCAAGGTTCAATTTCTATTGATGTTGAAAATGCTTTATTGTACATAGAAGAAACCATAGGGTACAAAGTTGCTTTGAAAGTAGCCTTTATAAACTTCAGAATAGGTGCTGCATTTACATCTTGTGCAAGGGAGACTTGCAATAAATATAGGTAATAGAAGCCGGCGCCAGTCGTTTTAAGCGTGTGCGTGATAACATCACAGCTCTAGGCGTCAACACTACGCCGCTATTTAAGAAATCACTAATTTGTTGACTTCAACCATATTGATATGCGTAACATTTCTGTTAAGATCGAAAACCATTTATCTACCGCAAAACGTCAAGGAGATCAAAGTAGCAAATTCTGTAATGTATCTAGTACCTACATTACGAAATCAGGATAAATAGAAATGAATCCGCAAAATTATGTAAGAATTTAGGACGTAAGATAGATACATTTCCGTTGACCAAAATATTTTATAACCAACATTCCAAAAAGACACGAGCGACCCAGATAAACAAAATAAATCTATCACCAAATGACTACAATAAATAGGTCTTTTATGTCAACTTCGCAGGGTTTTCCTTGTTGACGAGAAGTTGAGGACTAAAATAGATTGAGATGCAATAGTGAATAGTCCCTTCGTTACAAGAATCTATGTTCCCCGCCCATGTGTGTTCAAGTCTCAAGGAGAAACAAGAGTGGCGTTCCGTGTAGTGCAAGTGAGTAATCAGCCCTTTGTTTGTTCTCAGACAACACAAGGATGCGCCAACAAAATTAAAACGTATCCAGTGTGTACACAACGGGGAGTTTGTCCTGTGCAAACTGTGTGAAGCACTGACCTCAATTTTTCACTGAAACCGCTTTTGATTAACAAGCGATGAACGAACTTCCTTATTGCAAGCTAATTATGGTTTTTAGTGACAGAAAACATTTAATAATGCGCTTTAAAATCTGAGAATCTTGATGATAAATGAAAAGGGTGATCGATCTATACGGGTAAGTGCTCAACATTGCATAAAATCGACTTTCTTAAAATTATGCTTCTGACTGTAGTCAAAGAAATTATTAAAAAATATTATTATGAAATAGTATTCTTTGTTGTGTTACTATTCAAAGAACCGATTTTTAAACAGTAAGAAGTTTAAAGAATCAAAGATCGAACTTTTTGAACAGAGGTGAGCAAAGTTAAACGTTTCTCACACCCACTACTACCTACCTATATTATTAGTTATCAATTGTGCATGGATACGAATGTTGGTAGCGCAGTCCAACATTGTCCTCGAGGCTTTGCTTGAACTCATTATTACTCCCCATAATTCTTCGCGTCTCGTCTGGATCCGGTTTATATTGTTTCATACTTTTCACTGTTTATAGGCGATTTATAGTTTCCTACATATAATGAACGGTTGAAGGCACTACGTACTTACTTTGCTGCAATTTGCACGATGTTAGCGCCATTAAAGCTTGCCATTTCAATATCAATCTGGTTCACTTAGAAGTCTTCCTATCTAGATTCTTGGAATAGCATCAATTTTATGTTCGCAGTCAATAACTTGGTGAAAACTTCAGAAAACAATTTTACTCTATATTTCTGTCGAGCCGCACTCGTCCACTGTTATCTTCTCATCATTATATCCTTTTCCGGTATTCAGATTGGTTTCGCCCAGACGGCCAGATTTCTCGCCTTTCTATTAATTTGTACGTCCATATCATGTACTTTAAGTTATATCTAGACGCCCAGAATTATAATTATATCTCATGCCCCGTAGATGACTCAATATTATTAATTACACTCTACAACTCCAGACCAGAGATCTCTATAACGAAGCCGATACATTGAGTCACGGTGCTGGCCGAGTCATGATTCAGATGTAACGTGTTACATGCTTTGAGTGACACTATCGAGCGGCCCGTCTGCCGTCGTACATGCTTGTAATAGCCGATCCTCTGGTACACGCATAATCAATACTTCACATTGATGGTCTACTTGTAGAGGTGTCGCCATGACAGTTTTGTTAAGGAAGTTATTAATGTTTTGTATGTTTGGTAATATTGCAATGAGGAATATACCTATCGTTAGGAAACATTTTAGAATGCATATGTACGATTTATTTGAAATTCTGGATGGATGGTGTGAGGTGCTAGTTATTACTAGAAAGCATCATGAGAGTAGTAAATTCACAGCTTACATGCCATAGTATAATAGACGTAAGAAAGAAGTCAAAAACGAAAAAATGCTGAGCCACCAGAATTAGTGATAAGGGTGAGAGAATTGTGTTTGATTCTGAAGCAAAACTGAATGTGGCAGGGTGGAATAAAGGTTTAAAGACCAATTGATTCGAATCGACTTAATCATATAAAAAAGTTATTTTAAATCTTCTACCTAAAATAATGGTGGTAATAACAGTATCGTGTTTCAAACCACATCAAGTCTATTTAAATCACTATCAAACATCTTCCTAGAGAAAATGCAAACATCTACCGTATCTAGCGCCTCCATCAATTCACGCACGAAAATAACATGTTTGTATTATGAATCTCACTTTCATATCACTAGCAGTCATAACATAACAGTGCTGTCAGATGTACAGTAGCGGATCAGCGTCATTAGCCACGACCACGAAGCTTGATTTACGCAATATGTGCTTTACAAATTAGCCGTTTAGTGTTATCTGCAAACCCGCTTTGAGCAATGGACGTGCCGTATTTATTTGTACTCATAAAACTTGCCTAGAAGCGATACCACAATTGAACTCTGACAATTAATAAAAAGATCATCATAAAAAATAAACATGAAAGTGAGAACAAATTGCTTGCCAAGATGTGTGTTTATAAATACGTGTCTAGAAATAATAATTCGCAAAGGAATATAATTAATCCTTTTATTGCAAGTTTTATTTGAACTGGGCGTTGATGTATGATATTCATGCAAAGCTAAGGAATGAGTTGAGATTTCGTATTCAAGAGCTATAGAGCTTTAAAGAGCATTTTCTAATCTGTACATCTGATTACAATGCGCGGGTACGGTTCATTTAAGTCACGCTCTTAACATTTCCAGTCTCTATGACTCTTTGGAAATTATTTCACTTTCTCCGATGAATCCGATAGGTCCTCTAACGACGACTTCTCATTCGTCAACTGTTGGACAGGTGCCTCATTGATTATCAGCATTAGACTCCATTAAGTGTTTAACTCGATACCATTCGATTACCGGTTATACGTATGTTGTACAATTATGTATTCAATTTAATCTCACTACTTTTTTCCCGAGTTACATCACCTGTGCAATATTTATTAATGTTGCGTTTGTTACTCTTTATTATGCGTATGGGAACTCGTTGTGGATTTAGTTGGACAATGGCTTCTAATATTTTTCAAGTCTTAGATTTCCGGTGATAAAACGAGCATGAGATGTTACTAGTAAATAAAGCTTGGTTGTTGACTTTTACTAATATAACCCATCATCCCAATATTTATGTTTGTGATTTTGCATTATTATCATCAATTATACCGTCAGACCTTCTATTATTGCAAATTAGAAAGAAAATGTTAAAATAATTTCAGTATTCTTTCTTAAGTTTCCAGCTTGATTATACTTTTATTGCCTTGTAGCAAAGCCTGTGTGATATAAGGGCATCCTGCAGGATAATTGCCAAAATCGCATTATGGAGATAACCTTGAAAATATCGCAAGTACTTATGAGCGTTAATTAAACACTACATGATAATGATCCGTTCTGGGTATTTTGCAGTAAATCAAGTGTATAACAAGTCGAACGCGCAAACACAAACAATTTACAAGGACATGTCGCGGTTATTGCGGCTTACATACATACTCAACATTGTAGACCTACTCTCCTCAATCAAGGCTCGCACATTCGAAAAATAACTTCCTCAGAAAAAATCTCGCCGAGAAATAAAATATTTAAGCACATTGAAAGAGACATGAATGCACCAGGCAATGATTTGAGATAATATTTTAATTGACAAGAACATCACCAGATAAAAGAACGTATGTCATTCTAAATACACCGCCGAGACCGCCATTCATATCATTGTTTCATGTCCTATTGTCGATTGAGATTTCTATAACGTCTGATGTCCAAGTTTTATGTTCAGTTGCTCTTTGGCCTTATTCAGTAAAGTAAATCAGAGATCATCTCGTTGGCAGGGCTATCTATCATTAGATCCAAATCACGTACCAGTCCGATCCTCAGTCATGCATAAATCTCAATGACCGATTCCATCCGAGACAAACACGAGCAATTAGACGAAACTTGTAATCGTTTAATCTAAAGCGAGAGATGAAAGTGGCTGATAGTTTATCTACTGAATCAAGAATCCCAATGCACGGACACTGCGACTTACTACTACATGTCATATTCTTGTCACTGCGATGCCGCATCTTAGTACATCATGAATGATTTCGTTTCTGTTCTTATTTCATTTCATCATTACGCTCAATTAAATACGCTTCGGGTACTCCGATTAGATTAGAATGATGAACATGTACGGTAAATATTAATAGATCAGCTTTATAGAACAGGTTATCTGCAGTGGTCTATACGTCACTGGCTGTCCGCTCGGGGCGTGCTATCATAGCATCGGGTACATCATCGCAATTTTACACAGTATCCTGTCTGATTACATCTAAAGCTTTCACCCGCTTCGTCGATTGCTGATTCATTAAATTCTTTAATTGACGTTAAATATCGCAATGATTGCGAGGGGTCATTCGTTCTTGACCTCACCTCTATGAATTAGTGACAATGCTTTTATAACTATTGTGGATTTAGTACTTTCTTTGTTGAGTGGTTTTTGAATAGGTTATATTTATGTGTGTTTCATTCATTTATTGATTGCTCTTTCATTACATATTTTATGTTCTTCATTAATTCTACCAACCAGTCTTGAGTCAATATTGTTAAAGTCTATGAAGACAGACTGTTTTATAAATACCTGACGAGAATTTCTCGAAGCGATGGCATTAAACGTGGTTCCGCTACACCTGCACGGTGCACAGTCGCACAGCGCTGCATAGGAATCTACGACGGAGCAGATAGAGATCGCTACCCTCGACTCGGCCGCTCCACTGTGGCAAGCGGAACGTTGGCGCCACTAATGCGATCAAGGGATCCGATTTATTAGTCATATCTCTACATCGGCCGATACACCTGTACGTGCCCGATTTAATGCCACAGCGGAACAACTAAGGGAACATTTTATTGCTCATTGCGTAACCACCACAATGCTTGCCTATTACTAGTTAGTCACTTGGATAACCATTCGTTTCTAAACCGTCTACTTTGTAAATTATAACTTATTTATTTATTGACGTGCTCTTGAACTTGATCTCCTTATCAGTGGTTGTAGATCTGTCCGATTATTTTCAGCTCTGCCGGCTCAGTAGCGATCTGTCGGATATAGTTTGTGTAATGTCTGTAGTGGATTCCAATACGTAATTTCTCCGAGACCTTGAAATTGTACTTGTTGCTTTCACATGTAGCGGACTTGTAACGTCACATTCGTCTTTGCGATAGGTTTTATCTGTAGATCGGACGTGGTGCAGGAGTGCTCCGACATGCAAGGTCGAGTCGTGGCGAAACTCTCTCCGGCCATTGACTACCCTGTCCGATCAATATGCGTTGGACGCGGGCAAGCCTTGTCCGACGCAGACCGATGTGACACCCGGACACTTCGCCAGTGAAAACAGAAACTCATTAGAGCTTTTAACGACATGTATACGAGGTGCAACACATTGCGATCGATTTGACGCTATCGCAGAATTATGATCTAAGAAAGCGTCCGACGTCTGTACTCATTCGCTTTCCAACGCGAAAGAATATATCAAGACAATCGGGATCGATTTTACGACACAGCCTGGTGTGGTGTTCCGGCAATGAAACAGCCAGTGAAATATCTACGTGTTGCACTCTGTGTCTGCTCTCGAAGATGTACGAGCTTGTTTGTACGAAAAATTAGCTTTCAAGTATGTTCAATGTTTCAAGTTTTGTAACATTACTGCCGTGTGTGCTTGTCCATGTAATTTTTACAAGTGTGTAATCATCACAGGGTGTCCGAAATATGAAATTCATAACTTTATCGATTTTCTCTTTCTTTAATTGCATTATGTACACGTGTTTCAAACTTCATAATGAGCTTTATCGGAACCTTAGTTTGAATAAGCATTCCTTTAGTTAGTAGGTATGCAAGGTTTAAATTCTGTAGCTAAATTTTACTCTCTTTTACTTTTTTTTTTAATGGTGAAATTACTGTTAATTAATAAATTACTGTAAATTAATAGAAAAATAAATAATAATTTTACTCTCTTTTACTATTTATAATATTTTGATATTTATTTATTTATACTCAACAAAAAAAAATACATTTGTGTGGAACAGTGGTTATACAGTGGTCATAAAAGTAACACAAAAATTAATTTACATAAACATATCCAGTCCAAAAAAGAAAGAACACTACAATTGACATTGGTCCTAACATAAAACATAGTCAGTCTGTTAATACGTCTTAATATTAATTATAATCATTTAGCTTGATATACCGACACGCATGATTTTCTACTTTAAGTGCATAGTAACAAAACTTTTTATAAATGTTCTGACAAGGCCACAATGGCCCACGCCACTATTTGGAATCTCCAACTGATCGGCTAGACTAGATACGGTAATTAATTATTACCTATTAAGAAATCATTTAATTATTGCCCTTAATTTTTTGCTTAAAATCAGCGTTACAATTTTTTCGATGACCAAAGCTTTGATTAATTTAACTTAATTCAAGAGATACGGAAATGTTATGACCGGACATTTTCCGAGTCGTTATAAAAATTCAAAATTAGATGTTCGATATAGAGTACATTATTTTATTATTCTAAGCGACTTAGCTGTACCTACTTTTAATTTTAAGCGTGATAAAATCATCAAAAAAAAAATTTCCAACCCAGGGCAGGGCAGGAGGCACTGACTAAAATCCACGGTGTCCTTCAATAGCTCTTTCTGGCAGGCTTTAAACCTCTAAGGGGGCCCTCATGGCTTAGCTGTACTTACATGAAATATCACTGGTGTTTTCGATAGACCCTGATCTCTATTATAATGAAAAACATTCTCGACGGCCTGTTGCTAGTCGGCCAAACTCGGAGTCGGCCATCCCTAAATTTTTTTTATCCAACTACACCAGAAAGAGGGCTATGTTTTTATTTCTGATTATATTATTAGTAAAAACTTGTGAAAAGTTTTAAAAAAATATACTCTTTTGAGCATATTATTCTGGTAAAGCGGGGTGATAAGTATTATTAAAACAAAATAAATATAGTATAAAATGTATTATATTGAGATAACTGTAGACCTTTACAAAGGCACACAAACTTTTATCAACACATCATCCATATTTCATTCATTATTTACAACGTTTATACTTAAACTTCATCGTAATTCTAATGCGAGGTGTAATTACCGTATCATTTTATTTACAAAACATTAAATCAAGTTTATTTACATCAATCATTTTCGATGTGGCTGACATTCATTCCGCTACAACGTCTTTTTTTAATAACCACTTCCGTACCCTTATCACGAGTTTTCATTATTTTACACTTTACAGCGTCTTTCCAGTATTTACAGCGTTTCTTGTATGGAAAAATGGAACAGCGCCTCTGGTGTGCGAAGAAGGAACTATTTTTTTCCTTGTTTGTCAATTGACAATGTAAAAGTTCCAGTTTACTTTATGTCAGAATAACTGAAAGCTCATGATAAGGCATTCTGTCTCCACATTCACAAATGGAGATATTGTGTAAGATACCTACACAAATATAGAAATAACATGATTACCTTACAATTACGATAAAACTAAACTATAATTAATATGTACAAGCCAGTCTGGGGGACTTAAAAGTAAATTTTAAAATTAATTTAAAAATAGTTTATATGCTGAGCGATGGTCGTTTCTTTCTGACACTCTTGCTGTTTTTCCCGAATATTGTGCCAATTACCTGAAAATAGAAACAAATATTAAAAATGGTCGTTCAAAAATTAAATGGTTTAATTTTAAATGTGATGGTTATTCGAACCATCCTAAACAATGAAACCAGAAATACAAAGAAGACACTTGGTTTTGATTTGAGAGATTTGAGGTCATAAATATAGAAAGATTACGGTCAGTCAATCAGTCAATAGACTGTAAAACACGCCGCCATCTCGTAGAACCCGTAAGCAGATGCGTAACAACAATTCACCTTAGAGACGGAGTAGGCAGCGAGCTTGCGCCTGGGCGCGGGCAACAAGAGCGCGAGCGCGCGCGCCTCCCGCAGCAGCGCGTGGAAGGCGAGCGCGGCGCCCGCGCACGACTCCGCCGCCGACACCTCGTAGAACTGACAGCCGAACCGCAGCGACAGTTCTTGACCCTCCTCTGCGTGGACCTCCCTAATTAATAAAAAATCGTGAGCATGGGCGAAGTAAAGGCTAGGACTTTAAATTCGGCTTGCCAAAATGCCAATCACATGTGCCAAAGTTGGCAGTGATTAATTACAGATTGATTTTTTAAAAAAAACGTTTGTCGGTATCTTATCGGTGGCACGAACTCACGGATTTAATTCTAGCTTCATTTTATTTAAAGTTCACGAACCGCAATAATCTAAGTAGACACTAATATGAAACTAAGAGGTTAAATTCTTACCTGGCGTGTTCGAGGTCACGTTTGTTCCCCAAGAGGGTGACGGCGGCACAGCCGGGCAGTCGGGTGCGCTCCAACAAGGACAGGAGTTCAGCAGCTGCGAGGAACGACCTGCGCTCACACACTGAGTATACCACGGCGAATGCATCGCCCCATCGGACGTGCTCTGCTAGGCATCCCCGGATCTATGAACGAAAAAATCTTTTAGAAACAGGTTTAAGTGGAACCTCCTTTACATTACTAATAAAAAGAGAGAATGTCTCGTCAGTGAAGACTGTATCTACCTATGCCTGTATGTGACTGGGATACACGGTTCTACGATTGTGTTCTCTCATGCAGTTTTGGGGATTAAATTAAATTTTTGGTGGGTATTTGCTTGGCTTGGTAATAAAAATCACACAGCAGTATGAATATATAAAAATATTAAGTAGGTTCGATAAACTATATTAAAGTATCAGATGTCAAACGGTTCTGAGTTGCATATGGTTGCATAAGCATGTATATTAATTAATTTCCTGTTCTAGTAACACTGAAGAAACAAAAAGCTGCAAAATTAATTAAAAGTCACGAGAATCTTACACAACTAGGTAAGTAACTTCAGAAAATTATATGAAAGTTATATGAGTATGAAAGCATAGATTTAGTAATAATGCAAAATATTTAAATTCTACACCGCTCGATAAATCTCAATGAAGGTTCACCTCGAGACCGAGAATCTGGAATAGCTAAAATTGTAAATAAAGTCAGTGAACTTAACTTATAATTGTAAATAAAGTCGCGAGCCACAACTGGTCCGGTATCGGGGCCAGTCGCTGCACCGAATAAAATCACCGGTTGCGCAATAATACGAAGCATCCAATCTATTCTGTTCTTTTAGTTCCGTTATCGGTGCATTTAATAAAAGATCATCGTTGTTTAGGAAACAAAACTGGTTTAAGAATCACTGCGTGCCTATTCAACAACAATAAAAGCATAACAATTACGTAACACGAATTCCCCCTTGTATTCTATCGTAGCGTAGGTTCGAACGTAGGATTTCGCCCGCAGCCACACCGATGCAGCAACGGCAACGATCGCATCTGATAAACCGATACAAGCCACATAAACTTCGTCTAATTAAATTGTACTGCGGCCATCAGCCGCTAGTTCGCTACCAGTACAGCCCACAGCAGATTAACATCTCCATTGTTTAATGGTAAATTAAGTTTGACCGTCTATCTCTACGTTTGCTATTCGAGCTTCGAGCTTTAATCTTATCGGCAACGTCGAGCCTTTTGTTCGCAGTGACTGATATTTTAGTGTTAACGCTAAAAGCAACATTGTGGCAGACTCGTTACTTACCGCGCAATTAGATGTATCTAGTATTTCAACTTCTGAAACGGCACCGTCGAAAGCCACTCTGTGTTGATAAAGGAAATCTGAAACAAGAGAGTACGCTATAGAAATGTGCGTAACGATTGCTTTTGTACTGATATTGTTGTCGTCATTCGATAATATAGCATTTGCTACGATAAAGAGTACTTAAAGCAGTTTCCTTAACATTTTAATTCACGCCCAGAGAAAGACGGCGCCCAGCTGACGCAAACACGTCATATTTAAGGTCGGAAGGAAGCAGACATTTTAATTTAAATACATTATTATGTACATTCCCCTACTGTAATATATGACAGACATGATTGAAGTTCTTATAAATTAACTAAGAACTGACGTCACAAAATGTCAGTTCGATAGTTTATTGAATTCACCAATATCAAAATAATAATATACCAACACATACATAATTATTTTAAATACAGCGATCAAAAAGCGATAAACACTTTTTATGATGACAGTAATGATTCACACAGTGATCTTTACTAACCTCCTGTCGAGCTATATTCTCCGATGTACCGCTTTGTTAGATAACGCACGACCACCGCTGCAACAAAAAGAGAACCAAATGAATAACATTGTAAGAAGCACGCCTTCATCGAAGACATATTGTAAATAGGCGAACAATTAAGAGGTCGTCACTCCCAACTTTCTAGAAGCGATTGGATCAAACACTGATTAGTCCTTTCACTCCTGGAATTTCCATCAAAGGGTTGTACACAATCAAAACAGTTATCAACAACAATGACAAGGCAAGTTGCGTGAATAGAGGCGGTCCGTCGGTCGTAAGCTACCGACGAAATGAAGTGTGGAGAATCCTGCAGCCCATCAAAAGGAACTAGTGGCGCTATTCAACAAGCTGATTGCTTGTCCGGCGCGACCGTCTCGGACGTGAGATTACGTTCGTACCTCACCCTTTGAAGTGTAATCGGTATAGCAGTTTCTATCATTTGGATGATGAAAACAAGTAATTTAAATTCTGAACACGTAACTTAAGGTACCATGCAGAAATGCACAAAACATGACTTATTACCTACCTAATGCTCATTGTGTAGTAGTCGTTAAATATGTAGGTAGTCAATGTTAATGCATAGTTTCATGGTCGAGCACTAATTAGGTGCTAATGCACTCATGTCTTAAAAGTAAATGAGGATGATTTTAATGATTGTCGTAGGAATGCATTTCAAAATACAAACATGCAGGTACAATGTCATCCAAAAGATTTTAACCAACCTCTGTAAAATCAGATCGTATACAGGGTGAATTTTTCAACTGGGCGTGGATGGCTATCTTGGAAACTATGAGGAATTTTGAAAAACGTTGAAAGGAGTCTTGAGGCCGATTTTGACGGAAACTTAAACTGCATCGTTAGATTTAAGAAAATTCAATAATCCTGGCCAGGAATCAAACCCGCTGATTTTGGAAAAAATATCACACCCTGTATTATTACTGCATTCGATAGTGTTGCTAATAAGGATCAATTTCTGGGAAGTAACCATATACGGCAAACATAAGGAAACAGCATATTTTTATAAAACTGCTATTTTTTATGTCACTTTACTTCAACTGAGCCATAAATCTATTCGAAATTACAAAATTTCGTTGTTTTCAATGTTTCACTGGATTTGACGCCTCAAAAACTGCACTTTATTCAGAAATACGCAATTATTGATTTGAACAAAAAATATCATTATTTCCAAGAAAAAACGATAAACCTATGTTTCGAATACAGTCATTGCCTTGAGATTGATCAGTTTTTTTCATAATTAGACATTTTTCTTATGTTTGCCGTATATGGTTACTTCCCAGAAATTGATCCTTATTAGCAACACTATCGAATGGTGTAATAATACAGGGTGTGATTTTTTTTCCAAAATCAGCGGGTGCGATTCCTGGCTAGAATTATTGAATTTTCTAAAATTCAACGATGCAGTTTTAGTTTTCGTCAAAATCGGCCTCGAGACTCCTTTCAAGGTTTTTCGATATTCCTCATAGTTTCAAAGATAGCCATCCACGCCCAGTTGAAAAATTCACCCTGTATACCAGACATGCCTACATAAGAACAACACAAAAGCCATATATTTAATTCTAGATAGTCATCTGTTTTCGTAACAAATGCTAATTAACATTCCATTACAAGAATCGTTTACAACATCTCCGTATGGATAATACTCCCGAATGAGTTATCGCTGTTACGATTTGTGTCAGAATCTTGACCCAAGCCAGTTACACAAGAGTCCCACAATGCTTTTATGCAACTGCAGCACGTTGTCGCATGACAATGGACTTGGAATGCATTCCGTACGCATTATGGCGTAGACGGTTAAGGCTAGGATAGGAAATCTATTACCTTACAATACTATGCCATTCCCGGCATGACGACGTAACTATAAGCAAACGTTGTGATTGTGCCCTCTTACTTTAAAAGGAGCTGCAAAGCCCGTCTCTGATTCAATTAATTTTCGATTTTCATGGAATTCTTAAGAAAATTTCTTGAGTTTATGCGAACTGGTATTTCGAAATTTCTTTTTAGTTGATTAAACCAGTTCAAGGAAAATATTGGAGCTCGTACCTAAAAGTTTACCAAAAGAAAAAAAAGTTACAGTCACACAGCGTTCGTGTATGATGACATTAATAATTGAGAAAGAAGATCGGTATCTCCGATATTTGATTGACGACCAGCAGCAGATAAAACATCGTCACGTCAATATAACAGCGTGCAATAAAACCTTTTCAAGTGTTGTTGATAAAAATTACAACACTTCACGGTATTTCGTAGTTTATGAAACACGATCGAAATTCCTCACTCTCATTTTTCCTTTCGATTTTTTTTTCTCGTGTGCACTGAGTATTAAATGCATTACTTTCTCTGCGATCCGATTACGTACATAATCGTCAAGTGATAAAGTTTCATCGATCCACTTTTAACTGAAACATGCGGAATTCAATTAAACTATAGTTTTTATATTATTTTTAAGTTAGACTTGTAGAACTCTTGGCATGCTACTAAAGTAATATACATTCCTGTGGATTTTATGAGTAATATAATTATGTATACATATATAGGCATTTATTGGGATTGGCAATAATTTTGGGTTGTTGTAAGTGCGCCACTAGCACTTTCTGTTCTAATTCCACATTGTGTCGTCGTTTTCGGTAGTTTTGTGCTGGATTTTACAACATAATATGGCTGGGCGATTTTACAATATCAAAAAAAAAACAAAAAGCTCGGTAATTTGTATTTACTTTTGGTCGTGGGGAATTATTTTTGTGGCGAACTTACAACAACCCCTAACTTTGTGCACTTTACCTAAAAGTTAATTTTGTTATGTCTCTTTTACTAAGATTCTTATTTTTAAACAGTTCTTGCAATTTTTACATAAATAAGCATTTTACAATCTAAATCAAATAAACAATTGGAGCTTCACTACCAAATCCTTTAACTCACGTCTTATTATGCTGTTTGAGCCGAACATATCTGTTTGATTCTTTACATACAACCCAGCCAAAATCCACAAAAGCTCATTCGTCATTTTTTTTGTTGTAAAAAGCGCATCTGTCCATTATGATAATGGCAGCACGACCAACACCAAAAAATAGTAACTCACAAAGTGAATATACATAATTTCGAAACGATTTACCATCAATTTACTTGTAATAAATTAACCGCTTATTGTGGAGGATCAAAAAATGATTAACGAATCTTCTCTGACGAGGTTCCAATAAAAAATTACATCAAATTATGATCATCGAGGCATATAAGACAAATTACTGTGATCAAACAACACGGCACCACGTGGGTTGATAGATTGAACGTTATCTATAAGAACAATGGATGTAGCTATCGACAGGAATCTTTAGGGTAATTAATAGATTACTGAACACATCGATCATGTGTCGAACTGACCATCGTGGACTCCAATAGCAACCATTATATACTTTGACTTGGTTTCTTTTGATACCGGTCTATCTCAGTGGTCAGTCATGACAATAATTGTGACATCAATGCCATATGTGTGGCGCAACTGTGGATAGGTCTAGAAGTGTGAGTGATTGGACTGCACTAGGCTGAGTTGGCTAATTGATTGCAATCAAGAATCAATAATGTTTTAAAACTGTGGGACCAGATAAGGTCCATTAAACTCGGCACATATATTATTTCGGAGGCATGTTAACTATTGTATTTTTCCATATTTATTTGTTTTGCTAACTACCAATTTGTCAAAACGCAATTTCTTAACTACCTATGTAAAATAGTCTTTAAAACTTTCCTTGCTCTATACCGATTGTCTCTGGTAACTTTTTTCACCTTTTTTATCTCCATTCCCAATATAAATTGATTGCACCAAATAACTTCTTAAACCATGCAATTCTTAGTAATCTCATTCACTTGAAGATGCCACCAGCATTTCATACAGCATTTTTTTTTAATTTGCTTTTCCCTCATTATTATCTTAAAGTTTACTAAATATTCAAGCAAAGGCTTTTAAAAATTATGTCTTCAAACCTATGTCAAATAAATTATGTAGGATCTCAATCGCATAGGACACATAACAAGTGAATACATCAGAATCCGCCAGTTAAGGATGTCGACAATACTTCAATAACTCGTCGCTGCACTCATTCATCATGCCGTGAGAAGGTCGTGGCATGGCACACGGCATGCGGATCACTGCGCCTTGCCCGCCGTACGTCGTATTCGATCAGACTATTAATACTCACCACAATCAACTTGGTTGTTAACATCCCTTTTTGGCACCTCCGCGACAAAAAATACATAAATGCAGGCCTTTTGTAAATGCAATCTTTCATACACCATCAAAAAGCTGTGGCTCCTTTCCGAATTGAAGTTCGTTGCTCCCCGATCACAATTCATTTCATCACAAAAAAATGGACGCGCGTTGTCATGTAGCACTCTGCGTTGGACGCGTTAATTGAAATATTTTATTGACTGCTCATAATTAATATTTTCAGTGTTTCGATTTTAACTGTCGGATAACCACAGGGCGCAAAGATACTTATCATATTTTTGAACGAAGTATGAACGTGACCCAAATAGTCTGAAACGATATTAAGTGCGGGGCACCGCCGCGACTTCGCGGTAACGGAGTGCACTATAATGCGAAAATAAATGGTCTCGTGAAGAATGATTTTCGTGAATAATGCCAGTACTAAAAGCTTGAATGAGTAGGTAATGCTCCTGAAGGCATTTAACGACGACTTGAACGGCGTATCCGTGACAAGCAAGCGCCACTCCCATGGGGCCGTCTGTGGACAGGATCTACATTGAAACAATTTCGCATGTCGGGCCGGCTCGCTCCCGTCTGTAATGAATTGCAAACGCATGCGTCTCTGAGCGGTCGCAGCCGGTCCGTCAGCCGTCAGCCGGCCGACAATTAGGGCGGTGCAATTACAACCAGTCGGCGGCGAGTCGGCCGGTGGGTCAGCGGCGCGATTTCCCGACAACTGCGACGCCTGGCGCCACCAGACGACGTTGTGTAACTCTTAAACGTCCGATCAACTATTAACGCTGCCGTCGAGGTCGTTGCTCTACACATGTATATCACACGCCAATACCCATATTTGTAGAGCAGAATTAATCAGGCATGATCGTTCGTGAATCACCGACAAATTGAGTCAAGCCATGTTACTAACAGACTATGCTGTCGAGACTCAGGCATAACCGCTACTGCTATTCAATTTGTCGATGATCCTTCTCGAATATTTGTCGGCTATTATTCTGTATTTTGATAAAACCTTTAGTAAAATAGATTCGACATAATTTAGGGTAAATCTTCATCATCAATGACCCAATCATCCCTGCCACAATCGCTTAAGATCAGAGTCTTTAGCCGGTGCGTTCTACCCGAATTGACTTACGGAGCCGAAATGTAGACGCTCACCATAGGTCTGGTTCACAAACTCAAGGTCGTTCATCGTGCAATGTTGAGTCCAATACTCGGGGTTTATTTGGTGAATGGAATTCAAAGAGAGTAAGAGGACTAAAGTAACCGGCATTGCGCGTACAATCAGCATGCTGAAGTGGAAATGGACTGCCCTGCTACGGACAGACGGTTGATGGAGCAAACATGTGCTAGAGTGGAGAATGCATATTTTGAAACGTAGTGTGGGAAAGCCCTATGACACAATGTATCGATGATATGAAGAAGATGGTTGGCAGCGGATAAATGCCGAAAACCCGAATGGCTAAAGATCTTTGGGGAGGCTGACGGTCAGTAGTGAATGTAAATTAGCTAATTTCCATTCACTGCTGAAGAAGTGTATATGTCATATTATGGTGATAACGATAGCGAGGGCCAGAAATAAGTTATACATAACCTTTTTCAGTCGGGAAAAAGAATCCATCAGATCTGGATTGAAGAAATATATCCAAAAACAATCGTCACCGGATGGGCTACTTTTGTCTAATATTGGTACCTATCATAAGGTAATAGGTACTCATACCAAAAAAAAAAAATACAAATAATTATGTAAAATTCAATGCCCATTACCTATTCAATGTAAGCATTTACAAAATGTTTTATAGTCAGTACAAAAATACAGTTGGAAAATAATGTAATGGCAAAAAGGAAATTCTTGAGGAAAACTGAGCGTAAAATAGAATTTATTTAGATTCTCGATATTGCTGGAATTGTTTAATGTTTGCAGGGCGCTTAAACACCGTCAGATAGATTGCGAACTAAGTATCGAGCAAATAAAATCAAACAAGCCTGTACTTCAGATAAAACAATGCATTAGTCAAATATGTGCTGTTATCGTTATAAAACATTGACACAAAGGTATGCCATTGAATAGTTTGATGCGATAAGAAGCGGGCAATTAAATGTTAACTCTATCATAGCTTAGCATATCAAACACAATTTGCAATGTAAACTAGGTAGGTGTATAATTATTATAAACAATGTAAATAAGTTTCTTCATGCATAAAATGCTTTGTCTGGAGATGTTGTGCCTAGTAATATTATTAAATATATATTAGTATATAATATAAATATATATTAGTATAAATATTATATTAGTATATAATAGGACAAACATACACGGGATGTGAATAGATGCCTTAATTAGGATAACATCAGATTATCTCGTAACAATAAGCGCAGTTTTTGGACATCCAGGAACAATACAAAATAAATACCAGGATGTTTATTTAATATTTTCTTATTTATAAAATCGAATGTCAAAAACTATTACAAATAAAAATTGCTTTTAAAAACATCGTATTAAAAGAACACTGATTATGACTGTAATTTTCCTTTCCCGTTATACATTCCTCTGATGTAATAACCACACAAAAAAAACTGCTTTTGCCAGACGGAAATTATAGGGTATGGACCTCAAATTCGCACTCAGTTGACTTTAATAACGTATCCCTTATTTTATTACTGATGATAATAACAAATATTAACTGCTTCAGATAAAACTTTTCATTTTATAAATTGAACGCTTGGAGTTTATGAATTGACCGCAAATACGAAAAGCATTAAAGTAATTAAAAAGGCTTTTTACCGTTTCAAAAGTTTTGAGTGACCTCCTTGAATTTTTAAGCGTTAAATGTGTAATTCTTGTCAATGTAGTGACAATTTATACCATGTTTAAACTTTAAAAATGTGAGAGTTGTTAAATTCAGATGAGTTTTAAAAATATATAAGAATGTACCTATATGCAAATTCATAATGTGATCAGATCAATGCTTCGAAACAGTTAACGCTTGCTGAAAAAGATGGTCGTCATAAATAAGTAACGGATTTACAATGTGCATGCTCTACTAACCAGACTTGCCGCTCCGCGGGCTCCCTAGCACCACCACCCTTATACGATTCACAGTCATCTTCATTTGGGCAGAGTTTATTTTTTCACTTTATTCCAAGAAAATTGTTTTAATCTGACATGATGGTAGCAGTGTCCAGCAACCACATTAGTTTATGATCACAGTTTATGTTTGTAACACGGTACTCGTGGATTTCGCACCAATTGATGTGAGTTATCGTAAATATGATCGAGAGATAGATTTCACAGAGTTGCTCACGGCCGCAAGCTCGACCGAGTGCCGCGAAGTTTCCCGCGCGACTGCCGGCGTCTCTAGCCGGTGCTTGGATCAAAAGCGCGTGCGCAGCCTCCGTCCCAACCTCCGAACTAGTCGAGTATGCATACGTTGGAATTTGTACTTCGTCCACACATCCTACCTGATTAAATATTCATAACTTTGTGCTGGACTGTCGCCAATGTTATCGATGTTTCGGATATCGGAGATGAAATAAAATAAATATTTTCAGAATATTTTGACTGTACCCAAGGAAAAACTAAAATGAAAATCTTAGCTATTTCTGAATAAGGAAAATTGGAAGGAAATCGATCTCCTCGAACCAGGGTACGCCCGTCCGCGACATGTCAAGGTGAGAGCGATGCAGACGTTCAGTGCAATAAATTTGTTCGTGCTGAGACATAATGACATAATTGGATCCGCCCCGCCCACGGCCCAGCTACCCTGCTTCCTTTATGCCACATTGCTACTCCACTTTGGAAGTTAGAAACATAATTAAGAAACAACGTTATTATAATAAAATTCAGAAGGAAAGTAGAGCAAGCAAAACAAATCTTGATGGATGATTCTCACTCTCTCATGAGTGATCTTAATGAATAGCAGATTTCCTTGTTTAGACATGTCATACTTTAAAAGCGCGTTTAGATTCAAACCTATTACTTGTTATTATTGTTTTAATTCCAAAGTAAGGTGAAAAACGTCCATAATGGCCATAATTCGGATTTCTATTTAAAAATCTAAAAGTGTATCAAAATATCTTCGCGTTTTTTTCCCGGGTCGCGGGACTTTTAAGGGTCGCTGTTTCATTAGGTACGGTAACGCTAAGATGTTAAGGGGTATTTAAGGATCACCGTGGATTTTAGTCAGTCTGACAGTCCCTCCCGCCCCACCCTTGATAGGAGGACCCATTTGATGATTAATCGCCAATTCATCATCATGAGCCTATAATGTTCGGGAACTCCTCTCTTGTGAGGTTGTGAGAGGGAGTGGGCCATAATCCACCACTCTTTCCATCTTACTGTCTAAAAGCAATTCTTCTTATAGGTAATATAGAACACTGGATGACAACCAAATAATTATGTAGATCTAAAATGAACTTATGGCAGTGATAGAAAAGCTCTTTTTATTTCATGAACACTAATGTTCAAGCCAGCAAACAGACATTCATGGACGAAGCATTTTATTCTGACACCTCGCTTCTACTAGGGATAGTTACTGCGTTAATAGACTTAACACATAAAAGTAAAACCCAATGAATTACTTGTCAGTCTTCATTAGCGATCTCACAATATGTAAGTATACTTTCGAAAATAGAAGAAAATGCATTTGCATAGAAGTTAGTTCGCTCCGTGGATTTCTCTACTCATTAAGGAAGGTTGTGAGGAAAAAAAAACGTGCACCGTGTCAAGTCGACGCAAATTGATCGTTACCTGAGAACTACTTCCTCAAACATGCCACCTTACCGTATTTATGCAATCGGCGTCATGCTTCTAATAGCCAACTCTTTAATTTAGATACTAAGATAGCATCATAAACGCACCGTTTAGCACCCGACCAACATATTATCTATGTAGACGTACTACATAAAACAGCTCTTAGAAAACACCACAGGATTTATGTTTAACGCATATTTAAGGATCCTGATCATCCCAGAACTTCGTAAATCAATTACTCCGGTAAATTGAGATTACCACATTTACGTGAAAATTATTGCCTTTGTTAACATACTAAATACATTTTGAAATAATATCAGATTTGTCGGTTGAACCGTAACAAAGCGGCGCAGACGCACAAGCGGATCATAATTTTGATTAATTTGTTACAACAGTATCGCCACGCTGCTACACGGTACATTCGATATTATTTCCAATATTCAATTAAGCTCGTTCTAATTAAATTACTTATCAACTGCTTGGGTAACGATGTAAATAAGCATTTATTTATTTAGTCGGCGTGAGCTGGATATTTCGCAAGGCGACTCGCGTGTCAAAACTAGTTTGTTAATGGGCCCAACAATGGCAACACTGTTCTGTTCACACTTGCCTATTAAACGATTCATATCTCTACATCTTTTAACCTCTTTAGAGCGCGAGCGGTGTACGAAGTTACAAAACAATTACAAGGGTTTCTTACTGGCGGCGTTGAAAAATCTAACGCCATATTTCTCAGGATTGCCAAACCATGCCAAAAAGGGGATTTAATTGTATTATATAACACTACAATACTTAGTAACTATTTGTAGGTGTACGATTCACACAGGTTCATAGTTCGAGTTAGTTTCATCAATCACTTCACGGACCATTGTAACTGGAGTATTTTAATGCGTAGAACATTCGTGAATGGTTAGTTACAACATAAACTTGGTGACATGTTTATCTAGTTGCATTTGCAGAACAATCCGACAGAACACTCGTAACATTAAACATCTACAATTCTTCATACTTATACTTAGATGAACTGCACAATAAAACCAATTCCATTTTAACAAAAGGACCAAAGGTAAAAGAAATATGCGTAAAAAGTAAAACTGTTTTCTTTTTTTACAAAAATAAGGTTGTATTGTAACCACAAACAAAGAAACATTGATAAACGATATTGATTACAATCGCAACACCGAAAACGAGTCCCAAACGGACACCTTTGGGACCGTTACAAAGGTTCTTTGGTATGTATCACAAAGTTGATAATACAAACTTCACACGGCCAGACGGTGAGACGACCTAAAGGCCCAATACAGCCATTAAATAAACCCAATATGTACCAACAGCCTCAGATGGGGTCACCCGATTACCCCACTTTGTATTTCTGCCCTCTTGGACCGCTAATTAAAAAATATTGACTCTTCAACATTGCTATAATCTACTTTCATCTGTGCGAACTTCTTACAAGACAGTTTTGGGCAAATAATAATAGAAATAGAGCAGAAATAAATATTGTAAATTATTGGTACAATAAATAAACTAGTGGCCTTTCATTTTACAATCGTAACTCTTGCGCGAATTAAGAAAACAAGAAGTTATTTTTAAACTCGACCTTCATCGCAACATATAAATTTTTAAATTAATTACGTTTAAGTGCAGGATGATCATGATTTATCGGTATTTCAGCAAGCTAACAACACTAAAATTATTGTCAACAATATTGCGGCCATGAGCCCATAATTCACAACAGAAGGACCAAAAACTTGTTCATTCGTTTGCTTTCGCTTTACAAAGATCCTCATGCAGTGTAATAATCATGCTTGCCTGAACGATCCAATTAATTTTATTAATAGTTTCATGGCGCCGAATACTCGTTGTCATATCATATCGAGTAAGTAGGAGTAATAAAGACTCCGATAAATTCCAACATATCGCCCCTGAGTTTTGAAACCGTCATTTTCTCGAGTTAATGACAGCTATCGACCGAATTCGCCAAAATTCACTCAATTTCGTTATCGACATAAGCAGTTATATAAACCGTTAAAGTATGTAATGTAATGATATGGATGATTTTATTGTTATGTTCGTTTGTTTCTCGATAAAGACATTTAAAAGGTTTGGTCAAGTCGACACCTCGTCCCGCCATCACTCCGCCACGTGTGCGCGGCGTCGAGCGGTACGTCTACAGTCCACACGTCCACACCTCGCGGATTTCACCTTCCAAGCTTGACCGTTATGTAATATTGTCAATATAATAATAAATATTAAAGTAACATCGGTTGCTCCACACATTATCGTACACAAAGAAATAAGTATGTCATTAATAAATAATCCCCTGTCTCGCGTCTAAGATAAAATTCCTACGCAATTCGCGAGTTACGAGAATAACGTTGTGTCGTCTAGAATACACACAGTAATCAGTCTGGTATTTTACGCTGAGATTAAATTCTGTATTCCTGCAACTACGATGGAATTTTTCAATAATGACATCAATGGTGGGTGACAACTGGGGTATTGCAAAATCAATCCCCAGCATGACCTGTATTTGAAATGCCATCAGCCTAATATAGAAACATAACAGTTAGCTAGCGAACGAATACAGAAGCTCGGAAGAGATCAATTAACAGTGTATCTGTGCTATTTACGTCTAGTCGATCGTTCTATACGACGCAATGGTTCGTGAAGGTGCAACCAGGCGGTGATGTCCAGACAACGGAGAAAGCATGAATCGCCGTAATAAATGTTACTCGTTGCAATAAATAGCCGATCTAAATAAGTGTACCTATAAAACGTGTGCTATCGTTCGCGAAACATTTCAACAACGAACGATCCACCGTTAAGCATGAATGGTGTATTCAAAACAAACTAATTTGGGTTATATGACTTCAACTTACATTTCGTTCCTTTCATTGATAAATTAGCTACTTGTGCAGTTCATTTGCAATCAAATGATGTTTGATTGTTTGTTTAAAATACATACACAAGTAAGCATTTGAAAATGACCTGAATCTATCACTAATTAAATGAACTAGAGTTGAACGCACTAGCTCTATAAGCCATAAAATCTAGTAATTTGACAAGATTGACGCCAGCCCGTCTGATCTGATTAACTCCTCCGCACAAAAACAAGTATGTTCGTCTATCATCAAAATGATTACCGTGTTCAATTCAAGCCCGTTTATTACGCATAATATAATCTGCAATTACTGTTGATTGAAATAGTGAACTGATATTTTATTAAAATTCTACGAGATTTTTGCTATTTTTAGATTCATTTACCTTTGCCGTGAAAAACCAGCTCAAATTTTTAGATGTTTTTTAATTCTTTTGGCAGACATTCATATCAAGTTAATGATAAGAAAATAAGTAGTGGACACTGACATCTTCTAATACTTATGATGTTTTTCATGGTAAAATCATCAAATGAGTCCTCCCACCCAGGGCAGAGCGGGATGGGACTGTCAGACTCGTACTGACTAAAATCCACGGTGTCCTTCAATAGCCCTTTACGTTCCAAGGTCACGGTAATTGGATAATTCCCGTGACCCCGGCAGGCTTTGGCACTCCAAAGCCCCCTTCATTTAGCTGACACTCATTGTCGCGCGTGGAATACGACGCGCCAGTAATTATGACCTTCAGAGCTACAAACTGATTACTACCCAATTCCTATACTTCATTTTATTTTAAAATTATAGAGCCTACTATTATGGCCCTACGCAACAGCTCTCTTTTTGGTCTTTGGTCTCTTTTTGGTATTGACTAAGGGGTCTTTCAACAAAAGCCTTTAAGGGAGCTTTACTTTGAACAGGTCCATTGCGATAGGTAGGTACGTAACATGTAGAGACTGCAGAGCCAAGTTATGTTCAAACTCAGGATAACGTATGCACTTAAAAGTGGGTCAAAGGAGAGTTGTTACATGATTTGTGTGCAGTACCAACGAAACCGTAAGTACATTAAATGTGAAGAAACCTCGTCATCATATTTGGAACACAAATAATAAAAATAAACGGAGCCCGGACTTCAGTACGAGTTTTCTCCACATTGCAGACGACGGCAATTCATAAAGATAACGTATTGAAATGCGATTAACAGTTAACGTAATGCCTTTTGACGATGTAAAAACTTACGAGTATTTTCAATGATAAAACATTATTTACGCTTTAATAAATCCCGACATCTTCAAACTCAGTTAAATGGATTACCGGGAGGTTAATGTGAAATGGTTCTTTATAGGTGATATATTAAGTTGGGGAAAAGGCTATCTTGCGCTGTATCTTGTTAGGTAAATAAATACCTTTAACCCAAAACCGTCATCGTGGCACGGAACAGCCGGCAAACTGATGGCCCGTGGATATATTGTCCTGCTCTTTAACAATTTCACTAGCCAATGAACCGTTTAAAGCCATAGAAGTCTCCGGCGTACACGACAACAGCATTGTAACTGTTTATCTTAAGATGGACAGAACGCGATTGCATCCTTCCTTACAAGTCTATTAAATGGGTGTTACTTTTTACATGGCTCGTTACTGGTACCTGTACCGTAGGTGTTTTTTAACATTAATCATACTTTAGAAAGACTCTAAACAGAACGTAACAATAATTTCTTCTTCTGTTTTCGTTGCCTTTTACAAGACAGGATTATGATGGAGGGACATAATGTTGTCCATACTGACGATAAAAGTTGTAAACAATGGTTTGCCAAGTTTACAAAACTTTTAAACATGTCTGCATCAATGCTTTAACTTTAAACAAGATTGAACTCTTCAAGAACCTAGTGAACAAGTTCACTCATGAGAGCCTCTGTAGGTACTATTCAACTACACATGCACTTTCTCTTTCTTCTGCTTTTAAGTTTGTCAGCACCTAAAAACAAATTAATCTTTACAATTTGTTTCCTAGCAGTGGCGGCCTTAGGGGGGGGCGAATAGGGCACCCGCCCGGGGCCTCGCGCTTGCAGGGGGCCTCGCGCAACAAACCAAGCAAAAGAAAACACTAGTCATTTTTATTAATTATAAACTTTTGATTTTGATTCATTAATTAATTAGTTTCAATTCAATCATAACGGCAAAATTAAATAAGATTTTAGTTTTAGAAAAAATCAAACCATCTATTTTTTTTTTATCTCAGAGTTCGTTAATTTTGTAAATATTTCTTGTTTATGATGTTGGCCCAATCAGTGACGTAACGAGACCGAATCTTGAAGGGGGTAAGACGCAATTGCGAGGCCCTTTTCTTTGATGGAGGATGAAAAATATCGCGCGGATTTCTGTTTGTTTTTAAGCCCGTCGTGTGGATCACCGCGTACGAGGCCTCCTTTTTTTTGATGACTTGATGATAAGATCGCTTTGCGAGGCCTCTTTGCCTCTTTCTGTTCACAGTTAGAAATAAAAAGTAAACAAGTTATCATGCACCTACGGGGCCTCGCGCGGGAAGCGGAATTACTAGACCTAAATATGATCGTCGGCGCCATCAGCTTTGGCTCTATCAGTTCTCAGTTAGAAATTGTAGTAGAAATTAAATTATACTGCTTTACTGAGTGGTAACAAAGTTGAGATAGCCGTTGTCAATTTTATTTTATTAAATCTCTAAGCGCGAGGCCCCATCATGTGTGAGGCTAGCTAGGGTCCGCTAAGCCCGCACCTAGCTACGCTACTGGGCCCAATGAATAATCAAAGTTTGAGAAACACCGAAAGCTACACTAAAAATTAAAAAAAAAAACTCGAAAAGTTCGTTTTTTGAAAATTTGGCGCTTATGACCGTAAAGGACTAGCTGTTGATAATAACTTCTCAGAACGGTTTCAGAGATACCTTTTGCTACAATATGAGAACCGATTTATATCTGTAGACCCAGTAGTTTCAGAGTTGAGCTCGACGGAAGTTTCGGGAGGTTCCTGTGTCTGATAGGGAGGAAAGAAACGCCCGGAAGACACAGTAGAGCATACGGTGCAAGACTGCCCCGCTTGGGCAGAGCACCGACGTGTCCTCACGGTGGCGATAGGCGGAGACCTCTCGCACTCGGCATTGGTTACGGCCATGCTGCGGGGCGAGACGGAGTGGGAAGCGGTCGCCTCCTTCTGCAAAGCAGTAATGCTCGTGAAGGAGGAGGCGGGCCGTGAGAGAGGGAGGACAGCGTCCTCCCTGCGCCCCAACTGCAGTGGAAGACGCCCGCGGCGTCGGACGTCGGCCACCGTAGGCGCGGGCATGCAGACAGCGAGTAAAGGGCAACTCGCTGTTCGACCATGGACCATGCCCGGGTCGACGCGACGACGCGTCGTGTTCCACTCGCGCCTCAAAGAGCGGGATTTATTTCCTCACCGTGACCCCGGAACATAAAGGGCTATTGAAGGACACCGTGAATTTTAGTGGTACAAGTCTGACAGTCCCTCCCGCTCTGCCCGGGGTGGGAGGACTCATTTGATGATTTTACCATGCTAAAAAAAAATGAGGCACAAATTCACGCCATTAAAAACCACAGTGGTTTAACCGTAGTGCGGTCTAAACCCCTTCAAAGTTCTTTTTCGTAAAAAGTTATGAAATTGGAAAACATTCCAACTGAAGCCATGATATCAGACTGATGCCTCTTCCACATTTGTTGTAAAAAACGTTGATTTTAGATGCTTTTGAAATGCGCTAACTCGGAAGCTTTTGGGTTTACAGAAACCATTTTAGTCTCATATTGTAGTAAATTTATTCTACGCTGCTTAAGTTTCAATATCTGTTTGACCGAGCTTTGATCGGTTTTTAAAATGTCTATATCTTGGGAACCGAGCTTTTCTCGAACCTGGGACCTTGATAATTCGATTCCCTGAGCCGAAAAACCCTTAATCTGTAACTTTCATGAAAATCCTTGGAGCCGTTTCCGAGATCCTAATTATATATAAATAAACAAGAATTGCTCGTTTAAAGATATTAGATAGATTAATGTAGTAAACTAAGACTTTAAGGTAATAATCGCCAAAAAGGCAAAGAAAGTCTGCACAAATCAGAACTACTCCCATTTTACACAAACACGGATGTTCAAAGTTCCTGTATGAACTGTAGAATGTTTTAAAACTCAAATTACATTTATTTAATTGTATAACTTTAGCATTAATTTGTCCTCAAACATGACAACCAAACCTACTTTCGCATCACATACTTTTTATAAAGGACAAGGGGCCTCGCAAAGACTTGCCGCCCGGGGCCTCGCAATGGGTAAGGCCGCCTCTGTTTCCTAGTATCAATAGACTTATTTCATAATACGAACCCAACATGTAGATCTAACATTTTGATTCTTAGGTATTGAAATTATTAGTTTGATGGCAGCTTTCCTTAGAATATGTCCGTAACAATTTGTTGTGGATAAACAATAAGTCGTGAGTAGTCACTCCCTCCGCCTCCCGATAGCGGGATCCGCGACGAGTAGGTATCCAATTTATAACCTAACTGTGATCTTTACAATATTCGAAAAGTTTACAACTCGATGTCAACAATACCAACACCACTAAACCTAAAATACAACACTTTCCTTATGGGCAATAACTAAAAAACAGACATTCGATACTTTAACCCTGCATGTACTTGTAGCAACGCAACGATGTCGCAACCATTTTGCAACACAATTTAAAAATAAATTTTAATTAATCAACGCCCTAATCCAATTACAACCATTGTGAGTTAAAGTCAAACTAAGATGACCTTGACACGACAAGTTGCGACAAACGTTCGTGAAACAGAATAAATGCAGGTGCTGAAACAATTTCTATAGGTTTGGTTTCTTAGAAACCGTTACCGTTAATAGACCATTGCAAAATGACGGTAGTCTATAAATGTCAGTGGGTATTTAACATTCGGTGTCTACGTTTTTACTCATCATCATCATCATCATCATCAGCCTATTAATGTTCCCTCTGCTGGGACACAGACCTCCTCTCTGTGAGAGGGGGTGGGCCATAATCCACCACGCGGGCCCAGTGCGGATTGGTGAATGTCACATTATGTCTTCGAATTTTTTGGTTCTAGGACATGCCGGTTTTCTCACGATGTTTTCCTTCACCGTTTTGAGAGCAGTGGTGATGAAACAAATTACACAAAGTAATGCGCCTGCCTGGATTCGAACCCACGACCTACAACTCGTAAGTCGGGGCCGATACCACTGGGCCACCACTGCTGCTTTTTACTAATTTAGGGTAGACTGGGTACGGTTGAAACAATTTAGCTTTTATCGTTTGTAATTTTGTTGTTTATAAACCGAGTGACGATGAAAATACATGAAATTCAAATGTGATGTTACGGCTACGATATGGCTGTATCATTATAGTTCCCGGGTTATTATTTTTTGAAATAAATGACATTTAAAAAAAAAACAAATTTGTTTCAACCGTCCCCATGCTAGGGGCGGTTGAAACAGCGATTGGGGTCAGTTGAAACACATACAAATAATACAATAAATACTAAGAAAACGTGTTTTATTTATCATTAAAACTAATTATGGCACCACATAACAGCATTAATCAGTCTTCGAGGTTTCATCAGCCTGACAGGTAGTAGTTTTATGTAACATTTAAAGAATTTATAAAATCAATTAATAAAATAACAAAAAAATTAACATTTTGAATAAACTAATTATTCAAACAACTGGAAGATTCCTTCATCATCTTTTCTGGACGAATCTTGCTTTCGAATGTATCTTAACAGGGAACAGTGGTTAATACCGTGTTTGTCCGCCGCTATCCGTAGTGAATCTCCAGCTTTTACCTCCTCATGTGCATTACAATAGCTCGACAAGTTAATTTCGCCTCTGGAAGTCTTCCACACTCGAACTCTCGGCATCTACAAAAAATAATCATTCTGTTTCAACCGTACCCACAAAAAATGTTTCAACCGTCCCCAACACCACTTTTGATAAAACGTGCTTTATATTTACGAAAGTACTAATAGCACATTAAAAATAGTCACTATCCCTTATTCTACAAGCTTCATTATAATCACAAACACACACTCAATACATTCACTTTAAAAGAACAGTTATTATAAGCGTTAATGTGAGAAGAAAAATACTTACTTTTGGGTAGCAAAAAACAACACGACATCCTGTACACAACAACAACGCGCGGGGAGCGGCGCGGTACTAAATTCGTGTATGAAACTGTAGTACGCTTCGTTTTCTCCTTGCCCCCCTCGCTCTCCGCGTTACCGTTTACGAGATACTTGCTCTGTTTCAACCGTCCTTTGTTTCAACCGTACCCAGTCTACCCTACTGTAATTTTACATATATTGTCTACGATGTATCTATGATTTCATAAGCTTCCGTATGTGTTGTGCAGGCTTATTGAAAAAGTAAGTTTGGACAACAGACTCTAAATAACTGATGATGATATTATACACATTAGTGTATAATGCGTATACAGATTACAGAGTACTGAAGACTGCCCGCTCAAATGCAGTGTCCCCAGTTCCGTAACTTGTACTCCGAAGAGATTTGACAGATGCTTTATGAAACTTAATCGCACACTCGGCTAAAAGACTGCTTAGAGGAAAAAAACCTATGATAACAAAGTACAAACAAACAATAAAAGCACCTGTAAGGCCTGAGGACGATCAGTACACGCTCACCTGCCGTGATTTATGCACTAGGCGCGCCATTGTCCTGTCGCGGCCGGCTAGCGGAAACTTATGAACTATCTAACCTCAAATGTCTTATGAACGAAACACTACCACCCTACATGTGCACACAATTTATTTATTTATGTGGAACTTACATCTTTATTGGGAGTGACATTAGTATTTGCTATTGTCGATTGAAATATAGATTTCTGATCAAGTGTTTCAGTCCTAGAAATAGCGTGTGTTGTAAGTTGAACGGTCAAAAGTAAAGACTTTTGCTGTAATTTGTAAATTACCTTTTCACTTCAGTAGCTCAAACATGTAGGTTTTGCTGCCTGAAATCAGTGAGCAAAATGCGATTTTGCTCACTAGTGAGACAAAGTAGCTTTTTAATTTTTGTTTTAAAAAAAGCCGCGAATATCATATTCAGCCTTGAGTTAATCATACAATTCGAAACATTAACACTCTATCTCTTTCCCGCCAATAGAAAGAGAGAGAGACAAATACCAGCCCTTTCGAAGTTCCGATTTTGAATTTGGTCTCAAAGACAAACACGTTCGGAAATTTGTACTAACCAAAGAAATGCAGAAAGATAATAATGTCTTCGAATGTATTTTATTGAATTTTTAACTTATTGCTGTATTTAAATGAAAATAAGCATTTACTGTAAATATTTATTTCTAGTTTCAATTTATTTTAATAAATATTTTGAATAATAAAATATTATGGATGCTATTTCCGAACACGCCTTAATTTAAAAATAAAAGAGCGGGAATAAAATTTCATGGCTGGCGTAAAGAGTTGAATAAGTTAAAAAAAAAAAATATGCGTAAAACTAGCGACGAGAACAGTACTTATTTTAACATAACCATTTAAAACAACAAATTATTAATGCAGAATTAAATTTCCTAACTATAACTAAATATCTGAAACCATACATGTCTTCAATGAATGGAGACTTAACAAAGGGCGCAAGCAGTTTTTCGGAGACGGTGTTGCTATCTTATTTTTTAGATTTATCACAGACGAGACGATTATCTACAGCGCGGAGTATTTACTTATTGTTGAAAGCTACTTTAAAAAAAAAGTTATTTTAATCTATTCCTATTTATTATTTTATCTCCTAAAGTGTTCTCGCTGCTGAAGTGAAAAGTTATGTGTGTTACACGAGAGCAAAGTTTTTTGCATCTCGTGCCTTTGAATCTCTCGCTACACTCAGGATTCAAATTTAGAATCACTCGCTACTCTCGTGATTCAATCCTTGAATCCTTCGCTTGCTCAAGATTCAAAATCAGCACTCGCAGCAAAAAACGACTTTGCTCTCTTGTTGCACAAATAACTATAGTTTAACTACTTATTAGACATTCGAATGGCATACCCCTGCATAGATATTTGTAAGTTTTTACTTTTATATCGACTCTTATTTTAATAGTAAAGTAAAAACCTCATCTTGTTTGTGATCATATAACGGTACCTATCTAACTTATACTTCGATATAATCCTTAAGCTCACGTAATAACTGATCGCTCAATTTATTTACTCAAAGCTGGCTCTATGCTTAGGACTTATACACACATAATGATTAAGTGTTCGTTTAAGATGACTTCAAAGAAAACCTACTGTGATAGCTTACACTCATCTGCCCTTCGTCTGAAAATAGTAGTTAAGACTTATGCCAAATAGGATGACAGTGTGGCAATGCGGTGAAGCATCTTCTTCTGTTGTTCCTCATCCTTAATTTATTTACTAACAGGCAAACAAGATACTAGAGTGTATAAACTCTATTTCAACGACTATGGTATTTAGGAATATTAAAAGAAATTGAACAGAAAATTCACATTCATCTCATCAATCAATAAAAGAATATGGAGGAGCTTCACAGCTCAGACATGTTTAGAGCAAGGTGCTCTCCTTTTAACAAGCAACAAATTCGCACAAAAATAATGACGTAGTACGCGTAAAGAGAAATGCAAATTATTTTTAATTGCTTTCCGGTAGAAAGTGGGTGAACCTGAACACAGAACGGGCCGGTCGAATCAGTTTGATTCTTGTCGAAATAATGACAAAGCGGCGACGACCGCTGTCGGATTCTCACCGGGATCCTGACAACTGGGAGCCGGTAACTGGCAGATAAACGTTAATTCCTACTGGCTCATACGGTCGTTAACTCAGACCTTTCATACAAATATTGCCTCAGTGAATAAGCTACCGTATTTTCATTGTGCATTACTGCATCTCACTTTAGCTACTTTACAAGTGTGAATATTAATCTTTTGAGCAATTTTGTAGATTGGCAATCAACTCTTCCATTAAACATTTAAACGATAAGTATGATAGAATGAAGCAGAAATACATGGAAATGTTGAATAGGCAGGTATACAATCTACGTCGTCGCGAATCTCTTAGGGAATTATTCAAAAAAATTAATATAATGACAGTGCCTTGTCAATTTATTTATGAAAATATAATGCATGTTAGGAAAAATCTTCATCTTTTTATTAAAATAAGCGACAGACATAATTTTAATACGAGAAATAAAGATAAAATTGATCAACCATATTTTAGATTGTCTAAAGTACAAAAATCTTTTATGGGGTTCTGTGTTAAATGTTACAATAAAATACCGAGTGAAATCTTAAATCCAAATGAAAAAAAATTTAAAAGTTACATAAAAAACACCCTTAGTAAACAAGCATATTATAAATTAGAAGATTATATTCAAGATAAAAATGTTTGGAAACATGCTGGTCCTGCTCCATAGTACAATGTAGGGCTTAAACAAAGTCAAGCTGGTTGAAATTTGAATGCTCACACACTTAAATTATATTTGTAAATTGTGTAATTTCAATATTTTGTTAAAATGTGAACGCCATGTACCTGTTTGCTTTTTTACTTCTTATTATTTTTTAAATTTTTAGTCTAGATTTTCAAGGTACATTGCTTCGACATTAATTATTTCAAACGCTGTTAAAAATATTGTAAAACATTTTTTTTTAAAGAGTAAGTATGGAGTTTCTTGCCCATTCTTCTCCATACAACCTACCTTAGCGAATGGGTGTAGAATCAATCCCTTCCCCTTCCTATTCCCTTTAAATTTAAATTTCGACGTTCAAAAGTGCCTCTTTGATGGCCTAATTGGAATAAATGATTTGACTTTGACTTTATACTGCATCCACTAAATCAAAGATAATTAAGTCTGTCAGCTTTAAAGCATTTAACACCTTCACACACTTGAATGAAAACGTGTAAAGTCACTACAAAACATGGTTTTAACTTGCACATGTTACTTCATACGGCCCGAAAATACTAAACAGAGTCATTCATCTCTGTAATAATCCACAATCAATAACTAATAATCTGTTCCGCGTATGTGGGCGGTACCTGACATGCCCCCATTTGTTTTACTTAAACGTTAATGCTCTTATGCATCGGTGGCGGCGCGGGCGCATCCACTCACGTTCCAACTTCGGATGATTGTTTAACGGTGATCCTTTCCGGGATTTTTATCTTAGTTTAGAGTGTGGGTGGTTTATAAATAAAATTGACCTGGAGGTCGTTTATAATAATGTGCTCTTAAGATTATGTCTTATAAGAACACCACAAGGATTTAGTTCCATTGACCTAAAGCTGTGAGAAATAATAGGTATGGAGCGGAGGATTGAAATGTAATACTCCTCAAAATTTTGGGACGGTTAATATTTTACTTCATTAATCATTTTGTCAACAACCTGAGCTGAACTACCTAATCCTAAATATTGTGGCTCATTAATCTTTATTACACACAATAATTAAACTATAGAAGTTCAGACTCTAATTACTTGAGACATGCACTCATCTAACGCCACATTAATGCATTAGGTTTAAATGTCATGCGTCAGATTTCCTAATAACTAACGATTCTGTGGACACCAGTAGCTTGTAAAAGTAGGTGAACACTTGAATTTCGTCATCACTCATTATGTTTTAAATATCCATGGTAATTGATAAACTTCGTCTAGTCAAAGATAGTGAAGCTTCACAGTGATACACGGTGTGGTCAGCGGATAATTGTATTGTTATTAATCCAATTCATACGCAAATACTTGTTGTAGCTTTGCTATTGGTAATGGACACCTTGACCTCCTCAACAATACCCCTTGTATTTCCTTTATTAACTTTTTAGTTCATTGCCGAAATTATGTTCAATTGATTACCAATCTTAGGGTTCTGATTAAAACGTTTGCAAAAAATTCCAATTGTTGTGCAGTTGGTTTTTTTTGCGGTTTTTGGAATCCAAAACCTGATGGAATTTCAACAAATGTTATAAATATACAACGTGTAACGTTAAATGCGCAAAAGCTCTCGTGGGGTAACTCTTTTTTTTTTTACGTGGCAAAATCAAGCCCATTTACTGAACAATCTTTGTTTTGGAAATTCACAAAATAAAATAATATGATTTTTCATACTGATGGGCCCGATCAATTTCTCATTTTGTATGAAAAACCATTTTATTTTTTTGTGAATCTCCAAAAATCTTAGAACAAACATTGTTCAGTAACATGGGCTGAGTTACCCCACGAGAGGTTTTGCGCATTTAACGTTACACGTTGTATATGGACACACGTACACTGACAGGGCCGCGCCGCCCCTATGTGCGAAGTGTGCGGCGCACACAGGCGCCAGAGCAATAGAGGCGCCGGATGACCAGTACCAAATATTGAAATTATTTTTGTCATATTACAACATAAATTAATACTTGAGTATCGATAAATAAGTAGATACAAGTCTCACAAGACGATACTTAACTAAACTACCTATTTGAATTGACCCAGTGTTTATATTTTGTTTTTTTTTGCTATCCGACTATTTTATTATTAGTATATTAATCTGTGTATTTTATTACAAAGGCCGTGCCGTGCGTGGATTAGTTTATAACCGTAACCCGATTCGACCCGACGGGGATTCCCCACAAAAATTACAAACATTTTATCGAAAATGGGTATTAGCTAGTGGAGTCGCGGGTACGACGCGTACTGGCAGGAAACTGTTAAATTGATAAAACTGGTGAAAATATTTCAGCAAAAATTTGAATTAATGAAAGTTTGAAAGACGACTACATTAAGGCGCTTCATAGGTTTTGCGCACAGGCGCTGCAAGGGGTCGGCGCGGCCCTGCGTACACAATGTAAAAGACATTAAAAAAACCTTTGCCCCACACTGGGAATTGCTCCTGTATCGTGGGTGCGTTTACAAACATAGAATCACACATACACAACAACCTATACCCGGACAAACTATTAGTACTTAGGTCATACAAATATTTGTTCCCCGTGCGGGGATTGTAACACGCGCTACTCGCTGAGCCGTACATGGTCGCGTCGCCGTCGCTCAGCCGCTGCGCCAACCGTGTCGTCAATCTGATCATTGTTTGAGATCATGTCTGAAGCAGGAACCTATCTATCCCTATCAGGTACCTATCTCTCCCTATCAGGTACCTATCTGTCCCTATCAGGTACCTATCTCTCCCTATCTGGTACCTATCTCTCCCTATCAAGTACCTATCTCTCCCTATCAGGTACCTATTTCTATCTATCTCTATCAAATGAGTCCTCCCACCCATACTGTCAGACTTGTATTGACTAAAATCCACGGTGATCCCTCAATAGCCCTTGACGCTTAAGGGTCACGGTTACCTGATGAGATAATCCCGCGACCCTGGCAGGCTTTTGCTCTCTAAGAACGGCTTATAAGTACTACTATCTAAGTTTTCATGTCTTCTTTACGTACTATACATTGAATTTGAACCGCTTACTTCGAAGCCACTTAAGTCAATCGATCAGATCAATAGCATTCCGATTACGGAGACCGCTAATCCTAAATGCTGTCTCAAATTCGATCTGTCAAAACGCTACCTACCTACTCGTAACGCAATATCTATATTACGTATTCGTAGTAGTTGTAATCTGTATTATTTTGTAATACTAAACTTATCTCGAACTGTCCACATTAATTATAACTGTACTACTAATTTGAAAATAAATTAGTACGATTATGTGCATAACTATTCGGTAATTTTTATGTTACAATCAGCATTAGGGTCAATTGACTGGGTCGCGAGACTATCTAAGCCTACTTAGACAGTCCCGCGAAACAGGCATGACTGCGGCCCTGGAACGCAAAGAAAAACCGATGGAACAGAGTAGATTTTCAGACAGTAACAATCTGATAGACCAAAAAATCCCTCCTCTCCACTCATTTGAAGATTTTACCAACCAGAAAGAAGAACGGTCACATCCGATTCGAATTTTAACTTTTACTTACGTCGAAATTCGAATTGTTTTGAAATCGAGGTTCAATTTCCACACGAACGAATATTTGTGAGATCTATCTACATATTTGTTCCCGGTACTGGCTGTTTGTGAATGCAAGGGACTGTTTGTGAATGTCTCGCTGCGAAACAATGCATCTTTATTTCTTAGTGGCGAGGTTGATTTTCACTTGTAGTTGTAATTTGTTCGAATCGCGTCACATCCGGCCATGAGTAAAGTCCCTACCTAAGTTTAAATGTTTGTTAATGCACCCACGATAATAATATAGAATTATTCATTATGGGCTGTGTGAGAAAAAAAAATACATTCGGCAAATCCTAAAAACTGACATTGTGTTGAGCGTTTAGGTAAGTTAACATAGATTATCCTTTCGGAAATCGGACGTTTTTTTTTTTCGTGACTTTCGATCGAGTGCCAGTGAACCCACTTGAAAATTGTTTGTTAAATAGATAAAATGAAAACATGATCAAAATTCGGTTAAATATATTTTAATAGGTAAATATATGATTAAAGTGTAATTTCATTAATGAATATTGACACAAAAGTCCCACATATCAGGTTTAACAGTCCATGTCTTAAAAAACTTTTCCTTAACATCTAACCATTTTTCAAAATATTTTGTGGATTTTTGCTTCATTTTGTTATAAGGTATGCTCTCAATTTTATCTTCACCACATATTTTTAGTTTCAGATCTTCAGTGCTGTTAAGTATTTGTAAGAATTTTTTGTATAAATTGTATTTACTTATGCATAAGCTACAGGCTGGCGATAATGCTTTTTTCACTGTGACCCCTAGCTTTCTGCCTTGCACTGCAACTTCCACTGGCCTGAAACAAATTGAATAAAAACTTTTTGATTCCATATTTGATAACTTATCAATCAATAAGAATTTATTTGATTATTGTTATTCATTTTAGCTAATGATTTTCATAGAATGTCAGTAAACGGAGAAATTAATATGGCATAAAAGATCAACAACTATTCTAATACAACTATGTATTGTTGTCTATTCAGGTACAACCGTAGTAAGAAAAGTTATTTACCCCCATATTAATATAATGGACTAAAGTTACAACCAGGACAATCTTTGGATTTACCATACAGATTTTTAAGGATTAACCTTTTTTTTTTTTTTTAGCGTGGTAAAATCATCAAATGAGTCCTCCAACCCCGGGCAGGGCGGGAGGGACTGTCAGACTTCTACTGACTAAAATCCACGGTGTCCTTCATAGCCTGTTACGTTCCGGGGTTACGGTAAGGGAATAATCCCGCGACCCCGGCAGGCTTTGGCCCTCTGAGAGGGGGGCCCCGTCATTATGCTGACGCTCTTTGAGGCGAGCGTGGGACACAACCCGCCGTCGACCCGGGCATGGTCCTTGGTCGGGCAGCGAGTTGCCCTTTACTCGCTGCCCGCATGCCCGCGCCTACGGTGGCCGGAGATCATCTTGCGACGTCCGTCGCCGTGGGCGCCTACCACTGCGGCTGGGGCGGAGGGAGGACGCTGTCCTCTCTCGCTCGCGGCCTGCCTCCTCCTTTACGAGCATTACTGCCTCGCAGAAGGAGCTGACCGCTTCCCACTCCGTCTCGCCCCGCAGCATGGCCGCAACCAATGCCGGGCGCGAGAAGTCTCCGCCTATCGCAGCCGTGAGGACACGTCGGTGCTCCGCCCAAGCTGGGCAGTCTTGCACCGTATGCTCCACCGTGTCCTCCGGGCGATCTTCGCAGTGGTGACACCCAGGCGTCTCCTCCTTTCGCATCAGACACAGGTACCTGCCGAAACTTCCGTGTCCGGTGAGGACCTGCGTCAAGCGGTAGGTCAGGACGCCATGACTTCTCTCCAGCCACTCCTCAAAGAGGGGTCTTACCGCCGCAATTGCAAACAGCGGAAGAGAACCGTCGCGGCGAAACTCCGCGCCCCCAAGACCGCGGCTGTAGTTATTACTCTGCAGCCGGACGCGGTCAAGAGGGGCGTGACGTACCGCGACGTGTTCGCGAAGGCGAAGGAGGCAGTGAACCTCCGGGAGCTGGGAATCGACGGGGGTCTCCGGGTGCAAGTCACCGCGACGGGGGCCAGGCTCATGTCGATTTCCGGCGCCTCCAGTGGTCCGACCGCTGACGCTCTGGCCGAACGGCTTAGAGCGTCCTTAGACGCGGAGGAGGCTCGGGTGTCCAGGCCCGTAAAGCGCGCAGATCTGCGCATAATGGGCCTGGACGACTCGATCACGGAGGGGGACGTGGTGGCCGCCGTCGGCAGGGTTGGGGAATGCCCTGTCGACCAGATCATGGCTGGCACCCTTCGCCCGGACTTCGCGGGGCTGCTGTCGGTGACAGTGAGCTGCCCCGTGTCCGCGGCTAAAAAGATAGGGGAGGGCCGAAGGCTCTTGGTCGGCTGGGTGTCCGCGCAGGTGAAACTGCTGGAACCCAGGCCTCTGAGGTGCTTCCGCTGCCAAGTGGGTAACCACACGGCATGCAAGTGCACCTCGGAGGTGGACCGCAGCGGCGATTGCTTCCGCTGCGGTCGGCCCGGTCATAAGGCCGGCTCTTGTAATGCCCCGCCGCACTGTTTCCTATGTGCGGCGGCTGGTAAGCCGGCCGATCACCGGGCAGGGGGCAAGTCCTGCGCCCCGCCCGCCAAGACCAAGAGCAGAGGTAGGCCCTCTGCCACCGCCGTCCCCGCTACTGCCGCCGCCGCCGCAGCTCCTGCTGCCGCCGCCGCCGCCGCCACCGCCGCCGCCGCCGCCGTCGCCGCCGCCGCCGCCGTGGCCACGCCCTCGAGGAGGGCCCTGGAGGAGGACGCAATGGATTCAGATTAATGTCTCCATTGCGCTTCCTCCAGGCGAACATCAACCACTGCGCCGCTGCTCAGGATCTCTTGCTTCAGAGCATGGCGCAGTGGTTGATCAACGTCGCCGTGGTCTCCGAGCCGTGTTTTGTCCTGCCCAGGAATGACTGGGTTGCGGACCTGGACGGCTCGGTGACCCTAATTTCGTCGGCCGCCGCCGGTACCCCGCCCCTCGATCGCGTACAGAGAGGGCGCGGGATAGTCGCAGCCCGGTTCGGGGAGATCGCCGTGGTAGGTTTTTATTTCTCCCCGAACCGATCTATCGCCGAGTTCCAAGACTCCCTAGTGGAGCTGGGAGACGTCGTCGTCGCCCTTGGTTCCCTCCCCGCGCTCGTCCTCGGGGACTTCAATGCCAAGAATGTGGCTTGGGGTTCCCGGTACACGGACTACACGCGGGGCAGGATGCTCGAGCACTGGGCCCGGGCACATGGCCTGGTCATCGAGAACCGGGGTTCTGTCCCCACGTGCGTGCGGATGCGGGGCCGTCTCGTTTTATTAATAAGGGGGTTAATGATATTTATGTACTCATTAAATGTAATAATACAGTTACTCACCGATTAATTAATTTTATCCATACTATGCTTCCGGGAGCTGGTTTGGTATTGACATCAGACTGAAGATTTGAGAACACTAAAGTTGTTTGATAAAATTTAGGCACTACATCCAACTTTACAGATGAACAGTCAGGTCTTTTCAACAGGGCTCTTTGTAAAGACACTTCAGAATATGGAACTCCAGCACCAAATATGAAATATTTTATGAATATTGGTTCACACAGCAAACTAAGTAAGCTTCCCTGGAGGCCTAAATGTATCCATTTTGCAATCTTGTCACTACAAGAAACTGACAGGGTTCTGTCTCCACGCCCTGGCTTTGTTCTCACTTGGCCGAGGAGCAGCTGAATATCTGTTCCTGGTTCCTTCAAGTCTTGTTCACACTGAGGTAGACATTTTGCCCCTGTCTTATTAACATAGTCCTCAATTTTGTGTTTCTTTGCATCAGACTCACAAAGATCATCATCTGCCTCACGCTTTAGTAACTTCAGTACATCTCCATAATGCTCTTCATCTCCTTGTTGGGGTATAATAGACGCATCGCCACAAGGTAACTGAGATGAATAGAAAATATATTCAATATTTTCTCTAAGTTTAAATTGACCATCCTCAAAATGAAATATCGATGGCTTATTTTTTAAACATTTCTGAATGTTTTCATATAGGTAGAGCAAAAAGCCACGTCGTGCGAATACTTCCGCATGACTATCGTTCAGTAAACTTCCATTTGGCATCATTTTCGTAGCCCCGATACATTTTGAGCCGGTACCTAGCGATACTACATCAATTTCGTCAGAAATTCTGTCATATTCTACTATACATGATAAAACTGTCCACTCTTTTTCTATGGGCTTCCCACTTTTTGGTAGTCTCCTGTAGAAATTAAAACAACTTTGCACGATTTTATCAATTAAAGTTTCGTTGAGGTTAGACATCGTAATGCGGCATCGACAGTAACTATATTCCTATGCGTCTTTTTAAATGGTAAGTACTTCACCTAATCAATTTAAATTTATTCAAACCAATGTTTATCCAAATACCTATTTATTTTCTTTGTAATTCACAATAAAATTATATTTTAATTTTCAAGAAAGATTTCATTTGGACTAAAAATGTAAACAAATTAATGTCAGATTTGACATAAAATCATTTGACAGGTGCGCTAACAAAAACACGCTTCGGTTTACGTAGCAGAACTCAGAAAATTATAATATTTATAAAAAATTATGAAAGTTTTTGGACATCTATCACAAATATTTAAATAGATACATATTTCCTGAATACGTACGCTAAATATTAACAGTCACAAAAAACTGTCATCACTTGAATATTACGTAAATTGGAACAAAAGAGTTGCGTTCCAGAACAATATTTTTCAGACATGTTATATTTTTAAGCATAAAAATTGTAATGAAACCAAAGGAAACTCTTTTGATAGAGTTCGAGATCTAAGATTATGAAACTCGATACTCGAAAAAGTGCAATAATGTCTATGTATTTGTAGTAAGATCAAACTGAAATCCTGCAGAAATATAGTGTTGTTAGTAGGTAGTATGCAAAATGACATCGACATTAAGTGCCGCGTAATTATAATACCAGGGGCCTTACCGCGAGCTCTTAAGGTGATTGCTTCGATGTAGCCCGCGAAATTCAAAATTTTTTACGTTTTTTGCAATTTGCAGGCCAGTGACATGTTGTAACTTTATAAATATATTAGTAGGGGAGCCGAGGATGCTAAATTTGCAGTTACTCGAGCGTCATGGAGACCTATTGGATTTGAAAGATTATGTTCTAAAAAGAAAAAAAGTTTCTGACAAGTTTTCTATTTTAGTGAGGGGGAGAGCTTGTAAAGAGCTTTGAAACTGTAAAAAAAAACAGTTGTACAGAAGTACTCGAGCGCGTCAGATATTTATAGTGTAAACGCGCTTTACATTTCTGATAACCAATACATATTAATCTGACGATAACTCGAGGGGGCTGTCCGTGGCAAGCGGTTGAAAATCCAAAAAAAAATAAGTTACTCGAGCGCGTCAGATATTCAAAGTGTATGTAAAGTAAACCCTAAAAGTGTCGTATTAAAATGTCTGACGATTTGGATGTGGCGCAAAGTAATAATTCATATTTCTATCTGTAAAAAAAAAACGTAATCTCGAGATACTCGAGCGCGTCAGATTTTTATGCAGGAGGTTCAAATTGATATCATAGTCCTCCTGAATAATAATCTGACAATTATACGGAGGGATATCGCTATTCTGAGCATCTTAAAATAAATTTATAAAGAAGATAACTGCATTCACGCATAAAAAAAGTATAAAATTAAATTAAATGTAGTAATTACAAATAGAAACTCGTCTACATCATTAAAATCCTATCAAAAACATAAATGTCAAATGAGAGCCAAGTTCAATTATGATATATGCCTTGGTTTACGACTTCACGGACAAAATAAGTAAAATCTAAATAGGTGCCAAGTTCAGTGGTCAGAGGGCCAAAGCCTGCCAGGGTCACGGGACTTATTCCATCACCGTGAATAGAATAGAATAGAATAGAATATCGTTTATTTCTGAGTACATGGTACACAAAGATGGTATAAAATAGGTTAGTTCGCATATACTACCGTTTCCGGTGTAGAAATATTACAATTTTATAATCATAAGACTAACAATATACTAAAATTAATTTAAATTAGACAATAACCATTCTACATTTACAATACTATTATATTTATTACAATTTATATTATATTATTATACAATTCACACTATTAGTGAAAAATTATGAAATCTTATAATCAAGAAATTCGCTAACAGAATAAAAACACATGTCCAGAAGCCAAGAAAATATTGCATGTTTAAATTTATTTATAGGCAGCTGTCTAATTTGTGATGGAAGCTTATTAAAAATCTTAATCGCCATGCAGTAGGCATTTCGACCATACAAATGAAGTCTTTGGGCCGGTACCAATAGCTGTTTTGGGTTTTTCTCTTGGATTCTCTTCGAAACATATTCGGTTATGGGGAATAAATAAGAATGCTTTTTTACAAATATAGAAATTTCAAAAATGTATAAACATGGCAATGGAAGTATCTTTAATTCTCTGAATAAAGGTTTACAGTGGTCCAAATAGTCAGCTCCACATATAGCTCTAATACATTTTTTTTGCACTCTGAAAGCTCGGCCTACATCCACCGAATTGCCCCACATAACTAAACCATATCGCAACACAGACGAGACATAACCATGATACGCGCTAAGTACTGCTTCTCTACTTGCTATACGTTTCAATTTACGAAGAGCGAATACAAACCTGTCCAGTCTGCCACATATCCCATCAATATGATCCTTCCAATTTAATTTGTTATCAATAGTGATACCTAAAAATGAAGTAGACTGCACTGATTTCAAAACAATATTGTCATAAAGTATTGTAATCGGATTGAGTGTTGTATTATGTGTTTGATACTGTATAATTTTAGTTTTATTTAGATTAATATGTAAATTATTTTCCTGAAGCCATTGCACAGCATTTTGCAATTCATTGTTCGTTTCTGATTCTATGTTAGTTTTGTCTAAACATCGAATGGTTAATGTTGTATCGTCAGCAAATAAAGTAGAATTATGCTTTAGGGTTTTGCAAAAATCATTAATAAAAATTATGAATAAAGGAGGCCCCAAAATGCTCCCCTGTGGTACACCGCAACTGTTAGTTTTAAGTTCAGAGTTATACGTTAACTTCATGTTATCTGATATTTTTGATATTGTTGTTCTTTGCTGGCGATTCGACAAATAACTTTTAAACCATTCAAGCGCTTTACCTCTAACGCCATATCTCTCAAGTTTGCAAAGTAACCGCTTATGTGAGACAAAATCAAAAGCTTTGCTCATATCTAGAAATACTGATAGTGCTGACATTTTGTTATTTAGTGATTCTGTAATGAATTTTACTAAAGTAAAGCAAGCCAACGTAGTGGAACTACTCTTCCTGAATCCAAATTGATTAGCTGTAAGAATATTATTTTTACTGACGTAGCTATTAATTTTTTCCTGCATGACTTTTTCAAAGATTTTAGCCATTATTGGAATTAATGTGATAGGCCTATAATTATCAATTTTAGTGCGATCACCCTTTTTAAAAAGAGGTTTAACTACAGATACCTTTAGTCTGTCGGGAAATACTCCGTGTTCTAGTGACAAATTAATTATATAAGTCAATGGGGTTGCTATGATGTTGGCACTCAGTTTAATTATTTTAGTTGTGAGTTCATCATAACCCGTAGCATTTGTGTTATTTAAAGAATTTATTATCTTTACAATGTCAGCCTCCGATACTGGGGTTAAAAACAAGCTGTCTCTATTAGGGGTAAAAGTAATGTTATTCAGGTCATTATTTAATTCATCAAAATTATCTTTATGGGTTACTTCAATAAAATACTCGTTAAATCGGTTGCAGATTTCAATAGGGTCATTAATTATTTTGTCCTTGTATATTATATTTTCAATGTCACTTTTATCACTACAATCATTAAAATTATTTTTTATAATGGACCATGTCGCTTTGCATTTATTTTTAGAGTTATTGATATATTTATCATTATTAATTTTTTGGGATTTTGAAATACATTTTCTCAAAATTTTAGAATATGTTAAATAAGTCTTCTTGTGGTAATTTTTGCTTATAGCATCATGTTGATATTTATAATATAATATTCTTTTCTTAATGCAAGATAATTTTAAACCTTTACTTATCCACTTATTTTTTACGGGTTTATTGCCTTTTTTGATACGCATTTCGGGAAAACACAACTTGAAAAAAAGAATGTAAAGATCATGAAAAATGTTAAACGCCCTATTACAGCATGTTTCTCCGTAGACTTCATGGAAACTCAGAGCTGATATGCATTGTAAAAACTTATTTATGTTATTTTCATTAAAATCTCTTACAGTTTCATACCAACATTTTATAGTTTTTGCTTTCTTGTCAGTTTTAGGGAGATAAAAAGCTAATGATTGACCTGTATCATGGTCCGAAAGTGCTAAGTTGTGTATATTACTACTCAAATCATCGATTAAAATATTACTGGCTATTTGGTCTATACTGGTTTTTTTTCTGGTAGGTAATGCTATATGCGATCGCAAATTAAAGTTTTTGAGAATAGACATCAGATCTTTTTTTAATACATTTTCTTTAAGTACATCTATATTCCAATCTCCGCATATGATTATATGCTTTCTATTTTTAAGAGTTAGTTTATTGAGTAGTTGTTCTAATTTGTTTAAAAAAATGGACGTATCAGAATCTGGTGTTCTATAAATACAAATTACAACAAGATTATAGCCCGTTATTTCTACACCGCAACATTCAAAACAAAACGTTGTCTTAAAGTCTTTCATCAGCGTTAAAGGTGCAAAACATAAACCTTTCCTAACTAATATACATGTCCCACCTCGTTTTTTACCTTGTCTCGAAAAACTAGCGGCTAAATTGTAATTCTCTAGATATAAATTGCCTTCATGTCCTAATTGTAAAAAAGTCTCGCTAAAACAAATGAAGTCTATATCACCAATCTGTTTCCTTAACCCGTTCATTGTAATCTCAAAAAGCTCTAGTTTGTTTAATATTCCTGCTATATTCTGATGAAATAACACAAATTTTTGTTTTTTATTACAAGATGCAATACTACGAGATGGAACGAAAACAGCTACTTTCTGTACACTCATTGTTCGTCAATAACAACGTTGGCAATGCTGGTTCAGTTTGTATGTCAATAAGAATGCGTTTAGAGATACTTCCATATATACATTTTAAACCAGATAATTTAAGTTTACCCGTTTTATACGAGAACATATCACAAGTTAAGTTTAAATTAGAGTCAAAGAAATATGCGTAATTATAGTGTTGAATGTCCATATAAAGCAAATTGTTAAACATTTCTACACGGTAATTGTATATAAGGGCTCCTTGTATATATGTGGGAGTACTTAAAATTATGTTTGTATTTGTTATTTGTGTTAAGGTTTCTCTAATTGATACAACCAATTCCATTGCATCCACATTTTTTTGAAAATCATTTTCACCAATCATTATTATACAATAATCTTCTTCGCCGAAGCCATGAATTTTGTTTTTTATATTTGCCATTTGTTCCTTTAAACAACTATTACTTTTCGAAAACCGGCAATACTTGAAATGTTCTCCAAAAGCATTCTCTAATACACCCAACGGGCCATTGTAATTGAAGTTACTAAGAATGCAAAGCTTTCTTGTTATTTTAGCTTTTTTGTGATTGATGGTAATCTCAATTTTCGTATTCGTTTGAATATCAGTAATTCCTTCTTCACATGTATTTTCTCGAAGATGTGTGCGTTTTATAGATTGGCTAGTATTCAGTTCCTTATTTAATTGTTGCAGTGGGATGGATGGGCTTTCGTTAACTTTTAGCGGAGAGACCCGGAAACTGTCTGTCAGTCGACGTCGTACACTTTTCTTAGTGTTGCTTGACATATTTTGTCTAAAAGTCGTAAGTGGGCTTCTACACAACTGTTTGAGAATGTCCAATTCTTGATTAGTATTTGCTATAGTTTTTTTAAGTTCCAAATTTTCTAAAATAATGTTATCCATTTCAGTCTGTGTACTTTCCAATTTTAATCTTAATTGTTTTATTTCTTCTTTCATTTCCGCCATATAAGTTGAACATATATTAGTGGATAAATCGAGGCTTCTACCCAACAATTCATCACAGGACATTGCGCTGATATTGCTTTGATCAAGGAAGTCCATAGACTTTGATTTAATAACGGTATGTTGTCTCCGCAGCGTAACGTTACTTATTTCTTCCATATTAGTTTTTGTTGTCGAAAAATTTATAATAATATATGTTGTGGTTATAATAATTATGATACAGTCGAAGCGTTCGCATCAAATAGTTCTAATGTTAACTAGAAAATATGTTGATGAAACATCTACAAAAAGTCTTCCTTCGTCGCTGAGATTCGAACCGGCACTCAGTGTGGCTCCAACCACATGCGTTCGCCTTGCTGCCAAACGAACATTAATAATCTCGTCGAAATAAGTAATCACACTTATAGATGATGAATGAGAATTTTGCTGGTTACTAGTGAGGTCCAAAGGTCAGTTTTTGAATCAAACAAATAGTGTCCGTGTTGTATTTAATTTTATTAACGGGTTTTTTTGGAGTAATATTTAAAAATACACTCACTTGTTCTTTTTATTTGCTTGAACTTTTTTGCTGATTTCTTCTTTCGGGTCTTTATTATATTGTGGTTTATTAATATTATAGAACGTGACCCCGGAACATAAAGGGCTATTGAAGGACACCGTTGATTTTAGTCAGTACAAGTCTGACAGTCCCTCCCGCCCTGCCCGGGGTGGGAGGACTCATTTGATGATTTTAGCAGCCAAAAAAAAAAAAGGTCGTCACTGAGGGAGAACAGCAAGGGACAGGTTGGATCTGAATGATATCATTAATTATTTCTCTTGCAAGGGTCGGGGAGAGCATTGACTAAGACGTCGCGGCGGATGTCCTCGGCGGCAAGGACGGAATGACGGAATCGGTTTGTGTCTGTGTTTCTTAACTGTAGGTTTCCCTACTGCTCTTCTGGAGGAGGGTAATGGGGTCATCGGGAGTGATGAGGGTATGCCTTGGGCGGTGAATTATGCTAATACGTGATGGGATGGCGATTAGGGGTTGGGGGGCCTTACAGCAGAGTCAAAGAAACGCTTTGATGAATGTAGGGATTTTAAGGTCTAAGTGGAAGCTACCGTTACGAGCATGATACAGTGCTGACCTGCATCTTATAGGGACAGCGCGGGTGGAAATGGGAGAAGATGACACAAGCGCATGTCATAATGTGAAGGATTACAGCGGTATAGAATACGCAATTTGCACTTGAGTGATATATAGTTTGCAAGTAGCCATCGGACTAGGGGGAGGAGGAAGTGTTTTCCAGTCGGTGGCTTTGCTTTTTTATTTCATTAAGTTTTTTGCCGGCGAATTCCGAAAGAAAAGTTGTTTGGTAGGTTATTTTACCCTCTTTCGTGGTCGTTTTTGAAGCCGGTTACATTTTTTTGAAAAAGTTTTTTATTTTGCCCTAAAAAGGGCAAACTAAAAAGTTTAAATATTCAAACCAAATCGAAAAATAACCCATATGGGTGCAAAGTTCTTATCAATTTAAATAAATGAATTCCAAATACATGGTAGCTGCTGTAAACCGTTGAGGAGTTCTCTGAACAGTACTTTGTCTTCATGATCAGACCCCTAATGACAGTTACAACCCATCTTGGTGTAAAGTGCTCATCAATATAAATGAAATAAGTCCAAATCAAGGTAGCTTTTGTAAACGGTTGAGGAGTTCCCTGAACTGCCCTTCGTCTTCATCATCAGACCCTTAATGACAGTTACAACCCATCTAGGTGTACTTATCAATTCAAATTAATCAAGCTCAAACACAAAATAGCTGCTGTGAATCGTTGAGGAGTTCCCCCGACTGTCTTTCGGCCCCATCAGATCAACTCCAGACCTTTATCAAATTGAAATGCTTAAAAATTCTTTATGAAAAAACTTATAAACGCACTAGTCACCCCTACGATTTTTGAAAGATTCCCTCGATTTTTCTGGTCTTCCATCATCAGACCTTGATTTCCTTACCATGAGACATTTTGAAAGTCGGTTAAAAACAGTGCACCAGCCATTGCGCCGCGCTGGAACCCAGCACTGATAATGCTCGACTATACGCTGGATCTGTTGGAACCGAAACCCGAAGCCATTTTGCTCGTCAGGAATGAGGCTCTTTACAACAGCGTAATCTTTGAGTCGCTTATAAATAAGTCTCTCTTAGATTTTTCCGCGAACATTCAGGAAACTGATAGGACGGTAACTCATGGACTCGGACTTGGGCTTGCCTGACTGATGACCAATAACAATGGCCTCTTTCCATGCCTGGCATGCCATATTATTGCTCGGAACGCCACATACATTAAATCACGACCGATAGTAGCGAACTAACTGGTACTTCACCTTTTCTTCACGATTCTACCGACTTCGCCCCATGGAAAACGTCAGATTATTAGTGAGTATGATTTTTACAGTGTAACCTTCAATAAAAAAAAAAATGAAACGCGCTCGAGTATTTCAAAATGAGGTTTTTTTTTTACAACTTCAGTACTCGCTCATTTCCTAATGCCACGCTCAAATTGTCAGATTATTGAAATATACACTCTTCTGAACGTAATTAATCTACCTTTTCTTAATCTGACGCGCTCGAGTATTTCTGCGGATCGATTTTTTTTTACTAATCTGACGGGTTCTCCCAGACAAACCCCACCAGATAAAGGGTTGATATTTGGTACAGGTACTTTAAAGGGTGCAAGGATTCTCCCTTATAATAATCTGACGCGCTGGAGTAATAGCAAAAATCCCTTCCTGGGCTCCCCAACTATATGTGTTGCGGTAATAACAAGTATAATTTTAAATATAAAAATTATCAAAAAATTCGCTCCATTAGCTCTCACATAGAAAAGGTGCATCGAAGTTAGATTTCGGAGATTTTAACATGATGCAGCTTTTCTATGTGAGAGCTGATGGAGCGATTTTTTTGATAATTTTTATATTTAAAATTATACTTGTTATTACCGCAACTCATATATTTATAAAGTTACAACATGTCACTGGCCTGCAAATTGCAAAAAACGTAAAAATATTTGAATTTCGCGGGCTGGTTGGAGCATCCCCCTTAACGCGATCCAGTTTAGGCTGTGGGAAAGAAACAGAGCTATTACAAGTCATTTAGCGCCATCTCTTTCCCACAGCCTAAACTGAATCGCGTTAAGGTGATTGCTTCGATGTAGCCCGCGAAATTCATTTTTTTTTACGTTTTTTGCAATTTGCAGGCCAGTGACATGTTGTAACATGTTAAAATCTCCGAAATCTAACTACGATGCACCTTTTCTATGTGAGAGCTGATGGAGCGAATTTAATGATATTTTTTATACTTAAAATTATACTTGTTATTACCGCAACACACATATTCACATAGAAAAGGTGCATCATGTTAAAATCTCCGAAATCTAACTACGATGCACCTTTTCTATGTGAGAGCTGATGGAGCGAATTTTTGGATAATTTTTATATTTAAAATTATACTTGTTATTACCGCAACACATATATTTATAAAGTTACAACATGTCACTGGCCTGCAAATTGAAAAAAACGTAAAAAAATTTGAATTTCGCGGGCTACATCGAAGCAATCACCTTAATGGCAGTGTGCTGCATAAGGTGGCACTAGTCGCGGGCTCGAACTCACTGGCAGTCACGGCCAAAACCATGATATTTCTCCTGATATCGAGCCAATATATTTTTCATGTGTGCGTGAGCGTTATCGTCCCGTACCACGCCCGGGAAAACATTATTCAGTGAGATGCACGGTCATTCGAAAAATACGAAAAGGCCTTTGGAAGGAGGGGTTTTATAGAAAAAGTACTGCATAAATAAAGAAATATATTTTTTAAATAATTCCTCGATTTTGCTGTGTCGGTATACAGGCTTTGCTTTGGTTTGATGGTTCTTTAATTTCTAAATATCTGGTTTTTAAAATGTCTATATCTTGGGAACCGAGCTTTTCTCGAACCTGGGACCTTGATAAAACGGTTCCTTGAGCCGAGAAACCCCTAATCTGTAACTTTCATGAAAATCCTTGGAGCCGTTTCCGAGATCCTGGTTATTTATATAAATATACAAAAATTGCTCGTTTAAAGATACTAATATCTTTTTACGTCCAAAGTTGGGTTAAAATTAGCAATAAAAACGAATCTTCAAATGCTCATAACTTTTTAATGGCTTCTTACTTTATAATTCTGATAAAACGATATCATGTTTAACTTTGAATGTACTCGTACATTGTCAAATAGTTTTTGTATGGAAAAAATGTTGACTTGTGTCACCTTAACCGGACAATCCTGTGGTGTGCGGCCTTGAATGTAATGCCACAAGCCAGAGGCTTAAAAATTAAATAAAAAACTATAAGAGATAGCTTTGATCTGAATGAAATTTGCTAAAAGCGTTGGTAGCGTAGGATCTTAATAGTACTTATAGCTGTGTCCTAACAAAGGCTATGGATTATTTGTGTAGTCCTAGAAAAACGTCCGCCCTTTCACTTGTGGACCATCCCTGGAATTCGAAGATAGCATCAATGGATGCATTTCTATATCGGACTAAAGATCGGAACGCCCGCCGACTCCATGTCGTACTTTCAAATAAACTATTCAACAAATGTTTCATGGTTTAGAACGATTGAGCTCAATTAATTGTTACTATTTAAGTACAAAACACATAACTAGACTATAAGTCTATAATAATATAACACTATGGTAAAAATATAGAGATCAATCGAAAAAGTGTAGCAAGGGATCCAAAAAGAGCGATAATACTTTAGTACATAAGGGCCTAGACAAGTGGCTTTCGATAAACGAAAACGCTTACTGTACTCCACAGACTACATAGAGATAGGTACTACGTATCTGTAATTACTCGTAGGTAGGTACCTTTACTCGTTTTTTCTTCACTCGCTCTATAAGCTCGTTTCTAACTTTTAGTTCTTGATTTAAAATATAAGCAAAAGTTTTGAATATACCTCACAAAAAAATGAAGCCGTATTCAATCGTTGATTCAAACACGTCCCGCCCTCTCAATCCTGTGTAAATCCGTAAATGTCTAGTAATACGTTTATGTGTCTATTAAATTAATGTTTAATAGCTGTAATCTCATGAGAAATGTTCATTTAATACGTAATTTAAGGTGCAATAATAAAAGGTCAATCAATCACAGTGTCATTGATGCGGTTGAAGATAACGGAATGAAGATTACGACAACGGAACAGCATATGAAATGTAAGGTACATACATTCCACCAGCTTACTCAAGTAAGTACTTCAAAACAATTAATATTATTTTGATGGCTTCCTCGTGATTGGCGAGAAGAAAGTCGCTATTGAGAGGTGATCAAGACAGTGGAAGGAATGAGGAGAGGTCTTTGGCCGAGAATGGGACAGTACAGGGTCTATAATATAAGACATCTTAAAACCAGGCTTGTTCCAGTGAGTGAAGGAGATAGCGCTAGACGACTTGCATAGCTCTGTCTCTTTCACTCACTGGAACAGGCCTGGTTTAAGACGTCACAATACGGCCGTGGGCTGCATAAAAATACTTTTCAAAGATATTATGCGGAAGGTTTTTTTTTTCGTTTTAATCCGAGGAACATTAATTTTCTTATCTGAAATTCTTATATAAATAGCTAATTAGGTATAATTAGGCCAGTAACGCTTTATAATAACTCAACGAAGTAGGTATAGTTAGGTATTTAACTGTAGAGCTAGGAATAGATATTTGTAAGTAGGTAACTAGCTATTTAAATTTAAAAAATCTAGCTCTTTAATGATAAATATCGAACGGTCACGAATTGGGTAGCCTAGCTGTCTAAATCCTTCGATCAGCGATACAATAGTAATTTCGAATGTTAAATCGTGAGAAATTTCAATCCTTGAACGCAAAAAACTATTCGAAACAATATCTAGAAGTTTGCTGGCTTCGACATTTATCATAAGTTGCCGGATACGGATGTTAACGTTCCCAGTGTTCGTTATATTGACCATTAGTGGGCGGTGATGAAAGAGGGTAGTTTGTCATTCCACGCCTCATTATAGCGAGAGATGACGCGACCGATCTCAGGACCAATTTGAATATCAAAGCGCTCCCTTCACGCTTTAGATTAAACTGCTATCAAAATACTCCAATAATATGATGACTCTCAATAACTACTCCATTCTTTAGCGATCGATAAAATCGATATTGTTCCGCTATAAAAAATCTCTTTGCATAATATTCATACAGGATGTTTACGTAAGGAAAGGAGGTCATAATTTTTTTATTGAAAAAAAGCGTTATTTCTGGCGTTTGGAAAGTGACTGACGCATTTTCATGTAAAAGTTGTATGCAATGATAAATGACAATTTTAATTGAGCAAAGAAAGTAGCGTGATATTAAAACAACCTGTATATCAAGCTCAACAGATTGTTATTACATTCGAAACGTTTTAATTCGCATGAAATGATACAGGAATAAAAAAGGTTGCACTCCAGGAGTGCCGGTAGAAGTGAAAACTTTTTTGTTACTATGTTTTATTTTTAATTTGAATGACGTCTTACTCATTTTCGATCAGGGTCACGTGACCCTGACGCGAGTTTTGGTCACGTGACCCTGACGCGAGTTTTAAATTTTTTACCCATTACAGAAAAAGTGTACAACGCCTCTAAAGAAGTTTTCACTTCAAAATAAACGACAAAAACAAGCAAAGGAAATACATTATAACGAAGGTAAATTATAACATTACAGGCAATTGACCCCGCTGAAAGAGTTGATACGGTGACAATTGGTGTACCTATCGATAGCGGTAAACAAGACATAAAGCTTCCAAGAATTACCTTGATGGAATAAAATCGAATAAATAAGCCATTATTTATCAGAGATTTTACAAGAATTTCTTGGTTCATTGCACCGATCCCTATTTCACTGGTAGTAAAAAAGCAGTCACTTGGGAATGATTAGCGAGGCAAATGGGGCTCGGAATGACTGTGAATTAAAAGTTCCCAGTAGTTACGACTACCACATCATGCCTTATTACGAGTCCTCAAACACAGGTCTGGTCAAATTATGCAAGTCCAGCTTCCTGTTTTTGTTCGCAAGCTGCGGCCTTAGTACCCGGAATGCAGAAAGTGTTCATACAATTATTGTTATTAATTTTTCAGCTCCCAAGATCGCAGATTTTTGAAGTTCGTGGTCACTTTACTAATGCAACCACATTTTACTCATTACAGACTTCAAACTTGTATGGTAGAACCATTACCTTCCCGTGAAACTGTAGCAAGTTCTTGGCGAGCAAAAAAGGTAAGTTAAAAATAAAAAACTTTCAATTCACCTAATAAAATAGTCATACTTTGAGACTCCTTACACCTAGATTAGAATCTGAAGCTGTAGGTAAACTGGAGCAATTATTACGGCATATCTGTAATAATCGTTCAAATAAAGAGTCAGGTGTTGGTGTTAAAATGAAAACGGCCGCGAGCTGAGCAGTGAAAGGAAAGGAAACAAAGCCAGGCACTGAAGTGATCATTTCCTAGAGATTTCTATAAGCGTTGCTGTTTGTTTGTTTTATTGCTTGCTTCATCTGATCTCTTATTTCCGTATTTATTACCTACTTTAATATTGTTTTCGTTTCTGTTCTAACCAAATCCAGAAGGCTTTTAAGAACTAAGTACAAATGGCATAGTTACGGTCAGCAATAAACTCCTTACAAGAAAGGTACCATAAAATTTGCAATGGCCTGTTCCAAAAGCAGAAGGTCACCTCTGCACAATTGAGGTTGAAGTTCAGTTGAAATCTAATAAACTTAAAGAAGTCGTGCTATAACTTAAGGTCGTAGGTGATTCGTGAACGATAAAGCAGAGCGTTCCCAACACCAAAACATTGATTGCAAACAGCAGTAGGTACAAGGTCGTTCAGACAGGTTGCGCAATATTTGGGTACTTTTATCTAACATCTCCAATGTTCGTGGTCGTCATTCAAATGTAACATGAATTATTTAGTTTCCCAAAATTATGCAATGGAACAAATTGAAATCGTTTTGAATCAACACAGACCCCCGCTGGGAACCTCGCAGTTCTGCCCTGCTATAAAAACGTAGAAATATTTTATTGTGGATTGAATATTGGTTGCTACATTTCGTAACGCGAAGAACATACATGCATATAACACGCACGGAGTAAGTGAATCGTAAAAGTATTTCAAAATATAAAATGTAAATGACAAGTAGATACAGAATTCACGACAGTTACAGCAACTATAAATTAAAGGCCTTTTCTTATTTATTTTATGCTTAAGCGAGGAGTTGAAAACTACAATATGGATGTGAAAGCTGAAGTAATCATAATGAAGTAAAGTTGGTGGACATTTTTGAAGAATCGGAATGAATGCCCAATAGATAATAGTCTTCGAAGAGCCGAGAAATATTCGAATATTATTCGAAATATTCGAAAATGCGTAGGGAAAATAAAATACGGCAGATAATTTAATTCCCACGCAACATTTGCTCCAAAGAGGAACGTACACGTTGTCATTAGAACCAAACTAAAGCATTGCGTAAATACTGTTATCGTGCTGATGAAATACAATGAAATGAGGTAGGTGCTCATTTATCAGCATAAAATATGATAGTCATCCAGCGTCTCAAGAACGATCGATTGATATGAATAGAAAACGATAAGTTCTGATAAGACTAATAGTGGCTAGCATTAGCATGCCATGAAACTTTTCCGTATCGGAGTGATTCTCATTTGTGAATACACGAATTTTTTTAAAAAGTTCCCAGATTTGAACATCGACCATACCGTGTCTTGATTGAATTCCCATAATAAAGCATCATCGGGATTTATTTAGGACTTCTTCAGAAAAATCTCAGTAACAAGGTGTCAGACCTTTTAAACATTGCAAAAACATATGAAAACGAATACGAACGAAACAAGGCGCGAAAATTAAAACAAACAACAGGCAAATGCCTGCTGTCCTCATAAACCCCCTGTGAATGTTGCTTTCAATTTCCTCTAGTCCACATACTTATTTTAATTAGCCGGTAGCCTGGTGATGCTATACATTCATGTAAAAGCCATTCAGCTAAATATGAATTGATGCCGATGAGCGTGCCTTCACTTCACCCACAATCGATGCCGCATTGACAATGACATTGATACCAATGATGACAAAGAACTCCGTGATCCGGCTAATGCAAGGAGGATCAAGTGGGGTCAAGTGGCGTAATGAAAGTACAGTCCAAACAAAAACTAAGCTCATAAACATGAAATAATATATAAGTTATACAGGAGCTGATTAGCGGCTGTGAAAATACTTAATTCGTTTTAGATAAGTTTAAATTATGTTACTTACTTTATTTAAACACTAGCACTTTGCCCGCGACTTCGTCTGCGCGTGTTTCTAATTTCGAACTCAGTGAATTTAATTCCCGCTCACCCTCCTTATAAGAAAATCTAAAAACTCAATACAAACAAACAATCAATCATATTAGACAAACTGATTTTCCGATTTTCACCCTGTTAGGGGTTAATTTATAAAATATAAATAAAAATACGTATCCTTTATTCGATTGAGAGATAATTAATATGTCAAGTTTTGAGTTTAGCGAAGCAAGCAATAAAATCCTTCCCCTAAAACTTTATCATCCCTTTTCACCAATTTAGGGAGTGATTTTCGGAAAACCTAAAAATGGAGGGTAGTTTTAAAAAAAGTAATAATGCCCATCTTTTTTATTTACTTATACTGATATTCGTACCAAGTTTCAAGTTTATAAACCCAAGAAATAAGATTTTACATACAAAGGTTTTCACCCCTTTTCACCCCCTTAGAGGGAGATTTTCGCAAAATCCTTTCATAGTGCTCATCTACATTATAAATTGTAACTACCATCCAAAATTCAGGTTTCTACGTTCAGTGGTTTAATATCCTCCCCTTAAAACTTGAATACCCCTTTTCACCAACTTGGGGGTGATTTTCGAAAAATCCAAAAACACGTGTTTGATTAATTCTTATGTAGTAAATAAATACTGATTTTCAAATTCATCGGCTCACGCGTTATGATTTTCCCATACAAACTTTAACAACCCCTAGAATACCAATGGAGGGTAGTTTTAAAAAAATATTGTTGCTAGTCTTATTTATTTACTAATGTTCTTATTCGTGGTAAGTTTCAAGTTTATGAACCCAAGGAATAAGATTTTTCATACAAAAGTTTTCACCCCTTTTCACCCCCTTAGGGGAGGATTTTCGCAAAATCCCGTCTTATTGCCAATCTACATGGTAGACTGCAAATGCAGTCCAAAATTCAAGTTTCTGCGTTAAGCGGTTTCGGCTGTAGTCGTGTCAAAAGAAAAACCCCTGTTCTTTTATATTATATAGATAACAATCGCTTTTAGCTATTGTATGTATTTGAAGCGAAATGCGGCATTCAAAATAATTCGAATCTTACGGAATACAATTTGTCAGTTCATAACACCATAGAGTTCTTAGGCGGCCTTATACAAAAATAAGAAAAGAGTTCTTAGCACAACACTTTAGTTCAAGTCCGCGCAGCTACTTATAAAATAGACGTGGCGCTAGTGTCTAATAAAAATCTGGTTTATACAACATTAACCACGATCAAAATCCAAAAGTATAAATACAATTATGTATGCAGCTGGCTTGGGATTAAATTATAAAAATGTGGTTTTCGGACATGTGGGATCATAATAGGAGGGATGTTTTAAAGTCCAATGAGTCCTCTCGCCTTGGGTGAAGCGCTAAGGGAAGTCAAACTGATTAAAACCACCCTGTTCTTTCACATTTCTTTTCAAATACCCTCCAGGGCAGCGGTACCTATTTAGTACAGTTTCGCAAGCCCCGGCATGCGTTTGGCAATAATACGCGTCACTTTACTGGTCATAGCTCCTTGAGGCCCTCCTGAATTTAGTCAGCTTGATTTAATATTACGACCCTGGCATCCTAGGCCTAGTCCTTGATCGGGCGGCGAGCTAACCCATTACTTGCCGTTCGGTAGCCCGATCCGATCCGAAAATTGACGCCCTGACCGTCTCCAGCAGTGTCTGACGCGTTCTGCCTAATCCTTCGTTAGCTTCACTACTTCGCTGAAGAATGTGATCGCTGGTCATGCGGACGGCGAGTAATGGACGACACGCTGTCCGATCATGATCATGACCGCGTCGACGGCGCATCGTGGTCCACGCAGGCCTCAAATAGTTATCAGCAATCTGACAGGGGGGTCTTAGAAGTCCAAAGCCTGCCTAGTTCGCAGGACTATCTCATCGGGTAACCGTGACCCTAGAACATTAAGGGCTATTGAAGGATAACCGTGGATTTTAGTCAGTTCAAGTCTGATAGTCTCTCCCGTCCCACCCTGGGTTGGTCGACACAATTGATGATTTTATTACGATAAAAAAGGACGTGACTGCAGCTCCTCATTCCCATCAAAACTGGACGAAAATTCGAAGAATTATTAATTTCGGAATTGAGAGCAATGGTGGCCGAGTGGTATCGGTCCCGACTAAAGAGTTGTAGGTCGTCGGTTTGAACTCCGCTAGGCGCATTACTTTGTATAATTTATTTCATCACCACTGTTCTTAAAACGATGAAGAAAATTTGCGAGGAAAGCGGCATGTCCTAGAATCAAAAACTCGAAGATAATAATAATTATGTGACATCAACCAACCCACACTGTGCCCGCGTGGTGGATATTGGCTCTATTTCACAGAGAGGACGCCTGTGTCCCAGCAGTGGGAACATTATAGGCTGCTGTTGATGATGATGATTGCCAATAACTCTTGTAAGTCGTCTCATATTTCAAATTATCAGCTGATGTGTCATGCTCATGTGTCAAAATGTTGTCCTGGAGAGTGGTTAAAACAGAACCAATGCATTGAATTTGTTTCTCAAACCAAATTCAAAACATACATAAACACAAAATTACAGAAATTATATGTCGGAGAATCAACACAGAAGCACAACAATTTAGAATCTCAATTGAGATTCTAAATTGTGTTCTGGTTTTGATTCCGCTGCAATGATAATAGATGGCGTTGTTCTAAATTGTTGTGCTTCTCTGTTGATTCTCCGACATAATATTATTATTATTATTTTTTTGCGTCATTATCATCACGTAGGCGCCTCAAAACAAATACAGGAAAAATATCCATGAAGAGCTTTCGTGTAAGGCGTAACTTACGTATAGGTAATTTAAATCAGCGTAGATATAATATTTATGTAAATGCTAGAGATCTAGGTATTGAAATATTGAAATAAAAGTATATACATTTTTTTAAATTGTTTGAAACTCTCAGGACAAATATAAGAAAACTCAAAAAGTGAAAAAAAGAAACAGCGAGATTTGATCCAGAGACCCCTTGCACGAAAGTCAAGCAGGATACCAACCAGACTGGCTAGTACGCTGACAGTGTTTTCAAATAGCGGTTCTTATACAAATGTCAACAATGACTGAAAATCAACATATTATAAAATTGCTAATCCCCCAAAGGGAATAGCGTAATTATACATATCCTACTAATAGAAGAGCAGTTTAAGGAATATTTGGGGAAAAATTGACTAAATAATATCCAGTGGTTTAGCTTCCAACTAAAAACAAACAGATAAAAACAACAAAATTTAAAATTGCTTATCTCCCAGGAAAAATAGCGTAATGATACATAGCCTATCAAAAGAAGCATATTATAAGGAATATTTGAGGAAAATTTGATCGACAACTTTACAGTAGTTAAAGAGATAGATCAAATCAAAAAAACATAAAAAATTTCGAAAGAAAAAAAAAGTTGATTTGGCATCAGAATCGATCCCTTATCTCGAAAAAAATACAAAAAGAAAAAAATATTCAATGTACAGGAATGACAGCTCTACGATTTTATTATATGTAAAGATATCAGATTAACGTATCTTGTACCTATCTAAACACAAATACTAGTGTAAAAAGATATATTCCTAAAAGGAAGAGTTGCCATTGTTCAAAATAACAAGGCATTACAGGAATCTAATTCCTAAGTATTTAAATACACCAGTGTCAGCAGCGGTAATCAAACAGTTAATCTCAATACAAATTACATAAAAGCACTTCTACCAGAGGAACATTTCGGTTTCAATACAGCAGATAACAAATCAGAATCGTGCCGGGTCCACATTAGCACGCGGCACGTTCCGGCCCGCACGGCATCTGATAGGTAATACACCAGCCGTAATGCGCTCCCTGCTACACTATTTCAAATGTTATTACAGTTGCCATGTTGTTCCTGCCGCGTAGACAGCTCATATCGTGCAGAGTAATCGCGAACCTCGCCCTACACCATCCGATATGGACCGCCCGATTCCTTGAAACGAGTATTGCGTGAGACGGAAGCACTGATGCTAGTATAAACATTGTTTAAACCACGTTTGTGTAATTTGGACGCCATTCGCAACATAAGCAGCACAAATCAAGGAAATGAAATACAATCCTTCAAACATTAAGCAAACATAATGTATAGCTCAATTTCATAGCCCATAATGTCTTAATGCAAAACCAACAGTTGCAAGCCGATTTGTACATAAATTAAGCGCCACTTAATATGACAATTTACGAGCGTAGCTAACGCGACTCCATGTCTCGTGTCTGCAAAGCCGGTGGACCTAGCCGACCAGGGATCAATTAATTCTACTCCTAGTAGGGACATCTTTATGTGTCCGCCGCGCGGAGTTTTAACGGTTATTTGTAATACGTGTAGAACACTTGTGTCGTCGTGGTATTAACGGTTTCGAAATTGTGTCCACTAGTGATTATGTAATTTATTATTTAATTAATCTGAAATGTGGTGAGACGGCCTTGAACATTGATTAAAGTGTAGATATAATTTACAACTACATGAACGTGCCAACGAATCTGCATGTTACGTCCATAGAACATCTTTACTCCTGTAGATCCCTGTCTAACGACCTTTCACCTAACAAATAAACAAGGAAGGACTCCACTCAAATGGAAATGTTACGAGTATGTTCCAATCAAGAAATTTCCTAAATGATTTACAGCCTGCGTTAGATGGTAGCTCATTTAATAGGCTCGGGGTACGTCGAAGCTTATTACAATGAGCAGCAATTTCTTCAACTGCTGTAATGCGAGCGATGTCGAAGCACTTGCTTGTAATAAATTAACTACCGCCGTGATAAACTTGGGTGGTCTAACTACTTACTTCTAGTGCATACATTGATGTTGTTCATTTATAAGCTTTTAAGAAGTAATATGGCTTGATATTAAGTGCTTTTAATAAGAAACAACTGAAAATGTGTGTAACAATGAGATTATTTAAGTTGATCGGATATCTTACATATATATAGAATCTAGCTGAAACTTAAAGTGATTTAACTTCATTTGGGAGGCATGTATGTATGTATAGGTACTATGTTTATGATTCAACTAACTATACATGATTGAAATGGAGAGATATTTCTAGGAGAAAGAAAGAGAGGAGGTGACTGTTGATAAAATAAGTACAAATTAGTGGAAGTTGACAACATGTTTTGCCTACCCCAAATTAATTGAGGTATACTGGAAGGAGAATGATGAGTATGGAAGGCATCACAATTTGAATACCTACCTAAAGGAAGATGCGTGGGAAAACAAAATCACGCAAAATCTTAAATAACAATACAATGTAATAATTCTATTTACCACACAATTTCCATTATCTTCCAAGTTGTATCTCATCTCATCCAAATGCAACCACAAATGTATAGGCGCCAGCGCATCAACCATCCCTAATCTCTATGTTTGTTCCAATAGAACATGAACCTTCTTCATTTAATGTAAAGTTGAAAATCTATTAAATAAAGACAGATTGAATATTATGATGGCGTCTGTACAAACCCATGCAGGCAAATAATTTCCACAAACCAATTTTGAGGTTGTACAGAGATTGTTGTATTATTTTCTAGTCCTGTTTACTGCATAGCGTTATGATAAGAGTGGATCGTAATGTTAGCTTAGCTTTACACGGCGTAAATTCCTATAATGGCGTTGCAATTTATCATGCCTTGGTATGCCCCGGTCGCTGCCCGATGACTCCCGACAGGACTAGTCATCAACATGGTACGCTAACTTTTTTTTAGATCTATTTGTGTGTATGAATAAATTGAAAAAAAAAAACATATGATTTCATGCTTCTGCACCAAAATTTATCAAAATCAGCTGTTATACTAAGCCTCTGTTCAGACACGGCGGGAACCGCGCGATTTCAGAATCGCATGGAAATCGCGTGAGTCTTATTTGTATGAGTTATTAAGTAATCGTTCAGACATAACCGGAATCGCGCGGTTCCCGCCGTGTCTGAACAGAGGCTTTAAACTCTTTGGGCGCTCCCTCACCGCACGCATTGCACGTAACTACCGTGCACGTAACATAAAAGTGCGCAATTTGATGCTCTATTCTATTCTCAGAACAATAACTAAAGATTGTATTCGAATGCTCGAATCTGTAACGTTAATTGTCATTGTCAATCATAATAAAAGAGCCAAAAAAATATATATATTTGATTCAAAATAATAGTCTTGTTTTTGGCTCTTTGTAAAGAGTATGGCCAGTGGCGTAGCAAGACTTCTAGGAGCGGGCAATTTAAGACGCATCTGCAAGACCCTATTCTTTCAGGACGAAAGATATGACTTGCCTCCGCTGCTCGAGCGAGGCCCCTTGTTAAAAGATAAATTGGTGATTGTCAGCGACATCAGCTTTGATGATTTGTTCATCGGTGACACCAGCTTAGCGAGGTGTCTAAGGGTGCGTCCACATCTGGCGAATGCGCCGCAACTGCGCAGCTCGCGCGCCGTTTGCAAGCTGCACGCGTGCAGATCGCGTGCCGCGCGCGCGCTTCTCGCCCGCCTTTTGGCATACTAAATTCTCATTCTCATTGCCGAGAATGCGCGCGCGCGGCTCGCGAGCAGGTCGCAAACGGCTCGCGAGTTGCACATTCGCGGCATATTCGCCAGATGTGGACGCACCCTTAGGCTCTTTCAGATCCCACACATGGGACACCACGAGCCCCTTCATGTGCAAGGCCGGCGACTAGGGCCCGCTTCGCCCCTGTCTAGCTACGCTACTGAGTATGGCATTTTTAACCAGCTAATGTTCAGTAATTCATGCTTTTTGTCCGTAAGTCCAGACATGAAAAGTAATCGTGCATGTGCGCGTAAAAATTTCACGAATTTTTGAAGAATAGCTTATGACAATACTGGAAATTCAAGAAGTGAATCACTTCAGTTACAGGACCATATTAGTTTGTGTTACAGACCCAACTGTATAAAGAATCATGTCCAATAATGACCTGTCAAATATTTTGACAGAAGATTGCGTGTATAGTGATGTTATTTAGCGTATTATTTAAGTAATTTTTTGCTATGCATGAAGTACGAACTTACAACAGAATTAGTAATGTGGAAAAAAAGAAAAGTTAATTTTAAAACAGCCACCAAATAGAGCGTTTTTTTTTAATATGGAACGCAGCCATTTCAAATGCATTGAAGTACCGTTCCGTTTTAAGTTGATTTTGACATTTGAACGCAGTTGTAGCACTATTATCATTTATTGATTTTGTATTTCGTTCATTTTTTTTTGTATAGTTCATTTTATTTAATTCTTTATAAGGTTACTTAGTAGTAAATGTATTTCTAGGTTGTCAATCAGAGGTTGTGAAGTTATAACTGTGAAACGAAACGTTTTTCGTGCTGTCAGTGTGACAACCAAACAATAATAATGGTGAACGCACACCTAGCCGCACCGCAGTCTCGGCAGTCCCCGCATTACGAATTCTTTGTATGAAGTTCTATGAAACCTCGCACACTTTACCCGTGTAGAAGGGGTATTAGATAATAGGCAATAGTTCTATACATATAATAGGTACAAATGTTCGTTTGACAGTTAAGTATTGTACTTACCTAACCTCAAACATTGTTTTCATTATAACATTTTTACCTCATTGTCAAATCAAACCAAGTTTTTACGGTGGCTTAGTTATGACTAAATCTATAATTTGATATAATTCACATCAATATACATCATGTGATAAAAAATTTGATTGACAGGTCATCGCATGTATGGAGCGTGGTCATTGTTCTTTGAAAAACTAAATGTAATTTTAGTCGAGTTTTTTTTTATCTACATTTGCTACGTTTCGGCTACAACACTATCCATGTGTGTCCTGTCAATAATGCCAATTGACAATGACATCTAATAATCTGTCCAGTTGAGTGACATTCAGCGTTGCCAGACCGTACCAAAAAGTACGGTTTTCCGTACTATTCGTCATACAATCGTACCACTACCGTACCTTGGCTAGACCGTACCTTTTTCGTACCTTTTCTATACTTGTGATTTATTTTTCACTATAAAGGTAAAAAACAACTAATATAACTAAAACTACTACTTTTTGCAACTTTCTGACGCATTTGATACTAAAATATGGACACAAATTACATAAATGGAATTTTCTTAGTTCCTATAACATTATATTTCATTTTTTTTTTTGACAAACTCCTTCTTTTTTTCTGTAGAATATGAGTAGACTATAGCATTTTTCAAAAGTAGACTTCTTGAGAAGTAGGTACATTTCCTCACCCAACCGTACCTTGAAGTTAAAAACCGTACCTTTTCAGAAAGCCAACCGTACCTTTTTGGGAAATCACACTGGCAACGCTGGTGACATTTGAAAACAACCTCGAAAGCGAAAGATTATTTTTCAGAAAATTTTGCTTAAAATAAAGTTAAAATATGGGGAACTGGAAACTAGAAGTCGGCCGAATGGCTATGTACACATCTTTCCCTGTGGGTCTCTTTTTCTTCTTCAACCAACCAACTTATTTTGAAGAGTGGGTTACGAATACCAAGCGTCAAATCTTTCCACCGGAGAATGTCGCGGACAGGGAAGCTATCCAGCAACTTATCAAAGATATGAGGAGAAAACAAATGGAAGCAATGGACAAGGAATAAATTATTTACACCAGAGCAACAATACTGTTGCATAAACTTGTAAATATGTGGCGCATTTTCATAGACTGTAGTGATTTCTTGTTTACTAATTCTAATAGTTACATCTTAAAGTGTAGACGAGTTCGATTCTAACTTTATCGCTGTTGACTTTCAAGTTGAGTGAGTGATTAGGTACATTATCAGTGAAACAAGGATGTAAAAAAACAAACATAAAATAACAAATACTTCATTAGATATAAATACCAATAAATTTTGTATAAACTTAATCAACCTTAACAGTTTTATTTTTATGCCTATAACTCAAAATAACTCCCAACATAGTTGAACAAAGTGAAGCGTAGATTACATAAGATACTCCATAGAACTCACCTATTAGTCCTGAGACCATAGGAGCAACTACACCAGTTAGGGACCGGACACTATTTGAAGCACCTATTAGAGTGCCTCTATGGTCTCCATCACTCCTCTTTAAAACCATTTCTAATGTAACTAACCTACCAATTGCATTACCTATAGCTAGCGGTATCAACCAAAAAGCATAAACAATAACATTAAATGATAATGCTAGTCCTAATAAAGAAATACTGGTAACTAAAAATACATGTAAGTTTCTTATACTATAGTCTTTGTCATGAATATAAAAACTATTTATGTATCCTATGAAAAAACTGGATATTGAACCTATAACACCTTGGAATGATATTACATAACCTACATATTTTGGTGATAAACCATATTCTGTTTTTAAATAAAGTGAATAGTTTGAGTAATAAACACCCATTGCAAAACCTATTAAAGCTTTGAACATGAAAATGTCCCCATATTTAATCCAATCTATTTTAAATAACTCAACAAAAGATTGGTAGACGCTGGAATAAAATATTTTCACTAAACTAGTTTGTACTTCTTTTTTTTCCATTTTTTTATTTGGCTTCTTATCTATCTTTGGCAGGAAATACACTAAGCCTGTAAATTAAAATAGAAAATATTATGAAATTAACCTTTGAAATAACAACATAAATAAATTTTGGTTACCAAGTTTCCTTACCAGAATTAATAGCAAAGCATATCCCAACAATAATGGCAATCAACATGAATCCATTTTCTGGATTATCCTCAGCCAAATGGCCACCAATCACTGGACCTAATGTAATACCGGCACCTGATATGGCAGCCATCTTGCCATATATTTCTGCTTGTTTTTGCTCATTCTTCTCATAATCAGGCACTAAAGCCTTGGTTAACATCTGGGTTTGTTTAAACAGGCCTGAAACATTGCAAGTAGTATTATTTACTTATTATGCACATTTTAAATCTTCAAGGATGACCCAAGCCATGGCCACAACCATCATATGAAATTTTAATGGAGTCCTTTAGTGTCATGAAATTAAAGATTTTTCATAAGATATTGTTGACAATACTGCAATAGTGCTGAACTACCATCTGCAATACTGCAATTGTTTGCGCTCTCGTAAGTGCCATTAAATCCAAACCACTACAAAAACTGTAAATTTTCTGCCACTGACTGATTGCCTTGTACTCCAAGGTTCCTATATTTCAGTAAGATGCGCTTATAATTCTAATTACGAAGGTTTTTTAAATCTCCTCTAAAGTTATGAATCTTGTAGTTACACACTATTCCAAATAGTAGATCAGTGCTATTGCAGTATTGTTGATGATAATTATACCATTTTTTTAACCATCATAAAATTATATTGTAATATCAGAAAAACCCCTTTTATCTAACAATATGCTCTTATCACTGCCTGCCTCTATGCTATGGGAATAGTGAGTGATAATAAATAATTTATGTATGAATGTAAATGAAGTTACTGTCTCTTATATGTACCTAACACTGCTCTAATCACCATTATAACGAATATTGAACTTGTGAGTCCAAGCACAGTGTATGATATGCCACACATGAGCAGTGTCATGGTCAAAATTGTTTTCCGCCCCTTGAGGTCACTCAAACTGCCCTGAAAAATGTTTTAATGATTATAAATATGTGTCTTCCAACTTAAATGTATGAAAACTTCTGTTTTTGTGAAAGAAGAATTTACAATAAGGGGTCCTGATCCAAGCTGGAATCCAGCATAAATAGATCCAAGTAATCCCACATATAAATGATTACCACCCATCTGTCGTACATGACCGGCTACTAAAGGAACAATAAGTCCCACCGCTAAAAGGTCCTGGAAGCATAAGAATTAAGTCAAAGGTACACATTGTATTCATAAACTAATAAAAACAATTTATTTTATTGTGGTAAATTCTAAAGTGAATACCCACTAAAAAAGCTACAGCTTGCAGCAAATAAATTGCGAATGACATTTTGATTTATAATTTTTGTTTTGCCAGCTAACACACTACATAATATCAGACACTTTCGAAGAATATAGGTAACTGTATCTGTTATCAATAATAATTGAAAAATGAGATGGATTTATGGGACCAACGGCACTTGACATTGACAGTGATTAACATTGACATATTGATAAAGATTTAGTGATGCCCGTTTTAGTAGATTAAGCAGATCAAATCACCAAAATCAAGTGTGAAAGAAAAGAGCTTTCGCATCGGTATAATGCACAGGTATTCCATTTCATTTTCTCAACCACTGACTTATTAATCCTATGGACTTGAAATGTTTGACTATACAAAAAGTAGTTATACAAATATGAGGCATATCGACACCAAAATCATAAAAATATTGCTATCTCTTTTTTACTTCTTTCATTTTGCGTAAGTGAAAAAGGATGAAAGTGTTTTTGACAGTTCCTAAAATTCAAACACCTCATTCCTCGCGTCATTGAATACCTATTTGCGGCCGGTCGCCATTTTAATCTCTCACTGTTTGTCAACAAACTTGGGGTACGTCAACTGTCAAATGTTCGTGAGCTGTGGATATATTTGCGAATATTGGAGTAATTTTGCTGTGTTGTTGCGTTTGAACTCGTTTCTATAGTGGAAATCATCAATTACAAGATGCCCAATTGCAATATAATAGGGATTCCCTATCCATTTGCATAAAATATTAAGACCTAATATAACTTAGCATAATGTTGTTTGGCATAATTATATTTTCGCATAATATAATTACGCATAATAGCTTACGCATAATTTTTTAAGCATAATTTCTCTAAGCATAATAATGATTAAGCATAATATTCTAAAGCATAAATTTATTAAGCATAAAGTTCTAAAGCATAACTTTTTTAAGCATATTATCTTAAAGCATAAATTTACTAAGCATAAAGTTCTAAAGCATAACTTTTTTAAGCATAATATCCTAAAGCATAAATTTATTTACGTATAATGATATTAAAACATTACTTATAAAGGCATACAGCATGCAAGCATGCAAACAAGCAAGCATGCAGCAAACAAGCAAGCATGCAGCATTTAAGCGAGCATGCAACATGCAGCAGGCAAGGTTTTCTGTCACGGCTCCGGCGCTGCGGGCCTCCGGCAGCCCCACCCGTGCTAATCGTCGCAGACCGGGCCGCGGGCCGCCTCGCCCCTACGCGCCTACGCGATTTTAAATTACACTCTAGGGGTAGGACAAACAAGACTACGTGGAGTCGGTTTTGCAGCAATTCGGTTCTGTCACTAACTTTTGTTGCACATCATATTCAATTTTTAATTAACATATTATTTAATTGTTACAGAAACGTATTAATTTAGAAAGTATTAATTGTATGCCTAAATATCAATATGCTAATAGTCATTAGGCGTACTAACGTTATGCTAATAGTCATTAGGCCTATTAACGTTATGCTAATAGTCATTAGGCCTACTAACGTTATGCTAATAGTCATTAGGCCTACTAACGTTATGCGAATCAAATTTATGCCGAAACAAATTAGTCTTTAAGATGATTATGCGAATGTAAGATGTATGCCTAAAAAAATTATGCCGAAGTATTATTATGCCTAAACAAATTGTGCCAAAATCGTTATGCCGAAGTATATTAGGACAAAGAACATTATGCGAATAGAAGGGATCCCTATAATATGATGTGGCGTCAAAAGAAGCGGAAATCACCCGAAAATAACTTTGCACCAGTACGTACTTCATTTTTCAGCTTTAACACTTTTGGATTTAGATAATAAACAAAAGATTCTGCATTAGTTGAAGAGTTTCAACAGTAAAGCATTCATAATTTCCCTTTTGCCTCTAATATCAACAGTAATAACATTGTATTTCATGAAATCATTTCCTTGTTTATTTTAGGGCTAGAGTAGTGCATACATGACATTTTAATATTTATCGATAATGCTATACTAAAGTTCTATAAGGTTTAATGTTTTATTTTCAAGGCTGCCTGCTAATAAAGCAAAAAAGAAAATTTGGCTGGAAACAACTGGCATTGAAAACTTAAAGATGTCAACAAAAACAATCCACATTTGTTTTCTTCACTTTGAAGAATCTTGTTTCAACTGGACAAATATGAAAATATTGTAAAACATTTTTAAAAAGAGTAAGTATGGTGTTTCTTGCCCATTCTTCTTCATCCAACCTACCTTTGCGAATGGGTGTAGAATCAATCCCATACCATCCCATTTACTTAATTTTAATTATGCGACGTTTAAAAGTGCCTCTTTGATGGCCTTATTGAAATAAATGATTTGGCTTTGAATTATTGTTGACTTTTAATTAAAACCCAAAATCATCGGCATGTCATAAAAGATACATGTTGGAGATGTCCGTGACGGGAGCCCATCGCGGGTGCAGTGTCATTTGTTTTCTTGCGGGGCGGGCCCCCGCGGCGCACGGAGAGGCTACGTACGTTCGGCTTCGCCTTGTAAGAAAATGTATGTAGTCGTGTCCACTACAACCCACGGAGAGTCATTGATACATGCGTGGCTTGCTCGAATACATAGCTCAACGCTGTTGACGTGGGTCGACATTTCCACTGGAGTACACGAATATGACTCACAACTATCTACAGCTCGTTTGTTTTAATTGTGTATGTGTAATAAATGTTGTTAAATGTGAAAATTATAATTTTAAATGTATTTTTATGGCACTAACGAAAAATTTTGATTTTTTTTTGGCAGTTTATTAATATTCGATTGATACCCTATTACTCGACTTATATTTTAGCGACATCACTAGATTCACGTGACATATGGATGACATTGCCAATGTCAATGAAGTGACAGTGACAGGTGACAGCGAAAATGACATAAAAAAATTAGGATGTTTCACAAAATGTGAGGTTATGAAATAAAAATAAAAACATTAAATCAAGAAGTTCTTGTTATTAGGATCACAAAAAAAACATACAATGAGTACTACACGGTCTTTAGTAAGTAGCTAAACAGACAAAATAATACCAATTAATTTCATTCAATCCATGAAAACTGCTTTGTGTTTGTTGATAGAGAGCTGATAAATAAAACGTTCAAAACTATTTAGCAAAGCATAGCAAAAGGTTTGCTATATCAAATGAAGATTGACTTTTGTTTCAGGTGCTGCAGACCTTCAAGAAGTTACACAGAACTAGGCTGAAAGTCTTTGCAGGAGATGAAAGAGCATTGACAGCTGGCAGGATAAAAATAAATGATGAGTTCCGTAAAAATAAACATGTAACCAATGAGGAAGCTATAAAGGCTGTATGTTTTTGTTTTGTAACTAAATAGCATTTACCATACTTGAGTTTTGATAAAGGGGATTAGGTTAAAGTCTTTATTATTACAGATGATAAAACTTGGCGAGGATGTGGAAGTTGAACTCCGAACTCAAGTTATCCAAGCTAGAGAAGTCAAGCCTGGTGTATTTGGTACCTATATAAAATCTATTTTCTACTATCCAGTTGTGGATAAAAATTTGAAAAAAAAATACCTATAAAATTTAAACTTTCTTTTGAATTATTTTCAGAGGCCAGAATTACTGATGACACTGTAAAATTTGAAAACATCCCATATGATGACAATGCAGTATTAGATGATGGAACAACTGCCAACAGGCCATGTTGTCAAGATAAAGCTCAGAATAAATAGACATTACTATGTTAGCTTGTAGCCAAAAATAAATATAATATTGTACACACTTAGATCTAGGTAATTATATGTGTTTAGCACCAGTTTTTATTGAATAAGCCTAGCTTTTTCTTATGTTACTTAGTTCTATGTATTTTAGGCCATAATATTAATTATTACATTATAAATTGACAATAGGTAGTGACTGAAGAGTAAGTAGGTACCTATTACTCTAGCTTTTTATTTATTTTCTTCTGTAAATAAATTATTGCAATCAAATTGCAAATGTGTTTAATTTTAAAGGTGATCTACAATTAAAAAATCTACAGTAAGAAAACAAATTAAAAACCACCACAAAAAAATGTAAAATAGCTTTCTGAAGAAACTTGATTGTATGTAGAAGGCACAGAAACTGGTCTCCCTCGTGGTCCTACTAGCAGGACCACGAAAACGGCGTATTTTTTTTTATGCAGGATATTGAGGATACCTCTACATTACATGAGAGATAGGTACCTACATTTTTTGTAGTAGGTACTTTTTTTTAGGTAGTAAAATCATCCAATGAATCTGGATGGAGTGGCACTGACTGCAAAGACTGTCAGACTTGTTCTGATCAAAATCCACTGTTTTTCTAACGCACTTAACGTCACGTCATAACGTCCCAGACGCGACCAAGTACAGACGCCAGCACGTCAACCTACCCGAATCTGTCAGATTTTACCACTCAAACATTAACCTTCTACTCTTGTGATAAGGTTGAAATTCTATTAAAGAAATCTGACAGGTTGTGGTAGCTTGATGTGCTGGCGTCTGTACTTTTACACTTTTTTTTGCGTGGAAAAGTCATGAAAATAAATGAGTCCTCCCACTCAGGGCAGGGAAGGAGGGTCTTTCTCAATCTTCAATTTTGGGACTTCCGTTGAGGATAATGACGCCGATACTTTTACTGCTAGTACAAACATCCATGGACAAAAAACAAAAAAAAATGTCTAATGAAAGTTGCACTAGCAGTAAAAGTATCGGCTTCATTATCCTCAACGGAAGTCCCAAAATTAAAGATTGAGCCGTCTGTCAGACTTGTATTGACTAAAATCCACGGTGTCCTTCAATAGCCCTCTACCACAGATTACGAGGTCACGGTATTCGTTAGTCCCGCCACCCCGCCTGGCTTGGCTCTCTAAAAGGGCCCGTCATTGTGCTGAAACTGTTTCATATTCATTTATTTGCATTCTACAAGGTAACAAGATGTTAACAAAAGCTTAGAGCTAAGAGCCATTGTAGACCCTGTCAGGGCACAGCAAAACAAAAGTATTTACACTAAATACCTATCTAAGGTATGTCTAAGGTTCTAAATCTACATTATCGTTAAAATTATTCATGCACATGCACACAGCGTTTGAGGCTCGCGTGGAACATGATGCGCCTTCGACTCGGTTATGGGTACTATTATATATTCTATGGTCATGGTCCATAGTCGGACAGCGAGTCGCCCGTTACTCGCCGCTATGGGAGGGAGCGGCGAGTAACGGCCTAACGGGCGACTCGCTGTTCGACTCGAAATACATTTAAACATGGAACGCAATTTTGAATTATTATTTTTTATCTGTTGTTTGACAATGACACTTGATTGACACTGACACTGATAGGTCTCGCTTGCGCTCGTCTTCTCGAGTTCCTGGCGAGACAGATCGTGGGTTTTGCGTACTTTATTTTTCATTGGATTTTTGATCAAAATCCAATACCTCAACAACATAATGCTGACTAGAACATTAGTATCACGGGCTGTTCTTTTACGAAGCCTAAAAAATGCTGCTGATAACGTAAAGCAAGCTAAAAGAAACTCAGGCCATGGGTAAGGCAGTTGTTATGTCATTGGTTTTGATCACGAATATCCATCAAATGTGCAGTAACACTTAATAATCGAGTACTAAAACTAAGACTAATACGACAGTTTGATTTTCTAAGATTCAAATTTTAAAACTAATTTTGTCGTTGTTTAGAGTCTAGTAGACCTCGTAAAACGAAGCTTAAAAGAAATGCCACAGCTTGTAGTCAAACCACAACATGACTATAATATAATCTATTGATAATCGTACTATTTCGTACAATAATTTAATCAAAGTAAAACATGGTACAGATAACTTTGTTTAATAGGTATTTAATTTTTCAGAACATGGTCATACCGTATACCACCACCAATGCCCTCAAGAAAGTCCATAATCCTAGCTGAGGTTCTTGGAGCTGTCGCTTGGTGGTGGATTTTCTGGCATTGTATCACTGAACCTGATCACATTTTTGTAAGTTGTAATTATCTTGAAAAAAAAAAAGTATTTTGCACTTGTATTTGTAGCAAGCTGGAGAAAACCAATTGTCAGTCCATATTAACTTTGGATCAGGCAAATATTACATAAAGTTGCAGATACCAGCCTTTTATACAATACAAATCTGGATCAAAAGAATTGAAAGTTTCATGGAGAGGAATTTGTCTAGCTTGGAAATACAATCCTAAAGCGTTCCCTCAGTGCCACCTCAAATGCTGTTTAGGTATATTTCTTGTGGTGAGATGGAAGATGTCCTACATTCACAATAACAAATTGTTGGCTCCTGAAAATATTATGTCAGGCAAAGCACAATATGAAAATAGAGTGGGGTTATCACATGAGAACTACAAATAAAAACTATCTTGACACAGTATGTTTTATGTACAGAAATTAAATCTTACTTTCAAATTATAACCGAGTTCACCAACTAAAAGCCCTCAAAAAATCAACTGTTTAAGCTTAATACTTTTCTGTAATTGACAAAAATACATGCTTTGTTTTTCAGGGTGAATTTAAGTACATTGATCCCTCTACCTACTCTGATGAGGAACTTGGAATCCCACCTGACTCTGCTGGACCATTGAAGCAATAAGCATGAACTATGTTTGAATTGTAGATACTTTTAATTTATGTTGATGTTAAATAAAAAATCATAAACATCTGTAGGTCTGTATTCTACACCTGTGGTTTCCTTTAGGATTATAAAAATTCTCAATTATTTTGCTTCCTGTTTCATTAAAAAATTAGATTGTGCTATATTCTACTTTTTAAACTACATATTATTTTCATAATCTACCATAAATAAATCTATGTTTCCAACGATGCGTGTGGGAGTCTAGGAGCTGCATCTCGGGGGAGTGTCAAATATTAAAACTACAGGTATTTGACACTCTCCTGCTTAAGGCTGCTTTTCCACCAGAGATGCGCTATGCTACGTTACTACGGATGCGTTTCATATCCACCAATTACATTCATTTGTTTACATAGCACAGCACTGGTGGAAACAGATTCAACTAAGATGTGTTTTTCATATGTAAGGATGCGTGCTATGGCTGCGTTCTGTGGCTGTGTGCTATGGATTCGTGCTATGGGTCGTTTTCCCTACAATCGATACATCGCTTAGCTCGAGCTGCGCAGCTACCTTGTGACAGCACATCTTCGTAGCGCAGCTACGCATCTTCATAGCGTAGCTACCTTGTGGCGGCGCATCTTCATGGCGCAGCTATGGTGGAAACGGTCACACAGTTTCGTAGCTCAGCTTTTACATCCTCGCAGCATAGCTACATAGAGTATCCGAAAAGCAGCCTTATACCATCTTTTGATTTTTTAACGTGGAGAAAAAGCTTCAAATGAGTCCTCCCACACCGGGCAGTGCGGGAGGTACCTTTTTATATTATAGTACTGTGTGGGAGGGACTGTCAGACTTGTACTGACTAAAATCCACGGTGTCCTTCAATAGCCCTTTATGTTCCAGGGTCACGGTGAAGGAATAAGTCCCGCGACCCCGGCAGGCTTTGGCCCTCTAAAGGGGGCCCCCGTCATCATGCTGACGCTCTTTGAGGCGCGCGTGGAACTCAACCCGCCGTCGACCCGGGCATGGTCCATGGTCGGACAGCGAGTTGCCCTTTACTCGCCGCCCGCATGCCTTGCCGCCAGTTCACACCGAGACGCGACGTGACGCAACGATACTTCAAATGTGTACCTATCTTGCACTTTATAACGTCAAAGAGTCGCTATTGAAATCGCTATTGTAACGTGACAAAAGAATACCGAACGATTACTTCGTTGCGGTCGGGTATGTTTACTTTTAAAATACCTACACGCGAAATCTTAAATTTGAAAGTATACCCGATGTCAACACGGCCAGTGACGTCACAAATGTTAGGTAAACGTACATAGTTAATTCTTTATTTCTCGATTTGAAAATATACCCGACGCCAACACGATCTTTGACGTCATGAGCGTTGGCTAGAGGAATAGTTTCCGAATACGCCCCGCAGACGGTTTAACGCTGATACCCCACACACAAGCTTTAAACTGATCGATCGTGTTATCGACCAATGATATTCATCGGTCGATATACAGCATGCGGGTCTGCCACTTCTGTCAATAAATGGCGGTCTATCGACTAATGAAAACGATTCTCTAAATGCGGGCCCTATGGCATGCGTTCCAGAAATCTCTCGCACCCCAGACGCAGGCTCTATCAACTAATGAAAACGGTTGCCCGAATGCGGGCCCTGTGGCATGCGTTACAGAAATCTCACGTACCCCGCATGCGACTAATGAAAATGTGCCACGAGGAATGCTAAAAGCTGAGCACACATTTGTGCATTTTATATTTTATTTAAGTTTCAGTCCATGCTCTTAGTCTATGAGAAATCTATCTCAAGGGGTCCATAGACGATCGTGGTAGTGGTACCGGTACAAAGATTATAGTGCACATAAATGGGGAAGGCAAGTGTCAAAGTGACAAGTGACAGTTTGGTCCCCAAAGAACTGTCAAATCGAAGGAATTTTCAGAAAACAAACGATTTATTGATGTTAAATGACTACATGTTGTGTAATAAGCTGTAAAAATGATGGAACATACAAATTTCCGACAATTCACACTATCAAGAAATAATGGGTGACTGCTGTGAGAACAAAAATTGTATTATCACAAAGGAAAAGCTATATAATAAACAAATATCCAGCCTTGCGAAGCCGAGACAGGCCGTTAGTTGAGTTTATTAATGAAATTCTATGATTATACCATAACTAAACAATCGAATACACTTTTCAAAATAACATCTGGGTACTTTTCTATTCTAGGTACCAGTATTGCATCGCTCTATAAATCATGCAAAAGGTTCTTCTGGCGGAAGAATTATCACTTGGAACTGGGTTTGTGATAGTTGTGGTGTTAAGAAATTAAATATATTGTGATATTTCTCGAATCTAAATAGAAAAAAAGGTTAAAATCACTGACTTAAAACATTATGATATTTTATCATAATAGAAAGTCAGAAGCAGCATTATATTCTTGTTATTTATAGGAGAGGACAGGTAAAACATACGTAAACTCAAAAATTGAAACCTCAACTACAAGTAATTGTTGATTTATTACGGTAAAATCAAATGTATAACCACTCAATTAAATAACTTTTTTTCCTCTTCTAGATGCACCGCGGCGTTTTATTTCTTCTTTTAGTATATGTACTTGCATTGACGAATAATTTTCCATATTTGTTTTGTATTTATTTATACTCAATTTTTATAACAAATAATCTTGTTTGTTTTTTTTTACAAGGTAGACAGTATTGTGTATTTCCCTTTCCGTGTTCAACTGGCGACATCGGTCTCGCGAAATCAACACGCTTTTGTTTTACTACGGAATCCTACGATGCCGTGTTCAATTCGCGTCATCTGAGCATGCTTTTGCGATCAAGCAACGATAAAAGAAGTTTTACAAAACAGTGTGTAATTGAATGGGACTCGCTGGCACCCCGACTCGGACAATTTAGGTTAGAAGAGGATGGCGGGGTCTGAAAGACCCCGCCATCCTCTTCGTGGTTACTTTTTTTTAAACCACCCGGAAGTAACAACTGCACACGATTTTGTTAAGGGGTTCCTTTTTCCGGGTGGTTTAAAAAAATAACCACGAAGAGGATGGCGGGGTCTGAAAGCCTCGGCCTCTTCTAACCTAAATTGTCCGAGTCGGGGTGCCAGCGAGTACCGAGCTCGCTTCGCTCGCTCATAAAACTACGAAGCACATTTAAAGTGTTCAGTTCAACTGCACACGATTTTGTTAAACCTTACCCAGCGCCACTTGATCACAAAGGCGTGCTCAGTTGACGCGAATTGAGCACGGGATCGTAGGATTCCGTAGTAAAACAAAAGCGTGTGGATTTCGCGAGACCGGTGTCGCCAGTTGAACACGGAAAGGGAAATACGCGACAGTATTCTGACGTGGGGACCAACTATTGGAGCGCCATCTACGATTAGCTTTGAGTTGCCATCCCCATTCATTACTTAAACCCCTTCTACACGGTCAGACCTGACCGCTGACAGAGGTGACTTTGGTCGTGTCAACAGTACCCCACCGTCTGGAACGCTGTCGACTGACGGTCGGGTCCCACCGCGGACGGAGCCTGTCGGGACGGATGCGCTCCCGACCAAGGTTCGATTGACTCCGCCCATATTTGGTCGCACGACCAACGTCTACACGGTCGATTTTCATTCCCACCGGACCAAGATCACCTCTGTCAGGCGGTGGGGTCTGACCGTGTAGAAGGGGTTTTACTGGGATAACGTGGGATTTGAAGCTATGATTTGAAGGTAAAAAAAAGAGGAAATACCAACTGTTTTCAATTTCAAACTATCCGCTAAAGTACGAAACGTAATGTAGTATCACTTAGCAGCACTTAGTAGTCATGGACCTAAAAAAAAGTCGGACGGAACTTCACTAAGAAAGAATTGAAGCACCCATAGTAAGTCAGTGCGCTTGTCCACACAAGCCAGCACACACACATTCACACCATAGTAAGTCAGCCGTCGGCCATTACGCTTCGAACGACACTCGCGGTTTCATACGGTGTTATTTTGTCTAATAAAAATCAAAGTATGCCGTCATGTGTTGCAAAAAGTTGTCTAAACCATAGTAGTTCAATTAAAAAAGCCAGGGGATCACTTTTTATAGTTAAACATGTCATTTTGAAGCTTATTTCTCGATTTTACGTCAATAAATTTTATAAACATCTCGAAATCAATCAGTGTTGCAACTATTTCAAGGTTCAAATTATTTTAAAATTGGGAGATTTATATTTTGTTACTATTTATCCTTATTGTATTCTTCTGTATTTTTACAAGTTTCCCCACGGCAAATGATGCATGGAAAAATAATTGTATAAAAATAATAAGGGAGTGTAGACATGGAATAGGAATGTAGACGTGTAGGAATGAAACATAAAATAGCTTTAATTAAATATTTATAAGCGAAAAATACTTAAACATTCGTTTTCACCCATGGACCTAAAAAAAAAGCCGGACGGAACTTCACTAAGAAACAAGTGAAGCACCAAAATGGCGTCTGCTTTACTATGTGTGGGTTTCTAAAGGGTTGCCAGATGAAGGAAAAAATTACCCATTTTCAAACAATATTTTAATAAGAACTCCCCTCGAACTTAGTTTTAATCATGGACCTAAAAAAAAGGTCCATGGGTTTAATTACAAGTTTTTGTGACGTATACCTATTGTTAAAATAAAGGTAAAATAATTAAAACAAGATTAAAATAATAGTAGATTGTATGACAAAGTAATATTTTTACGGCGAGGGCGCTATTTTGTATCCAGAGCGAAGTAAGGGATTCTACAGTAGAATCCTGAGCGTAGCGCTCTTATAAAGAGGATTAAAAACTCATTAGTGCCCGCTAAAAGCTTCCTATCAAAAGTGCGCGGCAAAGTTATTTGCGGCGCACTTATAAAGAGGATTAAAAACTCATTACTGCCCGCTAAAAGTTCCCTATAGAAAACACCAGTTTTGGGCGCACTTAAAGGCGAACCAAGTCGTCCTTTTCGAATAGGTGGAATGAAATAGTAGATTATTAACCAAGGGGATAAAGCAGTGTCTTCTGTCGCGGGTGACGATTTAAATCGCGAGCATAACGAAGGACTCGAGGCTTACTCCCGAGCGTAGCGAGGGTGTTAGAAACTTAAATCACGAGCGAAGCGAGGGATTTAACACACGTCCTGAGTGTAGCGAGGGATTCACCCAAGTTCACCCAAGACTGACAGCTTTATCACTGAGGAAAATACTCTACTTTTCGTACCACTTGCGAAAAAATTAACATAATACTAATATGAGATAAGCATTATTTAACCATTTAAATTTAACAATAACTTATTTAAAAAAAAAAATTAAAACAAACTAAACGTTTATGTATTTGAAGAAAACAAAACGCGGCCAATTCCTAGTCGGAAAAGCAAAGGCATCAAGATCATACGGCCTCTTCGGTTTTCGTAATTTTATTTAATCATAACTGCATAATAAAAATGCGTATTCCTTTTTCAAAAAGTTGTATAATGCTTTACATACAAACTCTTTTTTTAGGTCCATGGTTCGGGCATGCGGGCAGCGAGTAAAGGGCAACTCGCTGCCCGACCAAGGACCATGCCCGGGTCGACGGCGCGTTGTGTCCCACGCGCGCCTCAAAGAGCGTCAGCATAATGACGGGGACCCCCTCTCAGAGGGCCAAAGCCTGCCGGGGTCGCGGGATTATTCCCTAACCGTAACCCCGGAACGTAACAGGCTATGAAGGACACCGTGGATTTTAGTCAGTAGAAGTCTGACAGTCCCTCCCGCCCTGCCCGGGGTTGGAGGACTCATTTGATGATTTTACCACGCTAAAAAAAAAAAAAAAAAAAAAAAAAAAAAAAAAAAAAAAAAAAAAAGGTCCATGGTTCACTATCGGTAAGTATTCGAAATTCAAATCACATTCTCTCCCTAGAGGATGAATGAAATTCAGTACAACTTTCTTTCCCTGTTTTTAACAGATTAATAATGACTATTGTTTTTTATACAATCATTTTTGCATGCATCATTTGCCGTGGGGAAATTTGTAAAAATACAGAAGAATACAATAACGATAAATAGTAACAAAATATAAATCTCCCAATTTTAAAATAATTTGAACCTTGAAATAGTTGCAACACTGATTGATTTCGAGATGTTTATAAAATTTATTGAAGTAAAATCGAGAAATAAGCTTCAAAATGACATGTTTAACTATGAAAAGTGATCCCCTGGCTTTTTAAATTGACCTACTATGGTTTAGACAACTTTTTGCAACACATGACGGCATACTTTGATTTTTATTAGACAAATTAGCACCGTATGAAACCGCGAGTGTCGTTCGAAGCGTAATGGCCGACGGCTGACTTACTATGGTGTGAATGTGTGTGTGCTGGCTTGTATGGACAAGCGCACTGACTTACTATGGGTGCTTCAATTGTTTCTTAGTGAAGTTCCGTCCGCCTTTTTTTTTAGGTCCATGTTTTCACCATTTAAGTAAATTAGAAAGGATTTCTAGATGTGTCAATAGCAAAAGACAAGTCTACATAAATTTGAATAACCAAAAGGGATTGTAAAACTTTATTAATATTAAACGAGTTGTAAATATTTTATATCCAATGTGCTTAAATTATTTTACCTTTATTTTAAAAATAGGTATCTGTCACAAAAAAATTGTAATTAAACTTAAGTTCAAGGGAGATCTTAATTAAATATTGTTTAAAAATGGGTAATTTTTTCCTTCATCTGGCATCCCTATACAAACTCACACATATAAACACGGCAGCCATTGTGGTGCTTCAATCGTTTCTTAGTGAAGTTCCGTCCGCCTTTTTTTTTAGGTCCATGTTAGTAGGCTGTGAACGTAATCCAAAAAGCCCGTTATATCGTTATACAAAACTATGAAAAAAAAATTTGACGTAAATCAAAAACAGTGAAATAATTTCTCCTGCACGCTTGTTTGTCCTAATTTTTGTAAAATAATAGATGCAATTTGTTGGGATTTACGCAAAACATGTGCCATGACATCTTAAATTAAAACTGTTCTAGTGATGATGTGATGATTCGTGTAGTGTTAGAAATGGAACCAACTACAACTCAAAAGGGTGAGTACATCGCCACTCTGAAAGGTCTAGTCTTGTTTGTGTATGAATAACTGTATCTTGCAAGTCTTGCGACATGAATTTGGCTGACGTATGTTGCCCTAAACGCATATTTTTGATGCGTCCTCAATAAATTCGCGTAAATGTGCTAAAGAGTAGGATTGGGATTACGTTACTTTCGGGCGTCATACGACGAAAATGAGCTTATCATGTTTTTGATGTCTTTCTTATCGCTTGAAATTCGCCGTGAATACAGATTAAAACATTCAAATCTGCTAGTTTTCTTGAAAAATACAACTGTTGCTCTTCTCCTTGAGTGATCCTAAGCCTGAGTATGAGTCACTTTGTTGGCATTGTGATGTCGTGTGCATGTTAAATATTAATAAGCATACCGCGACGTGCCTGAACCTACGGAGAATATGTTGGGTTAGACACTTTTATTATTGTTGTATATTTTATTAATTATAGGACTCATTCTGTTGGTTGGAGACCTAATTGATTAATTAGGTTATGTTATGATAACAATATTTTTAGTAAAATTTTCGCCTTTACATTCATGCTTATTCCATGTGAAAAGTATTTGCGTGTAAAATAGTGCATTAGGAATGTGTAAAGTGTGTTATTACTTTTTGCCTCTTGTAAATGTACTTATCAGATATCTTATTTGTCATAAGTATGATTCGATAGATAAGAATAAAAATTCTAAAAATTTCTTTAGCACTTTTAACCAGTGAATAGCTTTTTTATTCTTGAGTGACATAGGCATATCATATTGCACCTACGTTGACCACAGGGTCCATAGCTAGTTATTTATTGTATATTGGACTGCTATCATTTTGTGATTTAATTAACCTTTGAAGTTGCAAACTAAAACAATAAGTCATTTACAGCCATTTATTTTTATTCCTTAATAAAAATATAATAATTCCCTTGAACTCAATCAGAAAATAATAATAATTTTTTTTTAAATATGAAAAGCACTGGCCTGTATATAAACAAATATGGCAGTGCTAAATGGGTTAAAAACTTAAAAGCATTTGAATGGAATAATGAAAGCTTTTTTTTTATTTCTCTGGTCTTTCCATGAAGAAAATAATTATTTGTATAAATAATTCTAATGAATAACTTATGTTCATCAACAATTTTCCTGACAATTGATTGATGTTAAATCTAATATCTTTAAACAAGCAATTCTTGTATATTTATATATAATCAGGATCTCGGAAACGGCTCTAAGGATTTTGATGAAAGTTAAAAACCGAGCGACGCTCGGCCAACCAGATATTTGTTATTAATCAACCATACTGTTCCGTTACCGTTTACCATTCCATTTAATTCAACAATTTTTTTTTTCTACTATACTCATGGTAATACAAATTAAGAGCTTATAGGCAACTAGTGTCCTACCCCTGCGATGCATTGCAAAGCCGGGGAAAATATGATGCGCATAGGACTGCATATTTTTATTAGGGGTATGGTTAGAAAATTTACCAATATTTCAAAATTTTTCAATGTTGTGTAAAATGATTAAATAATAGCTTTTGTTCGTAAACTCCAGGTTTCGATGATCATATCTGTAGCAAAATTAATTGAAATTGGGCCAACACATACGTTAGCAAAACAAACTCACTTTCTCATTCATAATATTAGATAGTATTAAAATTAATCGTAATTCTAAATCTATACTACCTGCAATAGGTAAATATTTAATAATACAACACAATGAAAGTAAAAACAAGCTGACCTGTACCACTTACTCTTACGTAAGCAATAATAAAAGCTCAACCCCTATTTCGCCTGCACTGAATGCCTACCGCAAATTTAACTAGAAGATAAATTGTAGCCACGTCTATCCAGTGTGGCGTGATTGAATAAAGCATATTCTAGACACCTGTCTGGTCACCTGACCTTGGTGAGAGTGTAGAGTAGGTACATTAACAAACTGTGTTTTAATTTGCATGACATCTGCTGTCTAGATGAACGACATCAAGGAGGATTGCCTCTGTTTTAACTCAGGATTACATTCGCTTAGGACATGCTTATTAATCATCCATCCAACTTTGGCATATAGGAATGCCAGCTATTGCCCTCACGCTTTTGATAATTGCCCTACGGGATCTCTAATGGGTTTAAAAAGTATTGTATGTGTTGAACTAAATTGTGAACTGCATTCCAAACATTTAAATCTTTTCTGTTATTTTTGAGTGAGAGTAACAAACATTCATGCTTACAAACTTTCGCTTTTATACCTGGTAGTGAGATTAGATTATTATCAGTTCAATCTGCAGTCGCCTTCCGCTGTAGGTGATTGGAATATGACAAAAATAGATTTTATAAAACTTATTCTTTAATTCTTATCCATTTGTCTGCCCTCCGTCTATAACCTACAGGTGTTCTGGTGTTAACCAAAACATAGTTTTTTGAAATTTCAACAATAGATTATTTTACAAATACCTAATCCTTTTTTTTTTTTAATGAGGATGTTGCCAATATCTGGTGTTATTTGGCGGTCTCTGGGAACGTCAGAGGTCTCTGACTTGGCTGTATATGGTGCAGATGAAAACAATAAAGAACTACCACAACAAGGAAAATATCATATGTGTGCCTTATTAGATATTCAAGGTGTCGCTTAACAATGCCATTTGTTTGATCGCAGTATCATGTCTGGTGAACTTCGCGTACGACGCGTCGGAGCCGGACGAGCTGACGATGAGGCCCGGTGACATCATCCGTGACGTGGAGCGTCTGCCCGGCGGCTGGTGGCGAGGGGAGCTGCGCGGCCGCCGCGGCATGTTCCCTGATAACTTCGTATCAATCGTCGAACAGACTACTTCAAGGTGAGAATCCTTCTATGTTGGTGCGAGCTTTTAAGGGTTATTTGGTCTTACTCTATGATTCTACTAAATTAATAAATTGTGGTGGGCGGTGGCCCCGTGGGGTTTCTGCTTTAGCCTATGGTGAAGAAAAATATCGTTAGTGATCTAGAACTAACGGAATCATAGATCCTCCAACCTGCACTGGTTCCGTATGGTTAATTATAAACCTAGTTCTCACAGCAAAGAGGCTTTGGTCAAAGTAGTGGGGATAATTTTTTTGTAAGATGTTGTTAGATTCAGTGTGAGCCAAAATATGAGAATGCGAACGGTTGTAACGAAAACAAAAAAGTAACCAGTACCTACCTACACAAATCAATGACTAAAGAATAAGAAATGCATTTGATGTACCAATAGTATTCTCAAGTTCTGCAAGTAAAAACCTCTAGTAGTCGACTAGTCGTACAATTTTGTCCTCGCTGTGTCACGCTCGCACTTGGCGCCTGTCTCAACGGACCCATAAACCACGGCATTATTTTATTTAGTCGGGCCACAACACTCAAATGGCTTTGCCAGTACCACCAGTCAGTGAATCTTTGTATAAATAATAAAGTAACTTTGATATTCTGGTACTAAACAGAAAGAGTTTGACATAGAAACAATAATTTCTCTGAAGAATTAATTAAGGCGCTTCCTCACCGCGAGCATTCACCTGTAATGTAACGTCAAGGCGTCACAGAACAATACTACCTCCCTGACTGACGAGCATTCGCGTACATTTAGAATAGATTTGAAACAAGGTGCGCATTGCGATGCTCGATTGTCTTCCCTTCCTGATGAATGTTCGAATCTGTAACGTTACATTACAGGTGAATGCTCGCGGCGAGGGAGCGCCTTTACAGATTTGAGCATTTCATCGGTGTGGGAGAACAATCGAGCACCACAATGCGCACCTTGTATCAAATCTAAACTAAATGTTTTTGACTTAAGGCCACGTAATTCGGAATCAACCTATTTTTGATTCAACGGCAAACAATCAAATATTCGTTTTTCGATCTGAAAAAAATGTATGTTATAGTTCAATAAACTGTCTATGTTATTTTCCAGTTGAAAACGCGATATTTATAACTTGACTCGATCAAAAAAAATCGCGAAAATAGAGATTTTTTTAACGTTTTTTGAGTGGTACTTGAAGTAGATCAAACTTTTGGTCCTGAAGAATATATCAATAAATAGGTAATGATGTTTGTCAGAACTTTATCAGGTTACTTTTTCATTTAATAACAATTTTAATTTATAAAAAGACGTCAATGTGTTTGGGCACATACGCCGTTTTATTCTAAGCACACATTCACTATCGTCCTCTCATCTTTTGCCTTTCAAAAGTAGTGTCATCACTGTCGCTCGTTGACGAATCAGTCAGCCAGCGTGGCTCTTACAGACTAGACCTATGACACTTTTTTTCTGATCGGGGCTGTCAGATTTTCGTAATAGAAAAATTGGAAATTGAGAAAAAGATAGCGTAGGCTTATTGATTATTCAAAATATGTTTAGGCATATATACGCTGTGTTTAATGGGACCTGATTAAACGGACATGGCTGTAAAATAGACCTATAAACTTTCTATTTTCAATAACATATTATTTTCATTAATAAATATTGAAAAGAAACCGAACTTACTGAATTTAATTGCAGGAAATTTCTGACGCACAGACATTCTTGATGTACGGAGCAAATAAGGGATTTGAGAGAATGAGAATTTTAGAATACGTATAATATACATTACGAATTGTTTCTATCAATATAATAAATTACTCACAGGTACCTATATCAATGTTATCGTGATATCGTAGTACGGTTCTTGTTCGTCGTTCTGCAATATATTGCATTCTCCATCGTCCAATACTTTTGGATCTATATAACATTTCACGTGAACTATTCTTATTAGTACTGAATTTCAGTCAACAATAATTATGTAACTGAAAACAACCACTAATGGTATCGAATTGCAATATAGGATAAGATGCACTTCACTTTTATTATTATTTATTTCATTTCGTCAAAGATTTATAACAATTTCGAAGAAACAGGATTAAAATAATTAAATGAAAATTACTGTATTGTCAATATTTTGAATACTTCAAGATTACATGTCACCCATGTCACCTACAAATAACCCAACTAGCATTTTGGTAATAAGAATTGGTGACAAAAGAGTTATTTAAAAGTGCATTTGGCAAACAAGAGTCATACAATGGTTTTAGCAATTGGAGTTAGAGCACGCTCTAACCCCTTACAAACTCTCGATTGGGCCCACGTCTTATAGCGCTATAAGTAATATAATGATTTTAATGCTCACTCTTTTAACACTGAGAGTTACATAATAATTATAGGGTGGCGTTAGTGGCAAACAATTTCTTGTATCTATAATGGTGGTATAATATAAATCTAGCTACCTCAAGCACTTTAAAGTCTGTATTATGGTTATAATAAAAAGTATAGGTGGTACACAAGTTCTGAAATCTACTGGTATAAAATATGTAGTAACATATTAGTTCTTTTTTAGGTCCATTTTTTCTTGGATTTGCTTTATGTATCTTGATCAGAGTTGACTAGCAACTCAGGGCTGTAGCGTGTTTTCTTTTTCTATTGTTTTGCATATACATTAGTTCCAAAAGTGTTACTTTATTTCTCAAAAATGATGGTAATAAGAAGGTGAAATTAAATGAACTTCAAGTTACGGATTGTCAATAACTCGGTGAATCAAGTTTGATTTCTTTATCACATGGCTAAAATTTATTGCGAGGGTTACTTTATTGAGAAAATAATATATGTTTTGCATCTCAATTTTGCAGGGCCTTAAAAATAAGTGATATTTAAAGTAAAAATAAATTGCATTTTATCATGCGGGGCATACACTCAATCTAAATTTAGATAAAAACAGGATATTGGCTGTGTCTTTTACATTCATTGTGTATTGTAGTAAATATGTTGCGTTTTAAAATGAGAAAATTAAACAAAATATGGGTTTTATACAATTTATTTTTTATTTATTTTTAGGTTATGTTTGATTTAGAATGGTGTCTACTCCTTATTATCCTAGGTTCCTATTATTACTATTAATGAACAAGAAGTACTGAATGGGCTGTAGTTAGAACTATTGTAGCATTGTTATACCAGAATAGGGTTTTAAAGGTAATAAGAGTACAAGTTTAAGAGGTTTGGTTCTATAATGGTTCGACTTAGATGCAAAAGTAGTGGTATTTTAGGGTTACGTTTTTCAATCGATAAAACCCTTCCATCAAAAAAGGGAATAAAGATGTAAAATTGAGATTAAATGCTAGATAGTTTTTAATTTTTAAAAATCGAATTATCAATATTTATGTCATTTTCTGTTTTAATACTTTAAATGCCTTTTTTTATTAATTGATGTATTTTCATAATTGTTAATATTGTGATACATTGCAAATCAAATTGCTGAAATAAAATTATTCAGCTTAAAAATAACATGGTACAAAAGGAATCACAGAAGAAATCACAAAATTCTGGCTATATGTATCACTGTAATTTGCATGTAATCAGATCAGAAAATATAACATTTAGAGGTTAGAAACATTATGCATCTATAAAAGTAATACTATATTTTTTTATGATTTCAAGTGAAAATAAAGAGTTACAATGTTTAAATTCCGTGTTATTATGGCTTAGAATAACATAAAAGTAAATTTGAACCCCACTGTAACGATTTGGGCTCTAAAAATAACTCCATAATACCAATTGCTATCATAAATAGGGGTTTCTGATTACTCAATTAAGTAGCTGTAAATAAGTTGCAATTAATACTTTTATAGCAACGTAGGTGGTAAAAATATTTTGCTAACTATTTTCAAGAGCTCTTGTCGGTAGAAAGAGTTATAACAAACTATAATATTACTTTTAGTCATTTCTGTTACTTGAATTTATAAAAGCAGGTGCTATTATGGTTGCGACTGTACCGTTTATACCTCCTTAAGTAATAATACGTTTCCTAGGCAAGTTAGGTGGTATAAAACATTTACATAGCACTCTTTAAGAACACTTGAAAATAGTGAGACTTATTAGAAATCTAACTATTACCTTAGGTACTTATTGTTACTTGAAGTTACTACCCCTAGTGTTACTGTGGTTCAGCTTTTATCTTTTATACCTACCCTAGTCATATTATGTATTCTTGTTACTGTTACTCATCTTGATGAGTTATTTAGTTATAGTCATAACCATTGAATAAACAAAAGTTTTACTGGGCGCTTTTATACACCCGTTAAACCAATACAAATTAAACAGAGGTGGAAATTAGCGTCAAAATGTTGGTTGGGAAGGAGTAACACCCACAACGCTGTTAAATATCGCATAAAGCTCCATTCTCACTAGCGCTGTTTTTTGGACGTAAAAAAACGCAGAGTTTTAACAAAAAGGTACATAAAATTGAACTTAACTGTCACCGCCTAGCATTTAAAATCAAATGGAGTTTGAACAAAAACGCCGCGTTTTATAATCGTTGACGTTTGAACAGATACAATATGAGAATACATTTTTTTCTATTTCCCATGCCCAGAAAAAAACACTTGTGCGATTGGCCACAAAGTACTGCGAATGCGATGAAAAATCGGTGGTTGTTGCTCAGTCTCACCATGTGTTCAGTACAAGTTGTTTGTCGCTCTATTTAATTTTTTTTTTTGCGACGTGGTTGAAAATCATAATTATCTAAGACCAAATGTACAATATTGTTTTTTTTTTAAAGAATTTAGACGTACTTGTCTAGAATATAAAGAATAATTAGTAAATTAAAAAAAATAGTGATCGTGATTCAAGTTTTGTGGCGCGTCCACAATCTGTTTTACTAGGAATTAGCATCGCCTAAACGACACTGCATTAGTTTCATAGAAATTACTCTTTTTAATATTGTATTTAGTTATAGTTTTTCTAAATAATAGCAATTTTATTTTTACATGAAGTGTGATATTTTATCCTACAAAAAAATGGGAAAGGCACGTTCGCGGGAAATTTATAATTTTGGTTGCTCTAATAGAACGAATAGAGGATGACACTACCATCATTTACTTCATTTAGCCAGCTGCTAAAGTGCAGCAGTAACAAAAGTTCTCCATCTTGTTCTGATTTCCCGCCAGAAACGTTAAGAAGTCTTTTTATGGCGATCGGACAAAAAACCTGCAATTTTGTTGTATAAAACAACAAAATAAAATTAAATGTGTTTAAAATTTATATTTTAAACACATTTTATGAATAATTTGGTGTTGTAATTTAAATGCATAATAGAATTAGAATAATATAAATTCCATATTCTTTGTAGTTTTTTTTTAATAAACATTTATTTATCGAAGTTCTAATTTTGATAATGTTTTTCCATGCATCAGTGAAAAAATTGTTATTAAATTATACACAAAACATCGTATGATCATGATGATGATGAATTGATGATAAAAGAGATAAAAAAATATGTTTTTAAATTCAAATCAGTAAATGTTTTATTCGTAAAATGTGTACTGGTACACACCACCAGATGGTGAAGGGCGTCCCGCTTTGTGAAAATGTGAACGCATGTTAATAAAACGCTCCGCTCGTGTGTTTGGGGCATTATAGATAATTGGGTATTGTCATTTTGGCACAGTATGCCAATGCTCATAAATTTTCTAAAAAATAGTAGTTTTTTTTTTGTTATCTGGGGACATCAAAATCTGTGTCAAAATGTTATAAAATATATTTAGGTCTGTGAATGGACGAATATATTTATAAAATATTTGTTTGCATCAACAGGTATTTATATCATTTTGTATTCGTAAATGCATTGACATCCTTGTGATAAAACATTTCTACTAGAGTAATAAATGTATTTTGCGTGAAGGGAACACTGTATGAAATATTGAAGTTTTAGAAATGAAATACATAAAACTTAGGTTTTCAATAATTTCGCGACAGTGGCGCTGGTGGCGGGGAAATCGTCAAACTTTCCCCGCTCATCGGACGTCGATTTTGCAAAATATGAGAGCCTTAAATGTACTATAATGTAATGCTCAAAGTCCAATCAATAATGTTATAAAATTCACGCGAATGCTCCCTGTGAGGGAGCGCCTTTGTATATTCAGGTAAATTTATGTTTACCTGAAATGGACTAGACGTAGCAATCGCATGTTGCTTACTAGACTAAAGGTGGCACATTGTACCAGCACCGCAACTTCACAGCTGCAGCACGGCGTCACCTCGAATTTAGGGTACGGCTAGCCGTTAGCGTGCTAGCTGCGCGTCGTCTACGAGGTGTAAGCTCGCAGTCCGCGCGCCGGCCGTCTGCAATGTGCAAGCTTGCTGTCACCGTGAACATAATTTTTATAAGGCATTTGTTTCGCTAGCAACTCGGAGTTAGCCCGCCGCAAGCACGCCGTCTGTTCGCTTGCAGTGCGCGGGCTCCGAGGCGAGTTGTATGGTAGCGGTAAGCGCGCCGATTCCCCGCCGTTGGCTTTTTCATATTGACATTATGAAATATATTATGCGACAAATGATTTAAGGTTCTAATTCGAATGACAGGTTAAGTGCTGGGTTGGAGCCGTACCGTTGCCGTGCCGGTATAGTATGCCATGACCTTAAAACGATAGACTAACGACTAAATGGAATATATTTGAAACTCGACAAAATTGTTTCGCCGCCTTCCACCATAACAAACTTGTTTATATTCAATAAAACGGTAGCTTATGTCTAATCTTCGATATGCTAATAACGAAACATATGTTACGTGACCTTTATAATGATATTATGTCAAGTAAGTTCTCAGCCATTATTATTTAAATTTTTTGTACGGCTACGAAGAAAGAAGGCAACCAGTTGAAACAAGAGGATGATCATTTCGATATTCAAAGTTCATAAAGATTAAACTCAAGAAAATTATTTCATAATTAGAAAATATATTTTTTAAGAAATCTTAGCTCCCAACCTATAATTTCTCTAGAAAAAATGATTTGTCATACTTCTGCTGCTTACTGTACATTTAAATAGAATCACCATGCCTTAAAATTAGTTAAAATATTACATCTGGCCCGCCAGACTGGTAATCAAAATATTGAACTACAAACCTACTAGAGCAAATAAAACAATGTGCATGTCAAAGTTCAATATCAACGGCAGAGATTGATGCTAAGGTCACCAGTTTACAGTTAGCTCTGCTGCACCGTCCGGTGTCCTACAGTGAATGAATATGCGTAGGCGCACGGCTCCTAGCTAACTGGTTTGTGTACGGATATAAAATTACCATGTGTGTCTAATGTCTAGTTCACTGACACACATATTTACATTTTAATTATTATAATCCTTTTAATGTTATTGTTGTTCATCGCTGATTTTGATCATTCAATAGTATTGATTGTTTTGTTATTCTGTTCTCAAAATATCTAGTAGTTTTATGTATTTACATTTCAACAAGACTTGATTTTCATTCTTGAACATTAATTATTTGATGTTATCGTATATTCTTATCGCCTACCAAATCAATAGAACCATCGAATATTGAACTGATAATTTTCTACTGACGACACGGTTTTTAGAATCATACAATATTTAATAGATTCTGCTACCAAGCCAAGACATTATACCGTTTTGACGAAACTAGAAACGTGACAGTATGAAACAGAATACTATATGGTTTAAACGCTCACTAATCAATGTTGTCTTTAGAAAAAAAAAAAAACTAAATACTACTTGAATTGTTGACAAAGACATTTTCTATGCTGAGTTACACACATACAAAGTTATTCCGTTTTAGTCATACATTTGCTAACACAATCAGTGATGTCATTCTCTTAAGGAATGATTATATTACAAAGTGTTTGGTTTGCTTTGCAGTATGGTTTTAAAGCTTCGGAGATGTACTCATTATAAACCGTAATTTTGTGCATTTTTTTAATATCGAACGATATCCGGTGAACTTGGCGGTCACTTCTGGTGAAAGTGTCTCAACCACCGCAATCGTTTAATGCACAGTAATTGGATATGGCTTTTAAATTATGTTACCGATTAGTAGAATAATAATGACTGTACGTACTATCTAATCAGTTCGGATAGCGCGATAAGAAGCGCGGTCCGCTAGTCAGTGTTTGTTGTGTGGCCCTTAGTGATATATTTTTGTGTCTTAATTTTTTTTTTTCACATAGAACCTAACTTATTATTATAACAACATTGCGCATAACAAGGAGAAATTGGAAAGGTAGGTGACTCGGCAACGTTTTTTTTGATGTTTCATACATCCTGACTTTACTGTGTAGATGTATTCCACACATACAAATGATAAACATAATACCTATGTGTCATTCGATCCTAGATGTCTAATAGGGTATTTTACCCTTTTTCAAAAAGTGTCTCAATCGAATATTTAGGTCATAATAAACTACCAAAAAAATTACAAAATTTTTCTTTAACCCGTAAGTGCCATAAAAATACATTTAAAATTATGATTTTCAAATTTCGCGCGTAAGTTGAGGCAAACGCATCACGCCATTTTGATGACGTCAGTATCGTAGTAAACTTTGTGAGTGCGTGTGTAAAGTTGGTACTCTGTGACAGCTGTTCAGCTGTCAGGCTGTCAATAGTGTCAATCAGCGTTGCCAGATCGTACCAAAAAGTACGGTTTTCCGTACTATTCGTCATACAACAATCGTACTACAACCGTACCGTGGCTAGACCGTACCTTTTTCGTACCATTTCTATAATTGTGATTTATTTTTGCTACAAAGTTAAAAAACAACTAATAAAACTAACAAAAAATAATGAGACTCGTACTTTTTCAACTTTCTGACACATTTGATACTAAAATATGGGCACAAATTACATAAATGGAATTTTCTTAGTTCCTTAAACATTAAATATCATTTTTTTTTTGGAACGAAGTTCCTTATCGCGCTTTGCGAAAGGGTGCTAGAGCTCAAAGAGTGGAGTGGAGTGGAGCGGAGCGGAGTGAAGTGGAGTGGAGTCGCGACGATTATGTATTTTTGTTGAGTGTATACAGTAACTTCGTTCCATCCGGGTGTCCCTTGACACCTCTCAAGTTTTTTTTTGAGAAACACCTCTTTTTTTCTGTAGAATATGAGTTGACTATAGCATTTTTCAAAATTCTAGCGCAACCGTACGGGTCGGAATTCTTCTGCAAGTACTAGATCAGTTTTTTTTTCTTCGAGTTCATTCTATAAATTGATTTACAAATGAATTTGTTCAATATTGGCAATCGGTAATAATTTTACTTCACCATGTCCCTGTGAATATTCGATTTCATATCGCTTGTTTTCGAACTTATGATCACAGACAGTCAACTCGAAGAAGAAAAAAAACTGATCTAGTTCTTGCAGAAGTATCCTGACCCAACCGTACCTTGAAGTTAAAAACCGTACCTTTTCAGAAAGCCAACCGTACCTTTTTGGGAAATCATACTGGCAACGCTGGTGTCAATTTATGTAGTGTTTTGCTACAAGTAGAGTTTAATTTTGATTTTAAAATGAGATAATATCATACGTAGTATCTCTTAGTAGTCTGTGATAATATCCTCATCATTGGTGTGCTGTTCCATAATGCAAGAATACTATTTTGTAGTTTCAAGTTGTAGATTCAAGTGCAAACTGGAGAGAAAGTTGCACAAAACTTGCGAGAAGGGATCCAATGTTACGAACTCGTTTGCATTTTTGTGAATATCACTTCGATGTAAGTACCTAGTAACTTACCCTTACATATTACTTATCTATAATAAGTTGTCACTGTAAAACAGAAGAGTATTTTATTTTTGAAACATTGAGGTTATTCAGTTGCTTATATGTATTTATACTTTGTTTCAGTTGGAAAATGATATAGAAAACTATTCATGCGATCAAAAAAAGAAACCGATTGAAGCCGTCTTCGATATTCGATTGCCAGGAATCACCTTCTGATGAATCTCGTTTTATTGCAAATAAAAAGCGAAAAAGTCAAAAACAGAAGAGAAAGAAGATCCTACAGGTAATTACAATCCCAAGGCATCATCATCTTGCATTGAAGGTAATCTTACATTAATTATATCATGATAACAAATCTGCCAATCACCGAGGCCTCTTTTTGTTAAACTCACAACATTCCGTTTTCTTTTTTTTTGTTTAATGCTTATCATTGTTTTGTTATTACAGATTCACCAATAGCAGTGGATGGTACTTGAATGAAATTATCGAAGGCAGAAGTAAACAAACAAAACAAATTGCCAGTCTTAGAATACAATGTGGAGAGAGTTATTTGAAGACTCGGAGAATTTGGCATTTTAAAACTACCTATGGGACATTCCACGCGAAGCGGACAGGTAAAAAATGTCGATGTTTCTGATTTCTGAAATATCTGAGTATGTTCTTCCTATAAATGTCCTTGATACGTGTATCAAATATTTTTTTAAATACAGTGAGTGGTTAAAGAGTTATGGGACTTTGAACTTTTGACCAACTGGTGGGTACGCCCTTATTAAAAGCCGATTACCAAGTCATAAAATTATAGATAAAATAATTAAACCACTGGATTCATTACTTCATTTAATGAGCTTTTTTGTGGCATTGATGAAAAAGAAAAAAAAAATTTTTTTTTCATACATTTTTAGTTTTAATTATTTTAAACTTGATTTTCACAAAGTTAGACCACTTCGATTTTTTAAATTTTTTTTATGAGAGTAGCTAATATTGTATAGAATATCCTTGCTAAGTTTTATAATGGGCGTGGAAGTGGATTACGAGCTAGGTTGAAAAAACCGCCGAAGTGCGGTGCGTCCTACGCCGTACCGCGCGCGCCTAACGTCCGCCACTTAGGTACTTGCGCGTTTTATTGAAACTATCATTCAATAAAATAACATGTTATGGAATATTTTGCATATTTTTAATAACACTTTTTCATTTTTAACACATATTAACTACTGAATGTTTGGTATATTTAAAAAAAATCACAAACAAAACGAAGGCGAATATTCCCTCAGCCATACAATTTTAAAAAAAAACAACGGTGGTAATTTCGCGCCATGTGTAAAAATTTTGGCGCGCTATTTTAGTAGCTTAGCAACTAATCGTGTAGACGGACGTGCGGACGCGAGTAGAGTGATTTTGTTTTGCCACTAACACACATTTGAACGTCATGGCTCCTTATGGGGATCGATGTTACAATCCATTTAGTTTACCTGTTCATCGAAAAACTAAAGACTTAAGGAAGTTATCACAAATTTTAGCAAAAAAATGGTCAATTGCAAATAAAAACTTATATGTGTGTAAACAGTGTAGAGAACGTCTTGCTAGTGAAGAACCGTTAATTATTACTGAAAATGTGGTGCCAAGTAGCCAATCAAGTCAGTCGTCAGTTAAAAATTCACAAGAATCACAAAGTTCATGTTATGTTCTGGAAGAAAATACGATTAACAAGTCAACACAGACAGACAATGTAAAATTCAATGACGATGAAATACTTTTACAATTGAAAGAGAAGTTTAATGACCCTTCTACGTCTGTTTCTGTGAAAACTATGATTCTTACTTTAGCACCTAAATCATGGAGCGAAAACAAGCTTGCTTATGAGTTTCGTACGTCTAGACGGCAAGCCAAAAAAGCAAAGGAATTGGTTGAGCAGAAGGGTATTTTATCATCACCCAATCCAAGGGAGGGCCGCAAACTGACATCGGAAGTTATAGATCTAGTAAAAACTTTTTATCTTAGAGAAGATAACACTAGAATAATGCCTGGGAAAAAAGACTTTGTGTCTGTTAAGTTGGATAATGGTAAAAGAATTCATTTGCAAAAACAGCTATTAATGTGTAATATCAATGAGTTGTATCAGCAGTTTAAATTGGAATACCCTGACAAAAAAGTAGGCATTTCAAAATTCTTTTCGCTGCGTCCTAAGCAGTGCGTTTTTGCCGGTGATTCGGGTACTCATGTAGTCTGCGTGTGTATTTACCATCAAAATGTAAAATTGATGTTAAGCGGGGGAGATATTTCATCGCTTACTTCCGAATCTGCTATCCCCCTAAAATCGTACAAAGATTGCCTGCAAAAGATGATGTGTTCAGATCCAACATCAACTTGCCATTTAATGACAGGAAAATCGCCATTAAACGAACAATGCCGTAATTGCCCTGGCCTGGACGGAATCCGCGAGCATTTGATAAAAATATTTGACGAAAATCAAGTGACCAGTGTGCAGTTTGATACATGGGATGGTACAGATCGTTTTACCATTGCCACTCGAGTCCTTCCATCTGACGAATTTGTAGACAGTCTTTGCTCGGCGTTAGAAACTTTAAAACCCCACGCCTACATAGCAGATCAGCAATCTCGGTATTTTAAATTACTTAAAGAGTCGATTTTGGAGGGTGACATTATAATTCAGTGTGATTTTGCTGAAAACTACAGCTTCGTGGTCCAAGACGCAGCCCAGTCATTCCATTGGAATAACGACCAGGCTACGCTCCTGACATCGGTATATTATTATAAAGAAGAGCAAAATTTGAAACACGGCAGCATTGTCATGATATCAGATGACATAAAACATGACACTGCAACGTTTTATACATTTCAAAAAATTTTACACCAACATCTTCAAGAAAAGGGCATATCAACTAAGAAATATATTTATATTACTGATGGTGCACCCCAGCACTTCAAAAACAGGTATAATTTTATTAACCTGTTTTATTTTAAACAAGATTTTAACACGGAAGCAGAATTTCATTTCCATGCCACTTCTCATGGCAAAGGGCCATGTGATGGACTTGGGGGCACTTTAAAACGTTTGGCGACTCGAGCTAGTCTACAGTCAGCGTCCAACAAAGCGATAACTACACCCGAGCGTTTGTACGAATGGGCGAGAAAATCAATTACCCTAACGCAGTTCTTCTACACTCGGAAAGAGGACATTCAAGAAAATAGATCGTTTTTAAAAAGTAGATTTGAGACGGCAGCGACGATACCTGGCACAAAAAAATATCATGCCTTCATTCGGACTACTGAAGGTATTATGATCAAACGCACCAGTAACAGTGTAAAATTTAAAATTGTTAAAGTTTGTAAATAAATAGTTAATTGTAAGAAATAATTGGTTTTATTTTAAAAATCAAAAATGTATACTAGAAAAAGGTAACTGCGCAAACTCACGTAACTGGCGGACGTTAGGCGCGCGCGGTACGGCGTAGGACGCACCGCACTTCGGCGGTTTTTTCAACCTAGCTCGTAATCCACTTCCACGCCCATTATAAAACTTAGCAAGGATATTCTATACAATATTAGCTACTCTCATAAAAAAAATTAAAAAAATCGAAGTGGTCTAACTTTGTGAAAATCAAGTTTAAAATAATTAAAACTAAAAATGTATGAAAAAAAATATATTTTTTTCTTTTTCATTAATGCCATAAAAAAGCTCATTAAATGAAGTTATGAATCCAGTGGTTTAATTATTTTTATCTATAATTTTATGACTTGGTAATCGGCTTTTAATAAGGGCGTACCCACCAGTTGGTCAAAAGTTCAAAGTCCTATAACTCTTTAACCACTCACTGTATTTTAAAAATATTTGATACACGTATCAAGGACATTTATAGGAAGAACATACTCAGATATTTCAGAAATCAGAAACATCGACATTTTTTACCTGTCCGCTTCGCGTGGAATGTCCCCTATGTTCTTTTATAAATTCCAATTTGATTGGAATGTTAAATTAATGCATATAAGCAGCATGTGATTTGATTAGATTACAACATGGTTTAAATAAATACATAATAGAATAATGATGTTTCTTTTCTTTATTGTTAATACCCCCATTGAAAATACAGTCTCTCACTGTTATACCACATAGAAAGCCAATCAAATGTGAAAGAACACTTATTGGGTATTACTGAACACAATACTGATTTTGTAACTATTGTTTTGATTTTTTTTAATTTATTTCCTTTCCTGACATGTGGCAAGCAACAATGGGATATAACTATCTTTAATTAGATAGAAAGTAATAAAATATAAAAAGGCTACATCAGAATATTATAAGTAATTTATTTACTTAACAGTTTTGTACAAAACAAGTAAAATAATTATGTTCTTTCCGGAATGATGCTATACTTTCTAACATGATACTCTTCTCAAAATCACTATTGGCAACACAAAAAAAAACTTTCTTCTGCCTGAGCACAACACATCTGCATAGTATTTGTGAATAATATTTTTTTGTTACTGTGCCGTCTTTACCTATATATAATTTTTGAGGTTTCTTCGCTAATAGGACACTTAATTTCAAGTGGTTCTTCCACTTATTCCATCTGGTGTCGCAGCTACCATAGGAAAATCCTTAGATAAACAAAAATGTAAACCACATTTTGGTTCATGGATTTTTATCCTTAACATTTTTTCAACAAACTTTCTCACATTGGCTTCCAACTTTCGGCCCCATTTGCTGCAGCTGGTGTTTTTGGAGTCCTTGCATTGCAAGTCATTGTAGGTACTCAATATTTTTACTGATATCCCAACTTTGGCAAGATTGGCCCTTTTTCAATAACATTCCACAGACGTGCAGGAGGGCTCTTCACTGTGACGATGGAACCACATCAAAAAATGTTACTCCATGTTTACAACCACCTTCAGATGCTGGACAATCATGGCATTTAACACTTGTCACCAATCCTTCTTGTTCATCCACTATTATTGTAACTGCATATATTATGTTCTTGATGGCACTTCGTGCTCTGGGCAAATTGTACATTTCACAACACGAACATTTTTTTGGCGTTTCACTTGAACATAACCTACGGCGTCGTCGCCATAAGATTCTCTTTTAGACCTGAAAACAAACAATCACCTTTTTAAGCACCTCTTTAATACAATTAGATAGGTTTTTTTGTATTTATTTGAAGAGAACAGTACTTACATCGTTGTTTTAACATTCCGTAACTCTGCTTTTCCGACCATTAGGGAATTTATTCTTGGTAACTAGGTTTGTGCTGTCTCCTTTAACGAATCCGTCTTCCATGATAGCCGTAATGATTAAATAATGAAGAATAAAATACAATAGCATCAATGCTAAATAACGTTATTAGGATAATAGCATTGACAAAATATTGATTGTTTACTGCAACATGACGCAATAACATGGCGGCTACCGTTTCGCTTATTAAAAGGACAGATTAAAAAAGTGAAAACTTTGAAATGGATTTTAAAATTAATTTCATCATTTTATGTACTGAAACTAACATTTTCCGACTTCTTCTTGCCTATACTATCGTATTTATACATTAAAAGATTTTTTTTCTTATACAGTAAAATACCCTATTATTAGTCGGAGTATGACAAACTGTGGTATACCTAATTAATAAAACTGGTATTTAATTAGAGTGTGCAACGGTACACTTTGGGGTTGCACTTCTTTTGCAAGGGAATGTTGCAAATTATTCATGCTTTCATAATGACATTTCTATAAATGCACGATTTTATAATTGAATTCACGATCAATATTGCTTACATCATCTTAAAACTCTTAAAAAATCTGCCCTCATTTCTTCGACTTCTAGGTTGTCTATGAATACATTATCAAAAACAAATCACAATAGTTAATCAATTACAACATTTACATATCAAACTGGCTTCTTTTAGAGTTTCTGTTAATTGGCGTCAATTTAATTTAAGGTTCTGCGAACGTACCTACTAATACATTTAGCACGTAAACATGAAAATCTGTCGGCTATGAATGAGTTACATTATGTATGTCATATATTTTTCAATATATTATGTAGTTTTGGATAGTTAAGTAAATCGTCACGTTTGTTCAATTTAGGCCGGCGGGCGTCCAGGGCAGATGTCGTGCGGTGTTCAGCTACCAGCCAGCGAATCCGGACGAGCTTCCACTGTGCGTCGGTGACGTCCTCGAGGTTCTTGGAGAGGTAATTGAACTTGTTTACCTTATTCCTCATGTTGGAATAGCACGTCATCTGTACAGTGCCACCGAACTTGGATGTAGCTGAGTTTTTCTTAGCTTGCAATAATTGTAATGGACTTCAATTTGTTTTTTGTTACAATTCCGTTAAATAATTGTTCATAAATAATAATTCCTGTATTGTGCGTCGTTTATAAATATTTAAACTCACATACCATAGTCAGACCCGGAACAACTACCATCATCGTTGATTTTGGTGTTATTATTGTGAAACTATTAGACAAAATGAGTAACACAAAAGGCGAATTAGCCCGTTAATGTAACGATTATTAATCACTAACGTAACTGGTAATCGTTTTCTAATTTGTACATATCACTTCCAATAGGTGTTTTAAATTAGTCTCTTTTTGGTGGCGCCACAGACTAGACAACGACCGAATACGTAAAAGAAAAAGAAATTGCTTCACGACAAAGTTGTGGGTTTCTTCAAACATCGCAATCTGTTAGTGGCCGTACGCGTCAGTGGTCAATTTAAAAATATTTAAAGTGTTTTTTTTTTTAATTTTTATATCTTATCAAAATTGGACCAAATATTCGGTCGATTATTTAGTGTGAGGTGAGAAATCAAAGTGAAGGACACATAAAATTAAGTGACGTGTGTATTGCGTAGTACTATTTATTGACCCCTTGTGACTGTGCAGGTTGAGGAGGGGTGGTGGCAGGGTCGTCGTCAGGGTCGTGTGGGGGTGTTCCCATCGAACTTCGTCGTGATGCTCGACCCGCCGACGCCCGCGCCGCCCTTCGAGCCGGCGCCTGCGCTCCCACCTAAACCTGGTGAGTTGTGGTTTGAATTTCGTATAGTTCTTAAAAGAAGAACCTTACATGGCAGTAGAAAGGGATATGTTAAAAGAATAAAAGGAAGCCTTTGTTCCGCAATGGAATTATTAAAGTCTATCTACACATCAAGAGCGTGAGGACCCCAAAACATCAAGCACTGCACTTCCGCCGACCTAGACTCGGACGTTTTTTTGAAGTCTGTAATTGTATGAAATCCCGGTGAAACTCGGCCCAGCCACGGCCTGATATGTATAGATAGACCTTAAAGGTTCAAGTAATTCATTTGAGCTTTTCCTTTATAGCCTTTAAATTAGAAATGCAGAATAGCAGGCCCATACTAGCAAGGGTATCCTCGCTATCATCTGGTTCTTTATAGTATTTTTCAACATTTTTTACGTTCTACTTTTGTTGCTCAGATGTACTCATTTGATACGAGACCCCTTACTATACAAAATCCAACCTGTTCTCACGAAAGAAAACAAGTATTCAGTTGACATTTGAAATGCAAACTGCATTAGCCAAGTTTACTCTAGGAGCACTATACTTGTAAACAGTTGGTCAGTGCCTGAAGCAAATAAGACGCGTGTACAAAAACGAATAAGTTCCTCGTTAATATCATTGCAAATATGAACAAAAAACACAAGCAAAAAGTCTTTAATCCTTACAATCTCATGCTCTATGCATACAATGAAGTTATTTATGGTATTCACGCTCTATTACAAGTTGATATTTTTCTCATAGGGTCTGAGTCATGGCCATAAACCTTATAATGTCGTACGAAGCTCGTTCGTCACCCAGTCTTATTGATACATTGTTGGTACACTTACGTTAATTGAAGCGATGACAACGTTTTGCAGGGGACGCACGGCTTATCATTTTGGTGATTGCATCTTCCGCTGACGATTCCGGATGTTTTTGAATTTTGCATGTGAAAAAATGTGTGTGTAAAACGTTTTATTATTTTTTTTTACGAACAATGTTGTCGGTCTTTTAATTTGATGTATTTTTTTGTGGTCGTTTCCGAATATTTAGACAGTATTGTCATTGTTTTTATAGATAAACAGTGTTTCTTATTGATACAAAGCCCTTATTGTTGTCATTTTTAATCACAAAATGCTAACAGCCTAATTAATGTAAAATAGTGATATAAAAACGTGGACAAATGACTATTGTATGACAGACAAAACAATATTGTTCTTAGCCTACATCCCAATCTTCATCTTCCTTGAAGTCCATGTACATAATACCCATGGCAATATCGTAACTGTTCCAAGCAATAATGAGCTCTATTTGTACACAGTAAAGGAGCTATGTCGCGTGCTATTCCCGTACACGGCTGTGAATGAAGACGAGCTGACGCTGTCGGAAGGCGACATCGTGACCATCTTATCAAAGGACGCTCCTGACCGCGGGTGGTGGCGCGGAGAGTTACATGGCCGTGTGGGACTGTTCCCTGATAACTTCGTACAAGCACTCCCTGTACAAGGTATGTGGAACAACACTCTTTTTATTCTCTCAAATCCGTGATGCGTGTCGTACATTTCAAGGGTTTGCCAAAGGGAACGCCAAATGAAATAACCCTTATAAGATCACTTGCTGTTGCCAGTGGCTTCGCCCGCAACATCTCGAATTATCCCATGGGAAGATGAAATTGAGATAAAAACCTATGTGTTGATCCAGGTTACTAGTATCTGTGCCCCAAATTTCATTCAAATCTAGTCAGTAGATTATGCGTGAAAGAATAACAAACACCCATCCATCCATCCACCCACTCAAACTTTCGCATTTATAATATTAGTGAGAAGTTTTACTTATGAAGTGCAAATGGTGTGCCATTGTAGCAAGTGTTCTGGTCGGAAAAAATAACATTGAGTTGCGCTAGAGTCTTTATATTGTCCAAAACTTCCATGGGGCTTAAGACTCGCAAATTATTGCTTAACTGAAGTATAATAACTAAGACTAACGCGTGATACTGGAGTCCGACGAATCTTACATACTCATCAAAACAGCAACAACACAAAAGTTGTTTAAAAGGAAACAATGGCGCATCTCTAATGGGCGAGGCTACTATTTGTGATATGTCAACAAATAGTACTCCGTAGGTGTGGCCTTGACCGTGGCAATATTGGGGTACGCGTCAGTGAAATGTCACAGATGTTGACCTACTTTGAGTGTCGTCGATTTCCGTTGCCCTATTGTCCACAGCTGTACTGTTTGTGTACTGTAGATCAAAACCTTAAATATTGAATGCATGAAGACAAAGTCTAAAACTACTAGATTATTTATTGCCAATAAATGAGCTTTTGAAATTCATCTCCCTGATGCAATGAATTTCTTAATTATTCGAGGTCGCCTAAATGTGAGGCTCGCAGGCGTCTAGTCCGGATTTCTTGTAGTGTCAACATTATTATTTAAATTTCAAAATATCGATCGTCCTCTTGTGTTTTTTTTTTAAGAGGACCTAAAAAGATGGCATATTTTAGAGATTGTGGGCGAATAAAAGTCGCTCTGGTACTCAAGTGCGAGTGCAGTGCCCTTTACCAAACGATTTCCCACTTGTTGAAGTATCAAAGTGTCCCAACTCTTGCACATTTAAAGAACATGACTGAAGCAGCAACCAACGTGACCTACTAGATTTACTACAGCAAAGTAAATTTAATAAACAAGTCCTTATGTCATCAATTAAGAGGAAAGACACTTGATAAAGGAAATACTCAATGTGGCTGACAGATTGTACAATTTCCTCGAGGAAACCAAGAACTTCAATAGCACGACATTATGTCATCGGCCCTTATTTTACAATTCCAAACCACACCTCAAAAGTTCATATAAAAAAAAGGTTGCATACTATGATTTAGTTATGGTTTTTCTCTGCTCTTGATTCTTTTCGTTCTCTAGTACAATAGCAGTTACAAAAATAGTTTATTGCATCATCTACATAACGTCTTGAATACGAATCTGCGCATTACTGTTATGGTATTGTTCCCCTTAGTACTTAGTGGAAGTATGGATATAAATAGTACTAGGTTTTAACGTAGTTAAGGAGATATTTACAGTAGTCCCACCAAACTTACTTTCAAAATTATAAATTGTGAAAGTAAGTTTGGTTGTTTGATGTTACCTTTGCACGCCCTAACCACTAAACCGAATATTTATAATCCTGAAATTTTGCAATTATACTTTGTCATTTGTAGTGACGGTCCCGAGAAAAATAACAAGAACGTTCCAAAGTTAGTAGATGGCGCGACATGTACGATCTGAATTTAGTTTAGTTTTAAATACCGCGAGCGAAGCCGCGTGCAAGAGCTACTACTAAATAAGTCAACTGTCAATATGATGTACGGACGATTGCATAAAATGGCGTTTATCCTTTTTCTTACACATTTGTATGCGTGAGCGGTACTGAATTAATGCAGGTATCTAAACGTGGAGTCATCTCATTATATCATACAGTTATGTACGTAAAGCGCTGTGAATAGAATATGATCAATGACACGTATAGCGGTATCTTGTAATATTTCGATGCTTATCGAATTGATAATAATTTCTTTCTATTATCATAATTATTTTGATAGACTGATAATGCCTTAAAATCCGCATGTTAATGACTAAAGAGTTCTCTAATAAATTAACTTCGTATTAGTAGTGTTCAAGGTAATCTAGAGACTTGTATCAACTACTTGCAAGTCTGATTAATCTGCGAAATAAAGCCCCGTTTGCCAATGATATTTAAACTATAGATACGTTGTCCGCACTCTAAAATGGCAAAAAAAAATCAAGCCAATTGGCTTGCGTTGCGTTGATATTGCGCTTAGTTGCGTCTCCCTCGCGCCGTACGGTGTCATATTTTCTTTTTCTTTCTTCACGCGTATAAGTAGGTAGAGCAGTGGTGGCCCAGTGGTATCGGCCCCGACTTACGAGTTGTAGGTCGTGGGTTCGAATCCCGGCAGGCGCATTACTTTGTGTAATTTATTTCATCACCACTGCTCTCAAAACGGTGAAGGAAAACATCGTGAGGAAACCGGCATGTCCTAGAACCAAAAATTCGAAGACATGTGACATCCACCAATCCGCACTGGGCCCGCGTGGTGGATTATGGCCCACCCCCTCTCACAGAGAGGAGGCCTGTGTCCCAGCAGTGGGAACATTAATAGGCTGATGATGATGATGATAAGTAGGTTCTAGTATTGTCGCCGTTTTTAAGCGCCGCGATGTTCGTTCATGACGTGTCTATATTTAATATGTCATTGCCGTTTGCCGCGCCTTCTTGCGTAGGCGACATTAAATACAAAGTGCTTACGTCAGGATCATCGGAATTGGAAAGCATCTTTCTGTGCATAAAACCCGTAACGTACTGCAATCCCTAGTTGATTGGTCAATCGTGGTGACAAATACATTTGCCTGACTTAGTTACATCGTTATTTGGGACTATCCGTGACAAATAGCGGTCGTCTGCTCAACGCTTAATAATGATGATTAAGCGTTGAGCAGACGATGGAGTTCCTTCTTGATGTCCATAAGTTGCTGCGTCGCGTTGTAGTATAGTCAAGTGTTTGTTGCATAAAAACTTTTTCAAAAAAAATGTGACCGCCTTCAAAAACAACCACAAAAAACCGGCCAAGTGCGTGTCGGGCCACGCACAGTGTAGGGTTCCGTAGTTACCCATCAAAATACTTATGCGAAGTAACTAAACTGATTCGCTGAATTTAATTTTAAAAAGAAGTATTTTCAAAATCGGTCCAGTAGTCTTTGAGAAATCGGGGAAAATACATAAGAAAAAAGATTACAACGAATTTAAAACCTCCTCCTTTTTTTGAATTAAGTTAAAAATAGTTGACGATAAAAACCTTCCTATCCCCAAAAAACATACCTATAAAAGCTGTAAAAATAAAGTTGACAAACTTACATTTGCAGTTGACTCCGATACATTTTGTTTAAGAAAATATGATATCAAGTACATTTTATAAGTTGGTCGACTATTACTCGTAAAGTTGTAAAGCCTACTTAGTCATGATAATTTTCTTTTAAACTTCGTTATATATACTACTATTGTGAATTTTTTCACACCCCCAAACATAACCGTTTAGCTGGTAGAGGGGGGGGACACTCGAATCGAGCAAAATTTAGCACTTTAAAGCCTAATATTTCCCATACGAATTTTTTTATCAAAAAATTGTTAATGGAAACTATCATTATTTTTTAAAGGCCTATTTAATGATACCCCACACTAAGGGGTACGCGAGAAAAAAAAAATCCTCACTTTACGTGTAAGTACCGGAGGTACCCTAAAAAAAAATATTTTACGAGATTTTATTTTACCACTTTTTTGGCACAACAAATCCGTATATTTACACCAAATTACAGCTCTCTAGTGCTGTGCGTCTCTGAGCTAAACTGCGGACAGACGGACGGACGGACGGACGGACGGACGGACGGACGGACGGACGGACGGACGGACATGGCGAAACTATAAGGGTTCCTTGTTGACCACGGAACCCTAAAAAGGGTAAAATAACCTACAAAACTTTTCTTTCGAAAGTCGGTGACTTTTTTTTATTAATTTCATTGTCTCTTTTGCCACCGACTTCCGAAAGAAAAGTTTTGTAGGTTATTTTACCCTTTTTTGTGGTCGTTTTTGAAGGCGGTCACATTTTTTTTGAAAAAGTTTTTATTTTACTCTTTTTATTAGTTTGAATATTCAACCAAAATTCTTGTCAAATACACCGGTAATAACATCGTTAACATCTCTTTAATTCATTCCCTATCTCAAAACAGTATTCCCTAAGTTGAACGATACCTTGTACAACAAAAAAAGAATTACTTAAATCGGACTTGTAGTTCCGGAGATATGCGAACACATTGTGTGGTTCTTTCTTCAAAAGACCATTTCAGACATTGCCTGCATGGTCCTCGTATAATTATTGTTCTACATTTATGATGTCTGGACTTTAAAAGAGACTGTGACCTCTGAGTTTGTTTCGGATGTTTCTTCTCAGAGTAGTCAGGTACGAAACACCGGCCCCTCCTAGTTTTATGAAAAGACGTGTAAAAGTGTTGATAAAACCTACTTGCATAAATAAACATCATTTCATTTCATTTCATCATTTCATTTCATCATCATCATTTCATCATTTCATTTCATTTCAAACATAATTTTCTTATTTGAGGAGTTGTACCTTCCATCATCAGCTCAGCTACATGAGATGTTGATTTCCATACGCAAACACTTGAATTACTTTATAAGATTTGCGAAAAACTATGTGTCAGCCAATAAAATTTGAGGGTTGCCCTCGATTTCTCCAAGTTCCAATCATCAGATCCTAAAATGGTGACAATGGGACCACACGGGAAGCACAAGGTTTCGAATAAAAAACCGGCCAAGTGCGTGTCGGGCCACGCACAGTGTAGGGTTCCGTAGTTGCCCATCAAAATACTTATGCGAACTAACTAAACTGATTCGCTGTATTTAATTTTAAAAAGAAGAATTTTCAAAATCGGTCCAGGAGTCTTTGAGAAATCGGGGAAAATACATAAGAAAAAAGATTACAGCGAATTAAGAACCTCCTCCTTTTTTTGAATTTAGTTAAAATTAGGTGACGATAAAAACCTACCTATCCCCAAAAAACATACCTATAAAAGCTGTAAAAATAAAGTTGACAAACTTACATTTGCAGTTGTCTCCGATACATTTTGTTTAAGAAAATATATATCCAAGTACATTTTATAAGTTGGTCGACTATTACTCGTAAAGTTGTAAAGCCTACTTAGTCATGATAATTTTCTTTTAAACTTCGTTATATATACTACTATTGTGAATTTTTTTACACCCCCAAACATAACCGTTTAGCTGGTAGAGGGGGGGGACACTCGAATCGAGCAAAATTTAGCACTTTAAAGCTTAATATTTCACAAACGAATTTTTTTATCAAAAAATTGTTAATGGAAACTATAATTATTTTTTAAAGGCCTATTTAATGATACCCCACACTAAGGGGTACGCGAGAAAAAAAAAAACCTCACTTTACGTGTAAGTACTGGAGGTACCCTAAAAAAAAATATTTTACGAGATTTTATTTTACCACTTTTTCGGCACAACAAATCCGTATATTTACACCAAATTACAGCTCTCTAGTACTGTGCGTCTCTGAGCTAAACTGCGGACAGACGGACGGACGGACGGACATGGCGAAACTATAAGGGTTCCTTGTTGACTACGGAACCCTAAAAAAGAATCATGAAAATAATTTCACCCAGTCGCAAGTTATGAGGTAACAAACATAAAAAAAAAAATACAGTCGAATTGATAGCCTCCTCCTTTTTTTGAAGTCGTTTAAAAATACTTATTGACTTCTCAGCGTATACGGAACCAGATTCAGTTTTTAATTAAAAAAAAAAAAAAAACTTGAAAACACAGAACTAAAGTAACTTTTCAGATCTCAGCTAATTTAATTTTATAATGAAATTGCATCTATTCTGCAATACTTATTTCCAACTGCCAGCGGTTGCTGATTTCAATATCACACAACAAATAAATCAATCCTTTAAAGCTGTCATGACGAGTTTGTATAAGATTATACCGTCTGCGGAGCTCAAATCAATTAAATGATGACATTGTGTTGTGTCACCCATTAAGACATTACACGCAGATTGCACTTTATCGCCTTTTCAATTAACTGACGCTCGTTTTTTATTAAACATTATAAATCTTGTAGATTGCACAAGTAAAGAAAATAGAAAACGAGTTTATTAAAACTTAAATTACGTTACATGATTGTCTTGACTAGATGTATGAATGCGGAGGAGGCAAAAGGAGTAAGGTAGATTGTCTTTAAAGGGCACCGCGACTCTGGAACACAAACTACAAGTAAAAGAACAGGGTGGTTTTAGTCAGTAAGAGTCAGACAGTCATTTCCGCTCCATGCAGGGCTTCGAGTACTTATTTGATGATTTACACCATAAAAAACAAAATACATAAAAAAATGCAGTAGTAGGTATCCTATCCCTATGGGACAAAGGCGTAAGCTCATCAATGTATCATATCAATATAATTATTATCATCATCATCTGTCCACCCTTCTCTAAATATATTGACGTCGCTCTCAGTCTTACCGGGTTTAGCTGAATACCAGTACTTTCATATAGAGTGACTCCCTATCTGGATTATGTCACACATTCTTTAGGAAATCAATAAAATGCTTTATCAATGTAGTGAGAGTATGTAGTGTGTGGCTGCTAGATAAATTCTCATACGTATCATTGAATCATTGGTACAATGACAGATAACTGATGTGAAGCATCAAGCCCGTGAAACCGTTGGTCCCGGCTTGTTTAAGACCTTTGGTAGTCGTTACTGTAAGTCAGAACCTCGAAAATCTGACAGCCATTTTTACCAAGAACTATCGTATATCCAAGCTACTGGTTTGTGGTGGTTTGGTAGGAAGTCATGTCATCATCATCAGCCTATAATGTTCCCATTGCTGGGACACGCAGGCCTCCTCTCTGTGAGAGGGATTAGGGCCCAGTGCGGATTGGTGGATGTCACATGTCTTCGAATTTTTGGTTCTAAGACATGCCGGTTTCGTCACGATGTTTTCCTTCACCGTTTCGCTCCATGTAAAAAACTGAAAATAAGCTGATTAGAAGCCGACCCCAGGCAGATGATGATATTTATCGGTACAATGACAGATAACTGATGTAATCCCCACACACACCTTCAATGTATTTATAGTGTTATGTACTCTGTCTCCTAAACAACTTTATGTTGATACTTACTACAAAACTCGTTTGGTAATAATGATCACTCAATAAGTGATGTCAGAATCTAAAGGAACATTGTGCGTTAAAACTCGGCAGGTTGAGCATAACAGTGTTTTAAGTTTGAGCTGTTTATTATTTTTGGATTTATTTGAAAGGTTAGTCGTCGTGATTATTATATTTTTCACAAGGAATATTATGCAATTACTTAATTAGATCTTAAAAACATATTAGAAAACGGAAATGTGTCCGACAGTTTAATGCCGATCTTCCTGTCTTTGCTACATAACTTGAAAGTAGCGAACAAGTTATATTTTTAACATAGTGGTAAAAAAAATACATTCAGCTTGTAATTACCAAAACATGTTACCAATATACAAAAAAGAGACGTACTTATATATGATCAAATTGACTTTCTAATTAACATTGACGAATTTTGCACGTTTTTTATGTATCATACGCTCTCTAATATATTACAAGGTTACACTAATAAGTCCGGTAACAAACTCATATACCTATTATACTGTATGATAGTATAATCTAAGATGACGTAAACTTTGTAACACTGGCCGAATGCAATCACTTGCAAGACACGCAGTGTTACTAATTTATGCGTATCGAAACTAGCGTGCAACAAATCATGCACATGCAGATGAAGAAAAACTTTGGTCTATTTTTTGGAGCGAGATAGTCTGACAGTCTATTATTTAATTTCATGGCTAATATAAGTAACACTTTTAAAATCGGCGATTGACCAGCTTGACTTGTCCATTGTATTATTGAATTTGAACACGATTGAATATTTCCAATCTTTTAAAGACGCGGGTGAGATAACCGTGTTATTATACTTATTTGGTATACTAGTTAAACATGCAAGATAACGCAAGTAGCACATGTTGGCGTAACCTTGAAATCTTAACACTTCGGACATTCCGAATATTAAGCCCAATCGCATCAAGCTTACGGATAGCTAAACAATAACATTGTACCTACCATTAAGATCGCGAGCGCGAAGTACTTAGTGAAGTCGTGAGCGCGCTAACACACGCACAGCCTGTTGGTAAACACCGCCCACTCTAGTATTCGATGTTCTGCTATTGACATTTCTCATGAAGGTTGCGGACCGAGTCGTGATTTTGCGTAACTCGCCTCAGCACGCTGTGTCTCGACACTGTCTTTTTATAACTAGTTGCCTCACTATCCGCGTTGGTGTAACACCAATGTTGCACGTTGCTCCACTGATTTCCTCGATATTGTGATCCTCTAAAATGGTTTTTGAAAGTGAGTCGGATTTGTATAAGGTTTTATTTGTGTATGTGAAACATTGTTTTGTGGGACATTTGTGTGGTTTGTGTCGTTTCTAGGGAATTGATCCCGGATGAATACAGTGTTTGTTTGATAACAGATAATAATATAAATGTCTTTATCAAATGACATATAAAAACAAATATTTAAGTTTATGTTAATAATGTTGCAGTTTAGAAAAATGTTTTCAAGTGAACAAAATTTATTTTCCAAAATGTGTAAGTGTAAATATTTACTTTTACTGTAATAATAAAAGAATAATATTGATTTAATAAAACATACATAAACTCACGCCTTATTCCCATTGGGGTTTGCCAGATTTAATAATATAACAAAAGAAAAATACCAGAATGTTAATCGATTTATTAAGGGGGCAGCAACAAACTTTTGAAGGCCAGACAGTACTTTAATGGTTTTTTTTTTGTATTTTAGTTCTTAGGCGGCAAGCTTTACAGCCCCAGGGCGCTGAATTTTGAAATACGCCTCTGACCGACCTACCATAAATAAAGATACATAATTTTATTCAAAATGCCATAAGGGGCGCCAAAATCCTTTTTTGCACACAGGCGTCAGTAGACCTTACGGGGGCCCTGATGGGGGACACCATAGCCTTAGATTGCCTAGGGCATCAAGTTGTCTTAATCCGTCACTGATCAGCAATAACTAAGTTGTAAAACATTTACTTACAGTAACGGCAGAGTTGGAAGAGAAAAAGCCAGACCGGCCGCCGGTCAAGACAGCGAACTCTATCTACCCCTCACTGACAAACAAGTATTCTGAGAAAACAGCATCCCTCAAGGAACTGACCACGTCTAAAATAAGGTACTATTTATCTTAAACTACAGTTCTTATCTCGCTAGAGATTAGAGTTAGCGCCGGTGACCTACTAAGATTTTGTTGGTAAACGAACCCAAACGATACGGATTAGGGCATTTAATTTGCTTTGCCGAAATGTATCAAAGTTCCTTTAGAGGTTCTTTCAGTATAATGTTCATGCTACTCGTATATTAAGTTCCTGTGTTTTGCTTTTACTCTGTATGCGACGTGCGAAAGTGTAAGCGTAATGTAAATATCCTTTAAATCTAAAATACAACTATCTCTTAAAGGATTTGGGTCTAGTTTTTCGTGATAACCACAATAATATTACTCGTACCTAGATAAAAAAAATACTAATAGTACACAGTATTTTCAATTTCAAAATCATAGTACATTTTACTTTACGTTTACGTCGCACACTCGTGCTAACGTCTCAGATTTTAAAATGTCTCCTTTGAACTCTCTATTGTGTCTTATATAAATATGCTAATCACAACAATATAGAAAAAAAAACTTGAATCATTCTTTGATTTCGAATACAATCATTTGAAGTGGGCCGAAGACTAACGGGTTGACCAATAAACTCTTAAAAGGAATTCATCGTAAAACACGTCGTTTTAGGTGTGTTTATGAAGTTTCTTTTACGACATTTTTTATGTTTCCAGCGTGAACAAGGAAAACACAATCAGTAAGGAGGCAAGTTCACAAAGTACAGTCACAGTCACAAATAAGAGTGAATCGGAGAAGATTATTCATAGTGAAACAGTCAACGATGGATCCTTGGATCAGGTATGGATATTGCATTTATTTGCATACCTAAATCGATTGCGAATGTATAGTATTTGCATCCTAAGATACATGATTGCATTGGGAAAGTAAACAGTGATGTTCTTGACAGTACTTTCATATTTAAATAATAATAATATTCCACAAGTATCACACAACGCCATCTAGTCCCAATCTAAGCAGGGATTGTGTTACGGTGGACAACTGATAAACATATTTATATTATTTCTAAATACATAAAAATTATAGATAAATTACATCTAGAACACAGAACAAATGATCATGTTCATCACAAACATTTGTCCTGGGTGGGAATCGAACCCTCCGGCATAGCAGTATTTATTTCCACATCAAGGAAACTAGGCTTCTGATAACCCTATAAGCTTCTGTAAGTTTTATAAAACCCACCATTGACGGACCAATGTGCTTAAAATTATCTAAGCTGATAAATAAATCCGTATTCATCAATTAAAATATTCCGAATCGTGTTGTGCCGATTTGTGCAGTCCTTGAATAGCTAAATAGCTGTTGTCTTTTGCTCCCAAAGTCCCAATTCTAATCAAACTTGTATTTTAGTAATGTGTTTAAATACAAGTATATGCATTACAAGTAATACACATTAGTAGATAACGTGAATATAGGACGAGTTGTAGTGTCCGAGCTATTACTTATTAGTAACTAGCTGTTCCCTGCGACTTCACCCGCTGCTGGTCTCTTGTTGATCGTAGCGTGATATTATATAGCTTATAGCCCATATTCCTCTTTAAATGCAAAATCGAAAACATATTCTTGTGTTGGATAACTCCAACACAACAATATGTTTTCGATTCAAACGACTAGCTCCTGAGATCAGAACGTTCAGCCAAATAAACCTTTCAGCTTTATAATATTAGTTGATATGTGCATTTCTGGGAAGAAAGCTCAACCTACAGTACACCTTCATTTCGAACGTCCCATATAATAAGGGGCGAGCCATTTGTAGCGAAATAATGTATTAATATGTTCTGTATGTATTTCAGGTGAAGAAACCTCCAGTGCCATTGAAGAAGAGTCCCACGCCCACGTCAGGAGTGGGCGGTTTATTCAGCGGGCTCAAGAATAAAATGTTATCGTCGACAGACAAGTAAGTTATTCCGTAAACTTTCAATTAGCCAGCGTGGGCTGGCCGTGTTAGCACTACCTTGCGTGTTGGTAATGTTAAAATTAGCTTAGGCAAGCAATGCTTCGTCAAAAGACAAATTACTCTTATCCCAGAATTCTGGAGGTGTTTCCCCCAATAGTGTGAACATTATGGAATACACTGATTCTATGCTGTCCTTTGATAAAAAAGACTCGAAATCTCCAACCCTTATCCAAATATGTGTAAGCTGAAACATATTAATGAGCAGACTTCCGAAAAAAGATTGTTTTGGGCCACCAATATGCCATACAGTTCACAGTTTTAATCTTTTTAAGTTTATGTTCGCTCATGGATCCTCAAGAAGATTTATTTTTAAATAACTATGTTCTATTTTCAGAGAGAAGTCGTCATCAACAACAGTATCGAGCGGCAGCAGTAGCGGCGGCGAGTGGGACCGACCGGACGGCGCCGCGCCTAGTAAGACGACAGTAGTCAACAGTACTGCCAACAACACCAACACATTCGACCATATCGAGCGGAACTCCTTACTCAATGACCCGAGAGCTGGCAGGTAAGAACAGAAAGCAGAACTAGGTATTTATGTAAAGCCCTGTTAAATACCAGTCATCATCATCATCAGCTTTTAAATGTTCCTACTGTTGGGACACAGACCTCTCCGTGAGAGGGAGTGGGCCATAATCCACCACGCGGGCCCAGTCAGACAGCAGATGGCAGATGTCACACAGTGACATCTGCCATCATCATCTGCTGTCATGTTAGACATCTTAAAATTTTTGGTTCTAAGATGTGCCGGTTTCTCACGATGTTTTCTTTCACCGTTTCGAGAACGGTGGTGATGAAATAAATTACACAAAGTAATGCGCCTGGTTGGGTTACTACACTAATATGATGAAAATACTGACCATAAAGACTCCATAAAATAATACCGGGTATGCTACCTATTATGTGCCTTGCACTAATAGCCAGCCCCCACCAACGGCATTTCCTGTCCAAGAAACACTGCGTTCAAATGTCTGTATTATGGGATATGCCATCCCGAAATCCAGACTAATGATGAACCAGTATCAACATAATTTGTTAATTCAAAACATGATTGTTAAAGTGTAAATTGCATCACACGGCGTCTTCCATGCCATGTGTGAACAAGGAACGCAAGATGCCGTTGCGATATGACTATCTCTACGAATACATCGTTCGCTAAGCATGGATATCGCCTCATTCGAACCTACACCTTTAACTGTTATCTTGTTGAAACTAATTTTGTTGCTTTTTCTAATGAATCTATGATTCTGTGGTTTACCATACAAAAACTTACGAATATTTTTGTGTTATTACAGAGTAAAAGCACCTCGGCGCCGGCCGCCTAGTCAAGCACTCCGCGAAGACACCCCACAACTAATAGGATTAAGTAACGGACACGAAGGTAAACTTGCTTTTAAAACCTACCACATTTCAAAGGCCGTGTCATTCACTGTATAAAGGTTGATTTTCTTCGGCAAAATAGAATTTATGTATATTTCCCCCAATTTTACAAAATTGTGTGTAGCTACATTTAATGTTTATTGCTATTTTATAATAACCACTGATTACCGAGTGGTTATAGTCTGACACAGGTCCCGCTCGTAAACCTTGACAAGTTTATGATATTGTATACTTAAAACACACGGCACTAATTTAGTCAAACAGCCTCGAAGTGTTCATTTAAAAATAATGTACATATTTCCAAACGTCATTTACATGTTAAATAACTTCCAATAAGATATCATAATTTCATTAGACTTACACCCGAAACTATTTTATCGTTCTTATTTTAGGATTCTTGACCAACTTATAAATCAAAGTAACATCTAACCTAAGATAAACTTGCCACCCAACATGTATGAAGCGTGGTCACTTATCTCTTTTATGAATGGAATTCTAACTGACCCAGATTGCTCTGCTATGTAACCTACTTGTAATCGCTAAATCTTATTGAAACATTCCCGCTTTTGAAATATCGGGCGCATGTCATGGGTTTCCAAAGAAAAAAGACTGATATTCTCTTCCGGTGTGGATACCCAAAGCGGGAGGCCCCATTTGATGTTATTGCCATCCGAAAAAATCATTGCAAATAAAATACACATCCGCGTTACTAAAAAGTTGTACAGTAGGCGCACTTCCTTTTTCTTCTTAAAAAGTATAACTTGATTAAGCATTTTTGACGAAATAATAAAGTTAAAACCATTTATTAAATGAAGATCAAAATTGACGTAACTTTTGCATGTTATATCAAACAGCTGAAAGCAAACAGATGATGCGTGCTCAATGCTTTTGTTTTCATCTGGCTTGTTAAAAGTGTTCCGCTTGACTCCGCTCCGATAGACAGGCGTCTTAATAATTGATTGTCTTTGGTAACCTTGGCCTTGTCCACACAATGCACATAGAATAGCCAATAAGTACCAGTGGATACAATACCTTGTTTAGTATGTAACTTTTTATTTCAGAATAGGTAGATCTTTATCTTAACATAGTATAATAAACACGCCTCAGTATGTTTATACGCACATAGCTTTCGATCGCCTGCACAAAAATAGATGATTCTTTTTTTTTAATTGGTTAAGTAAGATATTGTTAGAAAATCCAATGGGTGGGTCGTTTGAAACTATGTAAAGCCGGGGCGGGCTGCTAGTCGTGTATAAAATAGTATCTTATGAATATGAACCTTAATAACTATTATACCTATTTGTTTCTTTTTTATTTCTAAGAATATTTGCCGTAATACAATCTAACCTATTACTTTATCACCTAACATTGAAATAAACCGTATTGATAACAGTTAATTCCTTGTTATCAATCGACCCGCTGTTTAATTTAATTCGTATTATCAGTTAAAAAATGTTGACGTTGAGTACAAATATGCATAGATTAAAAAAAAAAAAAAACATAATTTCGGAGCTCATAACAACTCGTGATTGTATTATTGCTAAAATATTTTCTTCAAAAAACTGTGGTCGGAATAAAAATAATGCAAAACGAGTTACGGTTAGGCCAACTTTGTAAGTACCCTCTTTAGTTTTGCCATTCGTACAAATACAATCCCCATTTTTATACCTCCTTCATAATTTCAACACTTACTAGAATTGCAGGTATCTGAGTCATCGAATTCATCTTTTACTTACAGCCGAAAAACCACCAGAGAAAGCGGTACGAACAGAATATACTGAAGCGACGGAGGAAATTAAACCTCGGACACGTGAATGGGAGAAACATAAGGCGCCATGGATGGAAGAACTAAAGCTGAATCAGGCTAAGAAGACCAGCTTCATCGCGGACGGCAAGTCGCGTCTGTCGGGACCTGAACTGGGCGCGGCTAGCAAGGCGGCCAGCGGTAGTACGGACAGGTACGTTTTGTATATTACGACTTATGTTTTTAAAAACTTACACCCATATTCAAAGTCGAAACATCATTATTTCCTCCACTTGGGACTTGTTTTTTCGTATGGTTTCCACCAGTGGGTGAAATGATACAAGAGAAAGTTTTAGGTGTAATAATAATTATTAAGGTTTAGCTTAAATTAGCTGGAATATTATAATAAACGTCAAAGAAATAATCTGAGTGGTTAATTCATTACAGAATTAAAAAAATAGTCCATTTAGACAGAATAGTTTGAATAATAACTTTATCACTTTTAGTTTACTTTTTTTATTTACTTATATTTATAACTTATTTTTATTTCTTCGTTTCAGAATCCTAGACGTTGGTCTAGAAGAAAAGAGAGCAACTCATTCTATGGAAATGTCTAAGAGCACGTCATCGATCAGTAGTCGAATGTCAGTAGTGGAGAGCTTTGAGGAGGTAATGTACTCACAGTTAGTAATTTTTTTAACGTAACTATTTGTGAATGTACTATATTAAAATGACTTTTCTGTTCATAGACGACAAAAGTTCGTCATTCGTTGGACTCAAAGAAGGACGCTACGCCTGCACCGCGCGATACCGAGACGCACGCCGTCAAGCCAGTACAATCACCCACCGCTGCAGGTATACTACATTACTGTCTTGATTGTTTAAAATTTAAAAAAGTATTCGTTGTGTAAAATTGACTCTATAATGTTACTTCTTGGTAGGTCGTACGATCATGTCAATGCTGGACGAGATAAAGAAGCCCCACGCGCCTCCCCCGCCCACGAGCGCTCCCCCCGCCCCCCCCACGGCGGCCCCCCCTCCTGGAGCCTCCTCCGCCGCCCCCCCCGCTCCCCCTACGACGGCCCCCCCCGCGGTCCCCACCTCCCCCATCCCTCACTCCGCCACGTTGCTATCAGCGACCATCCTGTCCTCTCACATCGTCCCCGACAAGACCTCGAGCGTCAAACCTGACAAATCCCCCGCCGCCTCAGAAGTCACCGCACTCACCAGACAGACCAGCAAAACGAGCACCATCGAGAGACTAGAGAAGTCACTAGAGAAAGTATCTACGAATACCGTCAGCGTGGACAAACCCAGCGCGGGCACGCTGGAGAGGCGAAAGCATTCCCTCAAAACGGAAAAGGTCGAATCAAACGACGCGTTGATTACGCAGCTCAATAATAGGGTAAGTTGTCAAACAATAAAATAAATGACTGAAAAAATCTAATTACTCGCATCAGATTATCAAAAAATATTTGACCCGTATTTTTCTTTCGTTACATAAACTAAAATGGGGATGGCAACTGGGGAACTAATGGCGCTAGTACAGCTTGTTCCAAGCATCTTCATTGGTTCAAAACTTCAAATCTTATAGGTACTTCAAAATAGTACTACCTCATCGGTCGGCTTATGACTTAGCTATGGTGGCGCCATCTACAATGTCTTTGCGTTGCCAACCCCATTGACGAAGAAAAATTAGCAAAACACCACATCAAGCAAATACAGTTTTTACTTGTTTCTGACGTCACGAACCCCCCTCCTAGAATTTTGATGTGTTATATCTTTGTAAACATGCATTGGTTTAACAAAAGAAGAAAAATTGTCCAGTGTGTTTCGAAACTAGCAGACGAACTAATTAAATTTGCAATTATTGATGCTGTCAAATTGCCTATTTTTTATGATAAAAATAGTAATATTTAATAACTAAAATCTAAATTTAATTTACAGATAATGAATTTGGAGAAGCTCATAGAAGTACAAAACACAGTTTTCAACACGGCCATCGAGGATTTAAAAGCGAAGCTGAGTCAAGAGAGTGAGAAGCGGCAGGCGCTGCAGGCCGAGCTAGAGAAACTAGCGCACTGTGTGACGCAGGTGTAGCCAGCGGAGCGGCCGTCTGCGAGCGCGGCCGGGCGAGCCAGGGAATACTCTAGCTATGTTCATTTCTAGTTAGAACCAAACGTTAAGTGCCGTGAGATCCACTGAACGCGGTTTTAAAAAGAACGGGGACGCTTTTTGAAAAATTATACAAACATCGAGGTGGAAATTAACAGTACTCATAAGTTGTTGCTGATAAATCAGTGCTTCAAGTGATTTTATACGAGTTTATTTAAAAACCGCGTTCATGGTGTTACAGGGCAGTGTTTCTAGTTAGGCCCAAACGTAAAAGACTTCTGCTTAATCGTTAAGTGCTAGTTCGCGGGTGCGCTCACTTTTAATTTCGCGACCGGTTCTACAGTTTATCGAGACAGCCTGTTGAGTAGGCTACTTTATCTTCAGATAGATTTATTTTTTGTAAGTCAATGCTTGTAAGTTTTTACAATATTCATGATGGTGTATAATTATTTTTCAATGATTTTGATCATTGACTTTGGCGATGCTACGTGGCACGCTTAGTGATCGAGGTACTTATTTAGTCAGTTTTGTTGTATTTCTCATTTTTTAACCGTCACTAATAACCTTAGTGTCTTAAGTATAACTTTTATATCGTGTATATCAAAACCAGAAGAGGGTAACTACTTGTACCTAAATTATTCAATATTTGTATATTCTTTATCAATGCTGTCGTAGGCTCTATTATATTATTGCCTATTTTGTTGTTTTCAGTGATGTATCGTTTTAAAGTTATAGAAGTATAAGTGAATGCGTCATTTAAAGTATTTTTGTTATTTTCAGTAATAAGTGCTTTCGTCAGGTGAGCGTAGATTATAGTAGCGTCGTGTACGTTAACAAAATTTTGTGCCATTTTATTTGATCGATGCACATGATAACGTTATAACTGGAAGCGTTGTTTTTATGTGTAATACAAAATTAAGTAACATGTGATGCAAGTAGATTACGTCAGTTTAATATTTTGTGATTAACACATTCCATTTTGACTTGTATAGTGTAGTATGTACGTAATATCGATTCTTTGGGCGCATTATATTAACCAAAGCTTCATTTGGAACGGCATTAACACAATGAAATATTGACGCATAATATATTTTATCGAGATCAATATTTTTTATGTAACAGTTAATATATTTTTGTACTTGTACAGAGATTGTTTACGTTTTATTTAGACACCGTGTGTACCTTTTTGTAAGACATATCTCGATACATATTTATTTCAGAATTAATTAAAAAACGATTTCTGATCAATAATCTCTTGAAAACGAGTAAACACTAATTCAAGTATAATAAAATTATTATTTGTGAAAATTTAAACCCAGGTTGTGTTTGGCCATCCATTGTATACTTCAAGTTGGCAATTAAATTATTCAAATAGATATATAATATTACAATTGAATCATGGCAACTGATTAATATAGTTGTTAATTAATAAGTAAATGCTTAGTATTATTCTAGAGGTTGTAGTTTTAGGCTACTATGTGATAGACGATGCCTAATTAAGAGCAAACAAGTCAACATTTTTTCCATAGAAACTTGTTTGGGGTTTTACTCCACTATTTGACAAAGTATATCCAAAGTTAAACATGGTATCGTTTTGTCTCCTTATAAATTTTGTCGGTACGGAAGCAGAATTGTAAAATATGAAACCATTAAAAAGTTACGAGCTCCTAAAGATTCATTATTTTTTGCTAATTTTAACACAACTTTGGGCGTAAATTTGAAATAAAAGAAGCATCAATTTCCAAAACGAAGCCTGTACCGACACAGCAAATTTATCGAAGAATTTAGTAAATGTTTCTTGAAATTGATTGATGCAGTGGTTGTTTCATAAAACCCCAAATTCCAAAGGCCTTTTTGTATTTTATCACGTGCGCCTTTTACTCGTGAAATATCGTGCATCTCACTGAATAGTTGCCTTCGGTGCGGTGCGGGAGGGTGACGCGCACGCACACATGCATACTATGAATAGACATGGCGCCGCGCCCGGCTGTCTCCGTATGACGTGTACGTTGACAACCTATAATATCTATGGTTTACGATAATACTCTTTTGAACCTGGCTTGAATTTTGGATTTTGATTAAGCCGATATTACACAGGTCAATTTCGGTTCAATATTGCTTTCCATTCCATTGCTTCAATGGCATTGACGCATCTAAACACATTTCGATTTGATTGTCTAATATCATTGAAAGTTTAGATTTTTGATTGCCTTTCAATGGAATGGAACCAATATTGATCAATCGAAATGTCGGTTAAAACATGTAAACACGAACATTGAACAATGACCAATCCGCGAACGGCAGCGAAGGAATCGGACGTATAGGATTGTGTAGTTTCTAGCGTGCGCTAATGTTTATAGTTTTAAAAATGGTTTTTGAGTGGCGTGACAATCATGTTCCTCATTTTCTGGAACTTTTTCAAAAATATGAGTGTTTGTGGAATACAAAATCCAACTATAATACTTGTGACGCTCCTATGGTCGCTCTTCGCTAATTCCACGGACGTACCCACCAACGCCGAGTTTTTTTATTTAGCAGTTTAGCTCATTCATTAAATACACTGACACACAGAGCAGTGGTGGCCCAGTGGTATCGGCCCCGACTTACGAGTTGTAGGTCGTGGGTTCGAATCCCGGCAGGCGCATTACTTTGTGTAATTTATTTCATCACCACTGCTCTCAAAACGGTGAAGGAAAACATCGTGAGGAAACCGGCATGTCCTAGAACCAAAAACTCGAAGACATGTGACATCCACCAATCCGCACTGGGCCCGCGTGGTGGATTATGGCCCACCCCCTCTTACAGAGAGGAGGCCTGTGTCCCAGCAGTGGGAACATTAATAGGCTGATGATGATTAAATACAAATAAGGGAAACACCTGCACGCACGACTTGACGACGCGACATCGCTAGGCAAATGAACATTGAATGTCTTGTTGACTGTTTTGTTTGTAAATAGGAAATATGTGCAATGTTCAATGCTTTTCAACGGAATTGCTGTCAATTTAATTGAACCGTGTAATACCGCCTTTAGACTTACTTTATCTGTTTGACTTGAAATTGTTTGGACTCTGAATTATTATAAATTGGAAATATTGGAATAGCTTTGAATGGATTTTAGTGATAAGATTGTGTTGGTTCATTGTAGAACACTTGTAAACAAATTAAAATCAACATTGGGTAAGTCATATATTTTGTTACAACTAATCTCTAGGTACTTACATACTCGTATTTGATGATCTTTTATGACGTGGTAAAATCTAGTAATATAGTTCAATGGGTATAAAATCATCAAGTGAGATCTACCACCCGGGCAGGGACTGACAGTCTTTTACTAATCAAAATCCACGATACTGCGAAGATCGCCCGGAGGACACGGTGGAGCATACGGTGCAAGACTGCCCAGCTTGGGCGAAGCACCGACGTGTCCTCACGGCTGCGATAGGCGGAGACCTCTCGCGCCCGGCATTGGTTGCGGCCATGCTGCGGGGCGAGACGGAGTGGGAAGCGGTCAGCTCCTTCTGCGAGGCAGTAATGCTCGTAAAGGAGGAGGCAGGCCGCGAGCGAGAGAGGACAGCGTCCTCCCTCCGCCCCAGCCGCAGTGGAAGGCGCCCACGGCGACGAACGTCGCTCGATGATCTCCGGCCACCGTAGGCGCGGACATGCGAGTAGCGAGTAAAGGGCAACTCGCTGCCCGACCAAGGACCATGCCCGGGGTTGTGTCCCACGCGCGCCTCAAAGAGCGTCAGCATAATGACGGGGCCCCCCTCTCAGAGGGCCAAAGCCTGCCGGGGTCGCGGGATTATTCCCTTACCGTAACCCCGGAACATAACAGGCTATGAAGGACACCGTGGATTTTAGTCAGTAGAAGTCTGACAGTCCCTCCCGCCCTGCCCGGGGTTGGAGGACTCATTTGATGATTTTACTACGCTAAAAAAAAAAAAAACAAAATCCACGATGTCCTTCAATAGCACTTTACGTTCCGGGGTCACTGTTACCTAATAAGACTGTCCCGCGGGGGCGGGCAGCGAAGCCGAGTTCGGCTGTAGGAACACCAAGGCGATATAAATAAGTCTCCACCGTAAGGATTATTTTGAGTTTATATTTAAAAAAAAATGATTTTGTTGGTGCGTAGTTTTGCTTGATAATTTAACCCTGAATCCATGTTTAGATCAACACGAAACGCATTGACATCGATTGATGATTGACATGTTAATGTAAACGAAGAACAGTTTAATTTCACGAAAGCTGGAGGAAGTCTGTAGTCAGCTGAATCAAGCCATAGTTCAAATGCTTCAGAAGGCAGTTCTCCTGGTCACAGCGCGTATTGTTAGAAGGTTTGTCTGTCTCCGATGTTGATGGGATAGCTATTTTTCTTTGTTTTTATACATAGTTTAATAAAACTGTTTAAAAATTTAAAGAATAAAATATAATTCAAAGCCCAAAAATGTGTTCATACTTTTTATTTTAAGTTTAATAAATAATCAACAAATATTTACGAAACAGTTTATTTTATTTGTTTTATTCAATAAATATAGTTATCTTAGCCGTATCCGGTAATAGCGATCCAGGTACTAATTTTCTTCTGTTTCTGTAAATAAAAATAAGTAATGCAAAGAACTTTCAGTAATCAACTTAGGTACAACCCTTGTAGCAATCTGCATTACTCGCTCTACGTTTTATAAACATGTTAAAAAAAACGTTTCATGACACACATGTCATTTATGTCACAATGTCATGTGATGACGGCGAGGCGGACGGTGTATGCATCGTGTAACTTCGTTTTTATTCGGAATGGATCGGAGCGCTTTATGTGTGGGTGCAAAGCAGACGTGCGTAAGGACTAGCGTCTAACTGCTCATCACTGATACTATCTCTTTCGGGCACGATGACAGGTGAAACAACATGCTTTATGGCCCCGCCTGTCAGTGAGTTCGTGTTCGCACAAAGAGCCACCTTAACGGTATGTTTTAAACTAACTTTGTAAACGTTCCAATGGCTTTAATCATGCACAAATTGAGTCACACAAACATTTTATAGGATTTTTTATTTGATGAGATTTCATTTCGACCTAAAACTTTATTTAAGAGACAAATCAAGGCATTTTTGTTACTAAAACATATTTTAAGTGAAGCTGAATTCTAAAAACTTAAATCTTTCTGTCCTTTAGTCCAAGATCACCGCGATGTTAATGTTATTGTAACTTTGAAATTAATACAACGTATTTTTAATAAGTAGCTAGAATGATTATAGTCGTTCACATACAGCTTGTATATGAAACGTGACATCCGTGTTGTATTATTTTTTACGGGGTTGTACCTGAGATTTTTATAGACTGCAGATGTATATTGATAAACTTACGTAAATAATGATCAGGTAGTCAATTCGACGTGACATTGAGAAAGCTTCGCGATATTAAAATTATCATTGACATAAGAAGTAATCTTGGGTGGGTATTGTTGCATTTGTATGTACACAAGTTGCATTTCTAAAACTAATTTAAGTCGAATTTAAATTGTAACTTAATATATTTTTGTTCGTAGCAGATGTTCACTATTCAGCTTGTAAATTGGGCCCTGGCAAAAAGGAGAGATGTACTATAAGATTGTAATAAGATTGCAAAGCGAAAGTTGACTTTTTTCGTACAATGTCGAAGTAGGTGCGTGGAGGTAAACATCAAATTCAGGTGCATGTATATGAATGACGTTAGCCCACTTCTTGTTGCTTCTCATAAATCACCAAGCTAATTATTATCTTTCGTTAGCAGCAGTCTCTGAGCCAATCGCAATTGCATTTAATCAAACATGTAAATAAATATAAATACATAACTAGTTATTTTTAAAATGTTGTACATAAAAGCTTGGTGAAAAGTACATAACAATAATATTATAACGGTTTATATGATAAACCCTAGATAACATTGTATGATATAGGACAATTTTTGATGTAATTTTTAGTACTTAATTTATTTTTATGTATGCTATACTTCCGACGATGCATTCCTACGATTTAAACAATTCAAAATATTCATATGATTAATAAAATTAAATAATAAACTATGTTTATGGATAAACCAGTTATTTTTGTTTTTCTCATTAAGTATACCCTTTAGAATGCAGTGACGAAACATGGACTTTTTAATGACACTTAATAGTTGCAGGAGAAAGTGTTAACAGATGCTAATGAATGACAAATCGATTAAAACCAGTTTCATTGTCATAGCTGTGTAATTGGCACCACTTAATAAATTGACATAAATATTAATGTTTAAATACTAGTTTTATACTCTAGCCGCGAGCGGCAATAAACGATTCTGCTTTCTGCATTCAAGGTTAGAGAACAGTGGACGAAAATGGCACACATGCCTACTCGGTTTTGATTTTATTACATCATGGAAGTACGAATCTCAGCATTATAATAACTCTCAAAAGAATAAAGGACCTGTTAAATAGACAGTGTGGCCTTTTTTGTGTTGTACGTTATACATAGAGCGAATCAGAGACAAAGTAAGAGCCACACCCGACGGTTGTGTATATTTACAAATTCTTAAAAAAGAGAGCACTGTACGCTAAATTGTCCCCTCGAGCCAGATTAAACCTTTTTTCTCATTCCTTCCACAGATAATTTTGGCACTTTTAACGACAACATCGAGATATAGCATACTTACCCCTTTTCTCTCAACATAATAATAATAAATAACTCTTCAGAAATCAAACCCTGTAAACTATGTAATTTGAGAGAATGGAGATTGGAATGTGTGTTAATGACTGAAACGAATTCTTTGGTGTGCCACAATATTTTTATATTAATATTTACATCAATAAATTCGTAATGGCATGGTGCATATTCTTTTATTACATATTCGATTAATTTAGAGAAGGCACGTTTATTTACAAAAAAAAAACTGCAGGTATCTGCAAATCTTTTTAAACATTATGTGGTATGCAACTTCCTATGCTTTTTTTTAACATATTGTATGAATTCTTTCACCCGGATGGACACACTTCCTTCCTATAACAAATACTTATTCCTTATAATATAATCTTCAGTTAATTGTATGACTTAAACCTATTAGCACTTTTTGAATGAATGTTTATATAAATGCGGTCATAAGTCGCTATTTACAATGAATCTGTTGCCTTCTGAATGTTTGCCAGTGTACTTGTAGCTGCATTTTCCGTAGGCACCTGTAAAAGAAAAAAAAAACTATTTTATAAAATAAAGAATGCCATGTTGCTAAACAACTAAGTGTTATCATCTGCCTAGCCTTTTTCCAACTATGGGGTCGGCTTCCAGTCGAACCAGATGTAGCTGAATATCGGTATTTTACATGGAGCGACTGCCTATCGGACCTCCATAACCCTGTAACTGGGTAATACGATACCGCATGGTAAAACTGGTTGTCAGACTTTTAGAGCTTTTGACTAATAGTCTAAGAGCTACTGAACCCTGCAAGTAACGGTCTTCCTGTAAGGTTGGAAATTTGTACACGTAATATTTATAGCATGCTAAGAGCAATAGCGACGACCTGGCAGGCGTCAGCCGTGCACATCATTAGACAATTAAATTTTCAAAGTGCAAAAAAATAAATAAAAAAAAAATTTTTCCTGTAAGTTTAAAAATTTTACAGGACGTAGTTTATTTATTGTAAATCTTGGAAAAAAAAATTACAGGCGATTACAAGGTGCACAAGTATGTGACAGGCGAATTGAAAGTGCAAAGTTGATGAGGAAAAATAAACTTTCTCCTGTAAGATCAAAATTATCTCGCGTTTTGCTAAACTGATTTTGATGCCGTTTTCAGAAAAGTGTGCGTTACATTCTGAGAAAGGTTTTAATATACAGGATGAATTTTTCAACTGGGCGTGGATGGCTATCTCCGAAACAATGAGTAATATCGAAAAACGTTGAAAGGTATCTCGAGGCCGATTTTGACGAAAATAAAACTGCATCGTTGGATTTTAGAAAAATCAATAATCCTGGCCAGGAATCGAACCCGCTGATTTTGGAAAAAAAATCACAGCCTGTATTATTACACCATTCGATAGTGTTGCTAATAAGGATCAAATTCTGGGAAGTAATCATATACGGCAAATTTAGGAAAACGTATAATTGAAAAAAAACTGATGAATGTTCAAGACGATAACTGTATTCGGAACATAAGTTAACCGTTTCTTCTTTGAAATAACGCTTATGTTTGTTCAACTCAATAATTTCGCATTGCTGAATACACTGGAATTGTTGAGACATCAAATCCACTGAATTATTGAAAACAATTATAAATAAATTATGGCTCAGTAGAACATAGTAACATAGAAATATAACAATTTCATGAAAATCTGCTATTTCTTTAAGTTTGCCTTATATGATCACTTCCCAGAATTTGATCCTTATCAGCAACACTATCGAATGGTGTAATAATACAGGCTGTGATTTTTTTTTCAAAATCAGCGGGTTCGATTCCTGGCCAGGATTATTGATTTTTCTAAAATCCAACGATGCAGTTTTATTTTCGTCAAAATCGGCCTCGAGATTCCTTTCAACGTTTTTCGATATTATTAATTTTTTCGGAGATAGCCATCCACGCCCACTTGAAAAATTCACCCTGTATATTAAAACCTTTCTCGGAATGTAACGCACACTTTTCTGAAAACAGCATAAAAATCAGTTTAGCCAAAGTTTATTTTTCCTCATCAACTTTGCACTTTTAAATTCGCCTGTCACATACTTGTGCACCTTGTAATCGCCTGTCATTTTTTTTCCAAGATTTACAATAAATAAACTACATCCTGTTAATTTTTTAAGCTTACAGGAACAAGTTTTTTTTTTTTTTGCACTTTGAAAATTAAATTGTCTAATGATGTGCACGGCTGACGCCTGCCAGGTCGTCGCTATTGCTCTTAGCATGCTATAAATATTACGTGTACAAATTTCCAACCTTACAGGAAGACCGTTACTTGCAGGGTTCAGTAGCTCTCCAGCTATAATAGCAACGAGTAACGACTGTCAAAAATCTACAAATGACAGCTGGGACCAATAGCTTTACAATGCTTTCCGAGGCACGGAGGAAATCCACTATGGTCACCCATCCACAGACCAGCCTCGGCATGCGTGTCTTAACCCGGAAGATCAATCATAACTAAGTATGTGGATGGCAAAATTATTCTTTCTGTGTGACGTGTGTTTTGTATTAGCCAATGAGGCTGATCCTCAGCCGACTTCTATTAGTTTTCTAGCGATATGGTAGCAAGCTAGCAAGCACCTTTGCACAGGCACGGTCAAGATATGCTAACTGCTGTCCTATTCTGACCAGTCCTGTGCGAAAGTCTCCTCTATTCTTTTCGTTGTTTATGATCGCTCGCCTTAATCCATCTTACTGTCCTGTTATCATGACAAAATGAGTTGAAGTTAGTGTCCATAAGCTTTCAACCAGTATTTTGCGGAATTTCCTCAAAATGCTGATCGACAGAGGATACCGGCTTTTCACCCCAGAAGTGTAAACGTTAATCCTTATACACAGTTTAAGCAGTGCATAACTGCATACCTCTATGCTTGCCTAACGCGCCTAAGTCCACAGGCAGGGGTCGAACTGGTGGTCCTCTAGGCTGTAGTGACGGTGTGACGGGCGCATCATGTTCATCAACCGGCGGCCTGCGTACGCGCATGAACTGGCCACGTGTCGCCGCTTCCTTTCTCTCCGCTGAAGACACGCGACGGGAATCCAGAAACCGCAGGTTCGGGAGCATATATATAACAAAATATCTGGAAGCCAAAATGTGCAACTTGAATAGGTACCTACTAGATATTGTCGATCTTGTTCAACAATGTTGTGGGGTTACAACTATTTATCAGTTTTTCTTATCTCAATGTTTATAAAATGGTAATATTATGTGTGAATATGGTAAATAGTAGGCAAAAGAATGAATGAAATATGCAAACCCAAATTAAAAATAATTATTCTCGTCAGATTATTTCAAAACGTAGTAGGTAGGTATCGATCACTTCATTAATATAATTAATGATGTCGTTAGTTAATGTTTAACTGGTTCAGAATGATTATTTCAATCGGTTCTCTTTGCAAAAAAAATTAAAATATTTTTGAAAGCCTGATTTATCTAGCCTAATAAACATATTTCGGAATTTGGTAATTATTCATGTACAATCGACCCAGTGGAATTATGACCCACCATAAGGTTATTTTCCTACAGACATTCAAATACAATTAGGTCCACATTCGCGTAAACATTCATATCCATGGTAACGACTTTGATCTTTGTCAATTTGACGGATTCAAACGATTTGTTGTCAAAATGGGTCATGATTCCACTTTGTCGATTGTACATACACTGATTTCATACAGCGAAAGAATAAAGAGGATATGCCTCAAATCCCGTAATTATTTATAAAGAGCATAAAAAATCCGTAAATTTTAAATAAATAAGTTATTTGCTTTTACATAATTTATTTGTCTTATCTATGATCTATCTCTGATATTATTATTATTTATTTGTTATGCTGTTTTGCACACGAGATTGTCTGTCTCTGATTAATATCAACATTTCGATGCAAGTACCAAAATAACTCTACCTTATTCCGACCTCTGCTAATAAGTCAAAATTCAAATAAAATAGAAAACAAATTAATACTGATTTGAAATAAGGGGCATTTCACGTGAAGCGGACAGGGAAAAAAAAGTGAGGTTCTGGAAATCGCTCATATTCGGCACATTTACACTTCTAGTAGGTATGCATGTGAACACAAAATATTTTTTTTGTATAACGAATATTTCAGAAGTTATGGGTTTCTGAAGAATTGTCGTAATTGTAATTTCAATTTTTTGAAAGTAGTTTTTCGAATTTAACAAATTAACAATAAAATAATTAATGAAGCGATACGTATTAGAAAAGTGCTGTTATTTTTAACAATAAAATAAAATTTTGAAAAATATATTTTTTTCGTGTCCAAAACCGGAAGTAAAGTTTTCAAACCTAAATTTCAGTAACTTCGACCATTTTTATTTTCATTTTTGTTTCTTCCAAATATAGTTTAGAGTATATTAAAAATACCATAAAACTCTCAGAATGGGATCTCTATTAGTTTAGGAGTTAGAGTGATTAATGTACATACGTGTCGCAATGGGCCTGATATCTGGCGCTAGCTTAGATCGGTTGGCGTGCGCCAAACAACATGTCTTGTATAATTGCTGTGATATAATAATTATAAGATAATATAACAACATTGTAACAACACAAGAACTGGTTTATTTTGTAATTTTTAACCGACTTAAAAAAAATAGGTTCTCAGTTCGACCTGTATGTTTCTATGTACGTTTGTCCGCGATTATCTCACGTTTGGCAGAACGGAATTTGATGCGGTTTTCAGGAAAGTGTTCATTACATTCTAGAAAAGGTTTTAGTATATAACACTTATAGATATCCCGTGACGTTGCCCACTTGGATCCGTTTATGCTCACTTGGATTGTAGATTTTCAGACACGATTGCATGTTTGTCCGCGATTATCTCGCGTTTGGCTGAACTGATTTTAATGCGGTTTTCAAAAAAGTGTTCGTTACATTCTGGGGAAGGTTTAAGTATATAACAATAATGGATATCTCGTGAAGTTGACCGCATAGATTCGTTTTTGTTGCTTACTAGGATTGTAGATTTTCAAAGGCGCCGATTATTATGATGATTTTTGTTAAATATAAAACTAAATAAAACTACTTTTTTTTTAAGTCTGTTAAAAAGGGAACCGACTTCAAAACAAACCAAAAGAACTGTTGTTATTTTGGAAGTTGTTCTTTCGGAAGTCGATAGCTTTGTTTTTTAGTTCATTGACTATGGCCTCCTACTTCCGAAAGAAAAGTTATTTTACAGTTTTTTTGTTTCGTTTTGAAGTCGGTTCCCATTTTTTCATTTTTAATTTTATTTTCAACCTCGGTTTGCATTTACGCGGTCACCATTCCAGGAACCAAAAAGTTTTACAGCTTTATTCCAACAACCCGTGGCCTTCTTGATAAAAGGCCCACTTCTAGCATAGCTTCCCATAGTAAAGTTCTAAAAACTACTAAATAAACCAGTTCTTGCGTTGTTACAATGTTGTTTTATTATCTTATATTTATTATATTACAGCAAATATACAAGACATGTTGTTTTGCGCACGCCAACCGATTTAAGCTAGCGCCAGATATCAGTCCCATTGCGACACGTATGCACATTAATCACTCTAACTCCTAAACTAATAGAGATCCCATTCTGAGAGTTCTGTGGTATTTTTAATATACTATAAGCTATATTTTGAAGAAACAAAAACAAAAATAAAAATGGTCGAAGTTACAGAAATTCAGGTTTGAAAACTTTACTTCCGGTTTTGGACACGAAAAAAAAATATTTTTCAAAATTTTATTTTATTGTTAAAAATAACAGTACTTTTCTAATACGTATCGCTATGTTAAATATTTTATTGTAAATTTGTTAAATTCGAAAAACTACTTTCAAAAAATTGAAATTACAATTACGACAATTCTTCAGAAACCCATAACTTCTGAAATATTCGTTATACAAAAAAAATATTTTGTGTTCACATGCATACCTACTAGAAGTGTAAATGTGCCGAATATGAGCGATTTCCAGAACCTCACTTTTTTTTCCCTGTCCGCTTCACGTGAAATGCCCCATAAGTAAGTATGAGCTATCCTCTATATTCCTATATACCATCTAAATGTGCATTATCTATGTATCTTGTTACACAATATGTCTAACTAATAAATTGATATATTGCCATCAGAGGGGCACAAATCCAGTTAAAGTTAAATTATTTCTCATAAACAAACTTACAAATGTTAACTCTTGATAGTATTATGTATATAGTTTTAATAAGCAGATTGTAGGTACCATAATAACAGAATATCTGGTTGACCGAGCTTTGCTCGGTTTTTTGTTTTTGGCCCTCATCGGTCATGGCGTTATAGATGGCGCTTCTTAAAACGCGGTTTTTAAAATGTCTACATCTTAGGAACCGAGCTTTTCTCGAACTTGGGACCTTGATAAATTGATTCCTTGAGCCAAAAAAACCCCTAATCTGTAACTTTCATGAAAATCCTTGGAGCCGTTTCCGAGATCCTGATTATATATAAATAAATATACCTAAAAGAATTGCTCGATTAAAGATATTAGAAAAATTCTTGTAAATAATTTTAATGACCTACCTGTATCTTTGGTAGTCTGAATCATCTTTATCAATATCTGACAACTGGTTGGGACACGCCTTATTGCTCAATAGACTCAAGTATGACAGCGCGGGGAAGTGCTTGCTTATTTTGTTTACCAGCTCATCCAGGTTCATTATCTGAAATTAAATCAATAATACTCATTGTGCTACATATATACCGACTTAGGTGTTAAGTATATAATCACTAATATTTTTTTTCAGTAGGATTAAATTCCGCAAAACTGTAAAAAAGATTAGTGAAGGAACTTTACAAATTAAAAGTGGCAAAAATTACGTTTGTTGTATGGGTGCCCCTTAAATATTTATTATGTACTGTTTTTAGTATTTAGGTATTTGTTTGGTGACACACGGACGGACAACAGACAGAGACGGACAGCGTAGTCATACTAATAGGTATAGGGTCTTGTTTTACCCTCTGGGTACGGAACTAATTAATAACCGTTGGGTTTCGATCATTAGATATTGCACTGGAATATAATGTTGAGGAAATTATAATAATTGGCACGCGACCATACTTAGTCTGCAATTAAATGTACTGGTGGTATTGGTCAACCATAATAAACTTTATCAGCGGCTCAGCGCGATCATGATCGTTCGTGATGCATATTGTAACTTTTAAGATAGAGTAAAGCTAACGAGACAACATTAACTTACGCTTTCTAAAATAAACTTAATATAACACAAGTCTCATCTGTAAATAGTAACTTAGGGTTAAATTAGTTTGACATGTTTCGTATTCAAACGCAAAATTACAGTGCAAAAACATTTCAGACAGTAAACAAACGTACCTAAACCTGAAAGTTGCTATCGCTAAATTTGGTTTACTACAAGTCTACAAGTTAATTTCATTGGTTTCGTAAGTCAAGCGAAACTATATTACAAGTTCGACATGAGTCGTAATAAATTTGATCTCGATTTTATGTGCGAAACATGTTCAAGTGTCTCTCGATTTTGTTTTCGCGTAAGTTTTTCTATATTATCGTTCTTTGTTTGGGTTTCTTTTAACAGATGTTTTTTTTGTATTACATTTTATTTTATGATTGTTTCTTATTTATAGTTGTCTCTGTACATTCTTTATCCACAGAATATGTAATAACTAGTACCTACGATGCTTTTACTTGTATTAACGTGGAAAGTTTTAAGTAAAAGGAGAAGGTATTTTATGAGCCGCATAATTACAAATTCAAGTATGATTAAAGTGAAAATATTCTGAGAACCTAGCAATTGATAAGCAGTCAGTAAGACTGATGCGTGACTTGTTACTTACGTCTACAAGGGAAAAGAGTAATGATTTTTCAATATTTTATTTAATTAAACCCTTATGCAATCGTAAAAGTACTGTACAATGGCGGACTTAATGCCTTTAACAGTGGTACACATACTACCCACTTTATCCTTCTACGTTATACTACAATATTACGTACGAGCTTTTACCAGTGCCTTACGCCGCCTATTCCATTTCCGGGAAGAAGGGTATTGTCTCTACTCTCTGTACACCTGACAACGTGTATGTAATATTTCAGTATGGTCGGTTCAGTGGTTCGAGCGAGAAAAGATAACAAACAACTTGCTTTCACATTTATAATATTAATTTTTTTAACGTGGTAAAATCATCAAATGAGTCCTCCCACTAGGGTTGCCAGACGGTCGGGAATTGGCGGGATTCTCCCGAATTTTTGTATGTCCTCCCAACTCCTGACAAAGCAAATAATCTCCCGACAAACAAGTTCGATAATTTTATGTTCACATTTTCGCTAAACGAAACTTGCAAAACACTTGGGCGCTTGGCGCAGAGCGAAAAATCATTGCAATGCACTCCGTCTGAGTCGAGTCGAGGCCGGACCGCGCATCTTGGACTGCGTTCCAAACCGCGGCTAGATCAGCCTGACTGAGGATCAAACTGTTGTGCTAAATACGATTAAAAATGCATTCACGGTTTGGACTGCCGACGAACCTTTCATATCTAGACAAACGTTCCGAACTGTGCGTGTAAATGTGATTTCAAGAGTTTGGACTGCAATTTGGACTGGCGCGTGGAACGTTATAAATTACAAAGGTTTTCTACGCAGCGCAGTAGTAAGAAAAATGGACGATCGTTTGGTCATCGCGTTAGCTGGCTTTGTAGTTACCTTTAACTACTACTACTACTTACCTCTTACTACTGTTAAATTCTGTATTTTTTTGGTGACAAAATCGCGATCAGCTGATACAAAACCTACTGACTTGCAAAAATCAACGATAATTTGATATTTTTTTATTTCTCCCGACCAAAGCCCTAAAATCCCGATAAATCGGCTATAAATCCCGATAACAGGAAGAATCGATCTGGCAACCCTACCTCCCACCCCGGGCTGGGCGGGAGGGACTGTAGGACTTGTACTGACTAAAACCCACGGTGTCCTTCAATAGTTCCGCGGTCACGATGATGGAATAAGTCCCGCGATCCGCATTTATAATATTAAGTTAGGATTGATTATAACAAGAAACGTACATAAACGAACTAATGTAGCTTTCATTATAATGGTGTTCATTTTTTAGGTATTTTTAGGGTTCCGTAGTCAACAAGGAACCCTTATAGTTTCGCCATGTCCGTCCGTCCGTCCGTCCGTCCGTCCGTCCGTCCGTCCGTCCGTCCGTCTGTCCGCAGTTTAGCTCAGAGACGCACAGTACTAGAAAGCTGTAATTTGGTGTAAATATACGGATTTGTTGTGCCGAAAAAGTGGTAAAATAAAATCTTGTAAAATATTTTTTTTAGGGTACCTCCAGTACTTACACGTCAAGTTAGGATTTTTTTTTTCTCGCGTACCCCTTAGTGTGGGGTATCATTAAATAGGCCTTTAAAAAATAATGATAGTTTCCATTAACAGTTTTTTGATAAAAAAATTTGTTTGTGAAATATTAAGCTTTAAAGTGCTAAATTTTGCTCGATTCGAGTGTCCCCCCCCTCTACCAGCTAAACGGTTATGTTTGGGGGTGTGAAAAAATTCACAATAGTAGTGTATATAACGAAGTTTAAAAGAAAATTATCAGGACTAAGTAGGCTTTACAACTTTACGAGTAATAGTCGACCAACTTATAAAATGTACTTGATATCATATTTTCTTAAACAAAATGTATCGGAGACAACTGCAAATGTAAATTTGTCAACTTTATTTTTACAGCTTTTAAAGGTATGTTTTTTGGGGATAGGTAGGTTTTTATCGTCAACTATTTTTAACTAAATTCAAAAAAAGGAGGAGGTTCTAAATTCGTCGTAATCTTTTTTCTTATGTATTTTCCCCGATTTCTCAAAGACTCCTGGACCGATTTTGAAAATTCTTCTTTTTAAAATTAAATTCAGCGAATCAGTTTAGTTAGTTCGCATAAGTATTTTGATGCGCAACTACGGAACCCTACACTGTGCGTGGCCCGACACGCACTTGGCCGGTTTTTTTTTTCCTGAATCAAATCTAAAATAAAATGTGTAATCTTTATGCTTACCTCATTATTATTGAGCGATAGAGTTTTCAAATTGGACAAATACGGGAAGGATATGGCGTCGCCCAGTTTATTGTTGTCCAATATAAGTTCTTCCAGTCGGCCAAACTGTTCCAGTCCTTTTAACGTCTCGATACTGTTGTAACTGAAATCAAACTAATATTTTAGAAGACTGTTGACATTTTTAATAGTTAAACTGCAGAGATTTTGCTCAAAGAGAAAGTACGGCGGGGTTTGAACTTATTTTGTTTTTGAGTTGGGCGTTCAATACCTTGTTGGTCGCTTGTTCGCACTCTGAGGCATTGTCAGAAAAAGGTTCCTCTATATTTGCATTAAAAACTCATTCACACCAAAGATACCATTTCATTTCAGATTTAGATAAGTACTCTTGATTTGAAAAGTATAGTCATAGATTATAGATAGATTTCTTTGAAATATGCGTTTTCTTTCGTTTGTTCTTGTAGCTTTTTACTTTAAAAATAGTTATCGGTTGTCAACAAGTTGACTTTTTCGCAAAACGCGTCCTGGAATAGTAAAAGTGCCCTATAACTATTTTAGGACCTCCAGGGAAGTGAAAATAACAATAAATTGGCGACGAAAAATCTGTAAAAAAGTGCCGGATCATAGTGACAAAGCGGACAGTGCAAGGAATTCCCACCGTTGTGCGAACTGTATAACGGCGAAAGTCCTGCGCGCGCGCAATTGACCGAGTGCTACCAACATAACGAAGCAAATCATCGCGCTGCGTTCCAGCGACAAATACAGTGTGAATATGTTGCATTGTGATTGTGAGTGCTTAGTGGCGCCACCCCGGCCATAGGTTTTTGGTTGTTTACGTTTGTTGTTTACGAAAATTGCGAAATGTGTTTTCATACGTAATTGTCAAGCCTGGCTTTGGTACAGTCAAATTAGTGGAAGACTTATAAAAATATATATGAAAACGACATCTGTTATTTAAACTGCGAACTAACGTGGATTTTCACAACAAAACATCATTCACTACTTTGGATAAGATTTATATTGATTTCAAATTACTACATATTTCATTATGAATTTCTTCGAAAATATTACGCTGAGGAAGAGGCGCAGTACACCATCAGTAACAAAGTCATCGGTTCACGAAGTCAGTTCTGACAGCTCCAAACTAGATGGCAGCACTGATAGCTTTCCAAACACGTCGGGTGAAGAAAATTCCGTACAAATACAGGAACTTAAACAAAAAATAGAAAATCTGACCATGCAATTAGACTCTGCTCATAAGGAGATTAATTGCTTGGCTTTAGAAAACAGCCAACTTAAAGTAGCAATCACCAATTTAAAAGCCGGAAATGATATGGCCAATATTAATTCATCGACTGAAGGTGTAGCACCGAGAAAAATACCACAGACGTCTACTCCAAGGCAAGAGAAAGTCGAACCGGTCACAATTCCACCTAACTTAGTTGATAACAATACTTTAAATATTACTATGCGACGTAACATCATAACAAATAACAGTAACATGAAACCAAAAAATAGACTATGTATCATCAGTGCAAATAAAACTAATAAAATATTGAATATCGCTGAAGAAATCTTACCTAATTATCACACCTGTCATTTTTTATCGCCGCATTGTGGCATACAGCACCTAATAAAGAACTTGCATCAGAAGTTAATTGACTACTCGACTGATGACTATTGTATAATTCTAATCGGTGAAGAAGACTTCATAAATACCAACAATTATGTTAAGTTAATTTCAGACATAAGAAACACATTACAAAATTTACAGCATACTAATGTAATATTGTGTTTACCAACTTACAAGTGTAGTGCCTACTCTACACTTTTCAACATACGTGTAGAAATGTTTAACAAAAAACTATGTCTAGATGTAAGCACATATAAATATGCTACTCTATTGGACTCTAATTTAAACTTGGTTTGTGACCGTACTATGTTTTCAAAACACACTGGAAAAATAAATAACGGTGGGATTAAAAATATTTTCTATAATTTACAACTTTTGCTATCAAATAATTCACAATTGCGTATAACTTCAACTTCACAATTAGACGATAATAATGTCCCTATTAATGAACATTCAAATTTTTTTCGTCTCTGACCATATTTATATCTTGCATCAAAATATTGCGGGCCTGCTTAATAAATCAGATACTTTAACTGTCCATATTGAAGAGTTATTAATTAGTAAACGAATAGCCTTAGATATTATATGCATAACTGAGCACTTTATAATGTCCGGTCATGAAAAATTATTGCACTTAACTAACTACGAATTGGCGGCGTGTTATTCAAGAAATAACAAAAAACGCGGTGGAGCTTGTATCTTAGTGAAAAAAGGTCATGAATACCGTGTGCTCTCAGATATACAGAAATACTCAATATCTGGTATTATAGAATGCTGTGCTATAGAATTGATAAAATTAAAAGTAATTATTTTGTGCATCTATAGACCACCAAAACTATCTAACTTAAACACTTTTTATGAAAAATTAGAGGCTATACTTAAAATATTATGTAACAAAAAAGACAGAAAAATAACAGTTTGTGGAGATTTTAACATTGACACACTGAAAAAAATAAAATAACACTAGATTTTGAATGTTTTTTGTTAAGCTTTAACCTGAAACTCGTTATTAACCAACCGACAAGGCTCAGCAGTGCTTCTTGTCTGGACAATTTTGCCCACAATACAAATCAAAATTGTAAATATGAAGTACTTGATTTCGCTCTATCGGATCACTCGGCTCAGTTATTAAAGATTAAAGTGAATAAAATTTGCCAATTAAAATCTTGGCGTGCCAACAGGCGTGACATATCCGAAGAAAACCTCATAAAATTTAAAAATTATCTCTTAAATTTATCTTTTTCTAACGTATACAATACAGAGGATCCTAATCAAGCATATGATAACTTTTTAGAGATATTTCAACTTCTATACAACTTATGCTTCCCCTATAAATCAATATTAGTAAAACCGACCACAAAAATTAAATGGATCTCAAAAGGTATCCGTGCGTGTAGTAAAAGACAGCGACATCTACTCTGGCAACAACGTTTAAAACCAACAGATGAAAATAAAATAAAATTTGTTACTTACTCGCGAAGATTTAAAAAAATTATTAAATTGACCCAGTCAGCACAAAATAACTACTTAATTAACAACTCTAAAAATAAGTCTAAAACGACCTGGCAAATTATAAACAATACCAAGTCTCAAAGTGAGCCCATCACTCGAATAAAAAAACATGATAAAATAATATCTGACCCCAAAGAAATAGCCGAGTCATTTAATGATTTCTTTATCGACCAGATTTCAGAAATACCTAAAATTGCAACAGATAACATTATACCTATAGAATACAACGACCATTCAATATTTATGTCCCCAGTTGTCCCGCAAGACATAATGAGAATAATTAGACATCTAAAAAATAAAAAAAGCTTCGGCTACGACGGTATCTCAACAAAAGTCATAAAAGATGTATCCAGTATCATAGCTGCTCCCTTAAGCCATATCATTAATAATAGTATAACTAGTGGGATATTTCCTGAAAGTCTTAAGACCGTCGTAGTTAAGCCACTTTTTAAAAAGAACGATAAAGAAAATATGGCCAATTACAGACCAATCGCTCTTATCCCGATATTTTCAAAAATTGTGGAGAAAGTAATCTATGAGTCACTTTATAACTTTTTAACAAAATTTAATATTCTTTGCGACGAACAGAAAGGATTTAGAAAGAACAAAAATATTAACATGGCTATATATGACCTATTAAACTCAATTATGAAAAATGTAGATATTAAAACACCCGTCTGTGCAATATATACAGACATGTCAAAAGCTTTTGACTATGTTAATCACAAAAAGCTCCTGGAAAAACTAAACGCCTATGGCATCCGTGGAAATGCTCTTGATTTAATAAAATCATATCTAAGCAATCGTAAGCAAGTGACAGAAATTTCCAGAGTTTGTATGAAGTCTAAACGAGAAATAAAATATCTATCTTCTTATAGGTTTATCAAATTCGGCGTACCGCAGGGGAGCGTTCTCGGGCCGTTACTTTTCTTACTGTACATAAACGATTTGCCACGTCAAAGTCCTAACCCTATGATATTATTTGCTGATGACAGCACAGCAATAATCAATCGTGTCAATAAAGAGCAATACGAAATAGACATAAATAACGTTTTAAAAACAATAGTCAACTGGTTAAATAATAATAATTTATTAATTAATATACAGAAAACTAAGGTTATGCATTTTTATCAACGTATTCACCCAGAAGAATTAAATTTAAATTACAACGGACAAAAAATTGATAAAGTAAATACAGCCAAATTTTTGGGAATTTTAATTGATAGCCAACTAACATGGAAACCGCAAGCGGAAGCCATTTGCAAAAAATTAGGCTCGTCAGCGTATGCTCTTTATAATCTATCCAAAAAAGTAAACATCAAAACTATATTGGTTGCTTACCATGGCCTAGTGGTGTCAATTTTAAGATTTGGTCTCATATTTTGGGGCAATTGTTGTGAACGGGAAACTATTTTTAAAGCCCAAAAACGTTGCCTGAGAGCAATGTTTAATTTAAAAGTAACAGACAGCTGTAAAACTCATTTTATTGATAATAATCTTCTAACTTTTCCCTGTCTTTACATATTAGAGCTTTGTATTTTTGTCAAAAGCAATAGTAACTTATTCCCAGTTTTAAAGGACACAAGAAACCGAAGTACAACAATCAGATCTCAGTATAAATATGACTTATGTACTGGTGGTCATAAAACTTCTTTAATGACTAAAAGTGTTTTTGGTATGGCGCCAATAGTCTATAATAAGGTACCAAATAGTATTAAGGACCAACCTTTAAGAGTTTTTAAAAAACAACTCACATCTTTTTTAATACAAAAATGTTACTATTCTGTATCAGAATTCTTAGAAGGTAAATAAATTGGACATGTCATTTTTATGAACATTATCATAATCTAGTTTGATCTTCGCCCATTTTGTTAATCACTGATAGAATTTAAAAATAGGAAATGATTACTTCGTATTAATATTGTTAATTTAAACTAAGATTGAATTATTTTATATTATTTGTTTTTATGTTTTTAAATGACTTGTAATTCTATGATGTGTTTAAATTTTTGCATGCCAAACGGCACAATGTACTAGGAACTAACAACTTGAACTGTAACAACTTATGTATTTACCTACATTGAATGCAAATAAATTATTTCTATTCTATTCTATTCTAAGACATAAGATAACGGTTATTACAGTTTCTTACGTCCGATTAAGAATGTAACATTTTGATAACAAATATAGGACATAATGATAACCAAGAGCTAAGTAACGAATTCAGAAATTTAGCCAAACGGATTAAAACCTGTTTCAAAATATTCTTGAATTATAGTTATAAGTAAGAAATACTATTTTTAAATATACATAATAATATAACAGATGCTTTATAGCACCTGTTATTTAATATACCGTAAAACGATTGGGTCGTTCAGGAGTAGTTTAAGAATGTTGATTTTGAATTTTATTATTTTGAAGGATATTTTTTATTGTTCGTATTTGTATCAACTGGTCCATTTAAGAAGTAACAGGTACCGAGTTCCCACATAAATAAATTAATGGTGGTTTCTTCATCAAAGTATTGATGAAAAAAGCTGCGAGCTTCATCATCACAAACGATGACCCACCACCAACCCGCCACCTCACTTGTACTTTGAGTAATTCCACCTGCATTCTAAGGGGCCTGTGCGAGGCCACCACCGCCGTAAATGTGGCCGTGTGTGTGAGTTTTGGTCGAAGCTCATTTAATTTAAAGCCTGCTCTACAGTACTCGCGAAGTTGCCTCGACGAAGTACCCGTCGAAGTTGATCGAAGTCCCGAAATATGTGACTACAAGCTACACACTCGTGCAGCTTCGCGAGGAGCTCATTGAGCCCTTTGACTCGGTCGAAAAAACCGACAACAAATGGAAGTCACCCGAAGCGAGCCGAAGTTGCACGACGCGGAGCGAAGTGCCCTTCTACACGATCGTATTCGGTCAACTTCGACCAACTTCGCGAGTAGTGTAGAGCAGGCTTAAAAGAATCATCAACACGACGAAGAAGAATAAATTAATGATATATTATCATGAAACATATTTACCTTAAATCTAAGCATCTTACTTTACCCCCATACATTTTCTGTAACGCGGGGGGTATCCTCCTGCAATCTTGTCCGCAGTAGCTTAACTAGAACAAATAAAATTAAATCATCAAAAAGACATTTACGACGTTCCAGTTTTTCTTAATGACATGTATATGTACTAATATGAATAAAAAATTTACATAGGGACGGACACAAAAGTTTCCATTGTTTTAGCATACTTTTAAATTCATTGATCGCAATCGCAAGTTTGCATAATCATCAACTCATTTGCGTAAGCACAAAGAATCCAAGTCTAAAAATCCTAAATTTAGCTATCGCAGTATCTATGCCGAAGGTGACAATCTATGGAATGTGACTGATTTTGACTTTATCCATAAATCTTAGGCTCGTGGCCTGACGTCGCGTCGCTTCTTCTGTTCGTAATTCGTATACATCATTATTTAATTAATTAGTTTGAGCCCAGTTAGTAGCTACTCTACTAGCGATTTTAGGGGCCCTGTTCAGATCATCGAAGGTGCAGGTGAAAGCATGTTTGGGACAATCCAAAATCGAAGAATGGTTGTATAGGAACATCGCACGAAATCTGACTTTGTATTTTCATAAGCACTTATACATACCAACAGTTAGAACATTGGGTACGGTTAGCCGATACAAAACCTGGACAGAAAATACTGAACAGTCAGCTATTTCGCTCTGTCGCTGTCGTGTGAACTCGGCATGGTTTCAGTCGATAATTTAGTCAGCAAAGCTGACTGTCCAGCATTTTCTGTTCAGATTTTGTATCGGCTAACCGTAGCTTGTGTCTGCTACTTCTCTAAAGACTCAGAAGGCGGTACTGTAGGTTTCTACGAACGAAACCAAAGAGCAAAACGCTCCGGCTGTAGATAGTCACTTTTATTACTCAGCGTCATAGACCGGAGAATTTATTCTTTGTATTGCTTTCTTTCATATGTTTTATGCTGCATGTTAGATACATGAAACTTTTCACAATATAGCGCAAACATCGTCGACTATTAACAGAACGACGCCAATTGCAAACAAAGGATTGGTTCAGAAAATAAAGTTTATTTATCATATAAATTATAGTCTATTTACAAAATATGATACATTCTTATCCTAATACTCAAGAATCGTCTGAATCGCCATTGTAAATTTGAAATTTTTATTATATCAAACTAGGTAAAACAAGGAATTTTATCTTATTTAAAAGCACTGAAGAATAAATTATGAGTACTTTTGAATTGAAGCTTAATTATTTCAGTTTTGAATATGTTTTCCATGTTTTCTCTTAAACCATTGCTGATTATGTAATTGGCTACTTCGATCATTAGTGATCGAAGAATGGCTATGATAATCGTATGTCTGAGAAACCGGCCTAGCACATGAAGGCCATGGTAAGCGTAATCATTTTTGGAAACCGGTTCTGGCTGGTGTCCAAAATAATGGGAGGCCATAAGTTAAATGTAAATTCAAGAACGTGCCGGGCAACGTTAGCCAAAAATGCACAGAAAATGAAATTGAACGAGTATTTTTGAAATTGCAATGTCTAAAAGTCAAAGCTGAACTGGGCCTGTTTGGAACAGCCGTTGGGCAAACAATTTTGTGCCAAATAGACACTGGAGAAATTCCTAGTGTGTAATAACTCTTGGCCGGTGCATTACCTTTTTACACACGGTTGAGCCGGTTCCGATATCATTTGGCACGATGGAAAGTAGCTGGGTTACTATTTAGCACACTTTTAATCCCAGAAGTAAGATTCTGATGTGATCATTAATGAACTCCATCCGTGGGCAAGCAAGACCGCGAGTAAACCTTGAACATTAGTATAGCTGTTGCCAGCGGCTTCATCCGCGCGTATTTCGGCCATTAAACAATGAGAATTAAGGGAACGTAACACCAGGATGAAAGGGGTCCTATGTGTTATTTCAGACTTTATAGACTATCGTTGTATTCGATTACTTATCTTTCATCCAGGTCCGATTTTCTTTCACATATCCAAACATTAAAATGTCTAACATTAATTTATAATTAGTTGGAAGTAGATTTACTTCAATGTAACCTGTTCCACTTTTCAGTAATATGGACCAAAAACTGTTCCTAATTAGATCATCTTAATAACCTTCTCTAAACCCACAAAGTACCTATTATGTTATAACAATTTACACAACATCCCGCCCTCAGGAAGGTAACATAATTCTGGAAGAATACGGTCGTGTCACTTACTGGTTTTATTTCTACGTATTGTGGTTGTTTTATCTTTACTGCGACGAGGGTGCGGGTCATTTTATTAGCTCCATAACAACCTATTTACTGCCAACGATGGTACAGATGCGCGCACCAAGAACTGATATAGGTACCGTTATAATATAATGACTCTTCAGATCAAGTTACGTCCAGGTTTATTTATTCTTGGTAAGGTTCTATAGGCTCTATATTTTATAAATAAATTAGATTTTGGTTGTAAACAAAAGTAGAACACGTATAAGCTAGTTTTTTTTTCTTTTACTGTTAGTAGTTGTCAGCGAGTCTATTTTTCTATAACGATAAAGGTTGAGTTTCATCTTTGTGTTAATAGGGCTTTTTTTAAATTATGTATGCAATGTAGTCAGACTGGTTAGCTGTGTCGAGAAGTATCGTAGGTCGGTTATCGTTCTTATTTCGTATTAAGATGAATGAGGTCATCGTCGCGATGTCTGCTTTGGAAACATTGATCTTTTAGGTAGGTTGTTGTGAAGTAGGTACTTTGTACGTAGGTACGGAAATGGAAATGTCTGTAACTGGGGTGTACGGGGTTTGGGGGTCTTGGGCCCGTACGAAAGTAACTAAATTTTTTTAAGGGAAGTACCTACTAGATTTGAATTCATTTTTTTCTGAAAACACATCGGGAGTTAGTACAACTGTCCAATTATGTTGTCATCAACTTTCAGTTCGTACCACTAACTAATATTTAGTCCGTACCTAGGTCCTTTTGGGTGAAAAATTTGTAAAGCGCGTACAAAACTTCAGCCGAAAAGTTAAGATTCCAGCCCAATACTTAAGGGTTGGACTTGGAATATCGATAATATTTTACCGAGTAATTCATAACATCGTGAAATGAAACAAAGAACTGTTGATTGTTTAGCCTTGACCCCTCTAATCCAATACCGTAGAGCGCTGTTTAACTACAGGGTGAGTTTTTCAAGTGGTAATCCAATGACGTAGTTTTCTACATATAACTGGTCCGAGACACCATTGAGTATTTTTCGTACATAATTCTTTATGGTTTCGGATTTGGCCTTCACAATTTTACATTTAGGTACCCATGACCGTAACAGCGTCGGACATGATCTTTCAAGACCGTTCTTACGGGACAAAACTAAACTGTGTAATGAACACAGTTTGACTGTGTCAACTTATCAGGTGGCGACAGTGGCGTTGTTTGTGGAGGACTGTCTTTAAAAAATGTTGACATTCTCAAAGCTCTGATTAAATTATGCTATATTTTAATTAAATGACCTCTAATGAAATTAAATATGTGAAAGGTTACAGCCAGACAGACTTTCTCGTTAATAACATGGAAATATAATATTAATTAAATTTTAGGGGGTAGTTAACTCACCTGAATTTCTTCCTCCTCAATTAAAATACTGACATGAGAGATGTGCTCCACCCTTCTATAATCAGGTAACACAAACTGTTCAATTGTTAACAGCTCTAATCTATACGTGAAGCGCGATTTTAACACTTTATCAGAATCTTCGCCTTTTCTTAAACGAGCAACTACACCCCCATACTTAGTTAGCAACACCAACAATTTGTAGATGCATATAGGAAATAAATACGATTCGAAGTATGTAAGGAGTATAATACCAACATTGAGAACATTGCCGAAATTTTCCGATAGTTTTCTGGATATGATACTGATGTAAGACGGCATTTTGAAAACAACTTCCTGTATATCACAATTTTAAGTACATGTTTAATTAACTACATTTTTGTTTGTCACTGTTATACGCATTAGATAATGGAAGGTTTGTAGTAAAGCACGTTTATGTTATCTCTTTAAATAAAATGAAAATTGCTTCCGTATGTGCACATTTCTAAAATCACGCCCTTCACTGCCTAGCTAGATAAACTGATTAATCAAACTGAAGAGACACTTAACGTAATTAGAGATATTAAATCATTTTAATAGAGGCACTTCTAGTAAACAAGTTAGTGTCAGATTAGAAAATTTCTGCGGTGCAGTTTCTTCGTGACGTCCTATTTATGGCATCATGCATAATTTAATTACTGCACACAATGTAATGTAGTGGATTTGCAAGAAGTTACTTCTTGACATGATTCCAACTGAAGTATGTCAAGTTTGTGGGATAAGTACCTTTATCGGTTTCATATCTTACCTATAAGTACTATAATCGCATAGGTAACTATAACTGGTATGCCGAACTAGGAGAAAATCCGTCAACGAAGTTAAAAATCTTTGGACTCTTATCCCTATTATTTTGGGAATCATGAGTTTAAAAAATAAATCAAATATTTGTCTAATTGTGTAGTCAATAATTCTCGGTTCGTAGGCTGTACTAAGTCAAATCGAAACTACGAGTTTACATGCGATTTTAATTTTTTTTTTAAGAGACTCACAACCGATGGATGCAAGTGGAAAATTATCGTACGGCGTGGCTCGTCTAAGAGGGAGGTCTATGTTCAGCAGTGGACGTCCTCCAGCTAGTGCTGTTGACGGAAAAAACGGTTCAGAGTGCAGCCAAACCCAGAAACTGGTTTCGAGCTAATGATTCACATTCAACAGTATTTGGCATCTTTGCCAAATTAATTGATCGCCTGATCAAATGACATTATACGCCAATGCTCGTTGTACGAGTAGGTATAAATCGAAGGAGCAAAATGGCCTTCATCTAGCCATTTTGAAGTATGTTTTGTCAACATAGGTACTAAGTTAATCAATAATAGGCCTCCTGACCGATTTCGCACGGCGGCCAATCTCAACGGAGATTAGACAACTGCGCGGGACATATTATTGCGCACCATGCAGTGTGTGCGCGGGCACAGGTGCACTCTCTATTCCTTTACTCTCATAGATCCGATGGGCCGCCGATCCGACACGACCGGAGAGACAGAGATCAGGCGCAGGACCAACGGCTTAACGAGCTTTACTTTACTAAATTAATTATACTAGCAGTAGTAGTTATGACTGTGATTCAGACAGCAGCAATTGAAGATACATGTTGCTTTGAAACTACTGGTTTCTATGAAATAATTTCTGCAGCAAACAACTACACATCCCACAATTGCAGACGACTGTAGCAGAAACTTGCATAGCTATTAATTAAGTCCACTGAAAAGTTACATTTGGGGTTGTATTTGTCAGATGATGTATTTTATTTTTGACTTATATGAGTGATTTAGTGTTAAGTTCAATCCAAGTTTGTGGCAGTCACAGCTATTGCCCCCAGCCGCTGTTGATCTTGTAGAAAGGGGTGCAAATGGTAGTTACCTGGCAAACTTTTGGTTGTACAGAATGTTTGTAGAGAAAGTTTTTGTTGCAAATTTAGTTTTTTGTATGTTTTGTCATAGTTGCAGGCTATGATCGATGACAATTCTCCTTCAAGTTTCATGAACAGAGGCATCATTGCAGATTTTTTTTAGAATGTGACACAACATTTGTAGCTTCTACACCTATAATTATGAATGTTTTTTAGCAATATTCATTTATCATTTTTGGTTCTACAATAAAAGTCATGTCATTATGGTAATTGGCAAAAACCTTCACAGTTCATGAATTTGATACCGCAAAATATTATTAATATTTATGAATGCTAATGGCATACACATGTTTCAATAATATTATTTTTATCTATTCTGTGTTACTCAATATACCTTTTTAAAATTACATTAATTAATGTAATGTGACTATAATAATAGTGATAATCTGTTATCAAGAGTTTCATATTATTATATATAATTTTGCTTGTCAGTGTGTTTAATTTGTTCTTTTTATATGATTTAGGTATGTTCTTTTGTACAAACCAATAACTTGTATTAAATAAATAAATAAAAATGTGATACTGTTTTTAACATATGAGATGGAAACATAATATTACAGGAAGGTTACCTACCTACTAATAATTTTTTGATTTACTCAAAATACTTAAAAGATACTATAGCAAAACAACGCAAGTCTTAACTGCATATCTATGCCTCACTTAAAGTAATCAATTTGTGACTTTAAGGAACTGTGTGCTGGCGTAAATAATAATTATCAGGTCTCAAACTTTAAAAAAGTATGTTATCTATACTAAGTAAACTTTTTAAAACTTACTTGACCCTTATCAAAATGTAAAGCGGAGTTATTCACGTGGTTTTCTTCCATTTTCCTGTACACTTTTTAATTTTCTTCGATAGCTTGTATGAACATAACAATTTTGCAATAACAGAAATAACTTACAAAGCACATAAACCGCAGTTTACTACTACTACAACTATTACTGATTAAAATAGAATGATAGCAACTTGTTTCCAACTTTGTTTACCATAATCATTAATGTTTTGACATTGACAGTTCAATGACGTAAAGTTGACGTTACAATGACAGCTAGAGAGGTGATGGTGACATTCAAAATTATTAAAAATTTAGTCGAGTTGAAGCACAGTTGAAGTGTGTTCGATTAAGAAAAATGGTGAGTTACAGCTTGGCAAAAAACTGTAGAAAACCGGAAGTCGCCACTGTGCTCTCGCTACCAGCACTTTGAATGATTTTTTTCCCCCTTATTACGTTAGTTTTATGGCACAATAATAAATCTAACAAACCTGCGGTCATTGTTTACATCAAATATCAAAAATTTTAAAACGTTGTCAGAAACAAAAAGCATAGTTCCGTTTCAATCCGTTCTGGCCAAGCTGTAATTAAACATAAACTTACAGTCTGACCAACAGAAGTTGTCTGCAACATATTCCGCTTAGATAAAGAATCCACAGGGCATGAACGGTGTTGGAAGGATAGTCGATGACCCCCTCTATCGACCATTTCAATTTGGCACACGATGCACCAAACACCCTGTAAATGCCTTATTGGTCTTGAATCAACTCCGATAAAGCAGCGTGAAGTCGGGGTTGTCAGCACTTGATTTTTTTTTAATGCGGTTTTTTTAGTGGACAAGCTTTCGTTGGCCAGACTCTAGATATTTAATGAAATTACAATTATTATTTCAATGTATTTAAATTAAAACTTCCTAACTAATGCTTCTTTAGTTTGTTTGTTAGCTTTTGACGCCCAAACCACTCAACCGACAGTGTACAGAGACGGACATTGGGTACCGTTCACACTGCTATTAAAACTGTGTTTCCGAGAAAGATAACTTATTTATGACTACACAATAATATGTACAGACGCCTGCACATCAAGCTACCACAATCTGTTAGATTTCTTTAAATAGAATTTCAACGTTATCACAAGAGTAAATGTTTGATTAGTAAAATCTGACAGATTCGGGTAAGTTGACCTGCTGGCGTCTGTACATAATTATGTACGAAACGAATTGACCTAGTTATCTATTATAAAGAGGCGTCAGAACGAGTGCCTGACGTGAACGTAAAATAAATATGTCGATTAATTATAATTATATTCCACAACTATCACGCAACGCCATCTAGTCCCAAGCTAAGCAGAGTTTGTGTTATGGGTACTGACAACTGATAAACATACTTATATATTTCTAAATACATAAATGACATAGATAAATTACACCCAGACACAGAGCAAACATGATAGCGCTCATCACACAAACTTTTGTACTGGGTGGGAATCGAACCCACGACTCCCGGCATAGCAGTCAGGATCACTAACCACTAGACCAACAGGCCTGTCAAAAACAACAGGCCGGTTATAATTTATCCTTTTAGTGTTTTGGTCAAAATTTTGGAAAAAGAAGTATTATTAAAATTTTGCTGAAATCTAACAAAGATTTCAGCAAAATAAATCAAAACATTGACTATAACTTACTTTACTATGTCATGATATTATGTATGTACAGACGCTAGCAGGTCAATCTTCCCCATTCTGTCAGTTTTTACAAATGGAACATTAACCTTCCACTATTGTGATAAGGTTAAAAATCTGTAAAAAATGATTGATGAGTTAATGGTATTCCAAGGAACACGGTTTATTCAGCCATCGGTCCACCCCGAGCGGGGAACTAATTTGGGTATTTTAGAATATAAAAAAAATATGCCCTTAATATTATTGTTCATTCTTAAGTTGAAAGAGGTACGCAATATACATACACGTACATGATAGGTGAGTTATCGGATTATTTTATTTGTTTTCAATAACACACTGAGATAAGAGACGTTATATCGCAATTGAACTGGTCGTAGTCTTCTTAGCCATTAATACATTTTGTCTCGTTAGAAAACGCACCTAGGTATTCCATCAAATACAAAATCTACGTTACCTCAATTTCATAATTAGGCGCTTACATAACGGGCAAAATCGTGCGTCATCACTGTTGTGTACATTACAGCGATACTTGGCAATTAACAGCGATTACGAGGACTATTCACCATACTCACTTAATTAGGGTTGTCAGTGTAATGCCATAGCCAATACGGACATACTGGTTCACAATATAAATGATTTTTCATAAATATTTGGTCTATGATTTGCAATATTTATCTCTATTGGCCCTTTCACAGCTTGCATAGATCTTTGGAGATCGTTTCATAATCATGGTCTGCCTATAGGATATGATAAATTATTTCTTGTTGATTTTTGTACCACAGGTTTTATTTACCATACTCAAGTAGGTACTTGAGTATCTTTATATTATCAGAAGCGAACCCAAATCGTGCTACATAACAATGTTCAGTCTATCTAATCGGCAACAAGGTCAGGAGTGCTGCAAGGTTCTTACTTAGGACCGAAAGTATTAGTGATATTGGTAAAAGATGTTTTTAATAGGGAATTGTAAATAAGAAAGTCTGAATACAATTTATCAACATTTATTTATAAAACCGTGTTACCACGCATTGAAAAAATAACATTTGGTACTATAGCATTGGCCTGATATTTCAATGATTTAACTTCAATTTACACAGATAACGTTTAGTTCAATTTCAGACTTTCTTGGGTAAAGAAATGACAACGTTCTTCACTTCGGTGTAAGCTAAGAGGGCGTCCAAGCCACTGAAAAGTAAAAAAAAAGGTTATCAAATTATTTGTGAAGAATTAATAGTAGGATATGATTACTGAAATAATTTATCATTACTATGTTAGTTCATTTCTTCAAACAATTGAAAAGAAGAGATTAAAGGGATAATACATTAAGCCATTCAAAATCAAGAGAAAACAATAATTTGTTGGAATAACATACTTTTCACGACCAACTCCGGAGTCTTTAAATCCACCGAATGGTGATTGTGGGCCGCCTCCCACATATTTGTTGACCCTGTAAAGTAATGCAAATTTTGTAATTAAGATCCTGTAGTAAGTAAAGTTATATACGGTTTTAACCAGAAGACTGCCTTACCGAACCACACCAGACTCAACGTATTTGGCAAACTGCAGGGCATTGTTAACATTTGTTGTGAAGATTCCGGCTGACAAGCCATAGGTTGTGTCGTTAGCTCTGTCAATGACTTCTTCCAAAGTATCAAACTTCAGAATGCTCTGCACTGGGCCGAAGATCTATAAGTAAATAATATAGTTGAGGTTTACACCAGACCTGAGTAAATTAACGAGAGAAGTACAGTTTTAGAGGATTTGTCTGACATGGTGACATTAGAATTGATAACGGGATATATCGGCACTGTTGCAACTGCTACAACCATGGATAATAGTGAAAATATGGTAAGTAATAGTGAAAATAAATACATATACAATAAGCATATTGTTTTAAGATGTAATGATAGTAGTGTTAATAATAAATTTACCTCTTCTTTTGCAATAGTCATATTATCAGTGACGTCGGCGAATACTGTAGGCTCAACGTAGAAACCACTTGTGCCGATTCTGTTGCCTCCGCACAGCAATTTCGCGCCTTCTTTTTTGCCTTTTTCGATATACCCTAGCACTTTGTTCATCATTTCTTCATCAATCTACAAGTACCATCGATCGATTATTATCATTAAAGAGAAAATTACAAATTTTAAAGCAGTTAAGCCATTGTTGTTGATTTAAAAGTTATTTTAATTTAGCTTTAAGAATTATAAGAAGTTCTTTCTTCCAATTTACCTGTGGGCCATTCTGTGACGTAGGATCCGTAGGATTTCCGACTTTGATGCTCTTTGCGTGCTTGACAGCTGCTTCCACAAACCAGTCGTAAATACCAGATTGGACGAACAACCGTGAAGCTGCTACGCAAACCTGTCCTTGGTGGCCGAATATTGCATTTGCAGCATATGGAACAGCAACGCTTACTGAAATTCAATTGACAAACAAATAATTATACCTAAGATCGAATAAGTGGATTAGTTTGTTCTTTAAAATAGACTAAATTTCCTTACAATCAGCATCATTCATGATGACTAGAGGACTCTTGCCACCGAGTTCGAGTGTGACCCTCTTCAAATTGTTCACTCCAGCTGCTTGTTGAATTAACTTGCCGACCTGTAAGGCATTAAGTGTTGATTAAGCGTAGGGTAGGTTTACTCTAGCTTCAGTATTTATGTCGAGCTTAACCCATTTAGCACGTTTTTTTTTTGCTAAAGTTGGTTTGGTAGTTCTTTGAGGACTTACTTCAACGGATCCGGTGAAAGAAATCTTGGCGACATCTTTGTGATGAGTAAGAGTACTTCCGGCGCCAGGTCCGAAACCGTTGACAATGTTGACCACACCCTTGGGTACACCTGCTTCGGCCAACAGTGCTCCTAGTGCCAATGCTGTTAACGGGGTCTGTTCTGCTGGCTTGACCACAACGGTACAACCTATGCATAGGAATATTCAAGCTAATTACCTATTAAATTTATTTTTATTTTTTCCGGCAAAAATCGTATCCTCAACACCATGTTGGTTTCACAGCCCAATTCAGCTGATTACGATTGTTTAACGGAACGTTAGGCCTTTGCTCTCTATGCTTTTGGGATACATGTTGTTTTTTACACATACATGCATGGACATAAACCAACTTACCTGCGGCTAATGCAGTGCAAACTTTGTTGACGAATATGTACATGGGAAAGTTCCATGGAAGAATAAGACCGCTCACACCAACGGGCTGTCTCAGGGTGTATGAGAACACTTCACCATCTGTTGACAAAGATTTGACATACTTGTTTTTTTTTCTAAACTAACAATCATAGTTTTTTACTCTAAACTAACAATCATAGATGTTTAATGTTTTTGTTCGTACCAGCAGCAAGAGTATCGCCCTTAATTTTGTCTGCACAAGATGCGATATACCGAGCAAGGCTCACACATCCTACTACAATCCCCGATGAGAGATTTATAACCATGCCGTTGTTGTAAGACTCCAACTCTGCAAGGTACTTTGCGTCTCTTTGTAGGAGGTCACTGAACTTGCGGATGATCTCTCCACGTTGGGAGGCATCCAGTTGCCGCCACTCTGAGTTGCGGTGGAAGGCGCGCTTCGCTGCGGCCACTGCCAGGTCAATGTCGGCCTGAAAGCATACATAAATGTCAATTGACAATCTAAATGAAAGCTGCTTCTAATTATTTTTTTTTGTTATAAATCGTTGGTCCTCCCATTAGGTATTCAACAGTTTCCGGAAACTATATGCTGAAAATAGTCTGAATGTTCAATACGGAAATTAAAGTTCTGTTTGTCTATGAATACGATGTAATAAATATTCATCATCATCATCAAATCGGGCGTAAGACGTGCACTGCTGATCATAGGCCTCCCCGTTAGACTCGCAATAGGACCGGTTGGAAACGGCATGCATCCAGTAAAGTAAGGGTGAAGAATTTTCCTGAGGACTTTAAATTATTTCTGAACAAAAATAAATAGACAAATAAGGAAGATTCTCATAAATATTGCTAAAGTTATAAAGAACTGGTGCATACGGGAAAACACATAACACAACTTTACTACGCAAACTTTTATATTTTACCTGTAAGGAAAAATGGTGCAAGTGTGGTTAGCAAAACAATTTATGAATAGACGCATGTTTGGAATCTTTAGAGAATATTTTTGAGAAATTTAAAATATATTTATCTCTCTTCAAGTTACAGAGTGAACAGGCTTCGTCTGGGCAAGCCCACTCTATCCTCGAGTGTCTCGATCACCTCTGAACTAGACTAGAGTCAAGAGAAGCTCAAAGTAAGAATTCAGGCTTAATTTTCCTATGACTTATATTCATCATCAACATATCAGCCGGAATCATCCATTGCTGGGTAGTCCTCCCCCTTTTTTGCCATATCTATAATATCCATATCTTTTTTGGCTTATACTTATTGCCACACTTAAATTATTATTAGACTAATATGTCTTATGTTTATGTATCGTGAATGTGTAACCAAAATCTATAATTTCTACAACTCATGTCAAAACCAATTTTGGCAATGAGACCATGTCCATTAAAATTATATCATGGTACATACTTTGTCACCTTCGGCGACTTTGGCGATGACGGATCCATCATGAGGAGAGTAAGCGTCGAAGGTCTTGCCGCTCTTCGCGTCCACCCACTCGTTGTCGATGAACAACTGGAAAATGAAAAAAAAAAGTTTTAAAACAATAATCCATCGATTTGTTTTTTTTCATAATGTTGTCGCACGTTCAAGTTTCTTTGCTTTTTGAAGTGTTAGCAACGGTTGTCTGTGTAAATTGGCTCATAGGTTTACTATGACCTCTCATAGAACATTGAATTAGAAATAGAATAGGATTCTTAATATTTCGGTACGTCGGTGTCGATCAAATTTAACACATTTGTGTGCAAAAATAAAACCTTTAGTGCCCCCGCGCTTTCCGGTCGGGACACTACTTGACTAATTTTGAAAATCTCATGTATTTCTTTTTGTTCTGTTTTATAATTTATGAATTGAAGCAAAAGGTACCATTGTTTTTATTTTTGTTAATGTTTTCCCCGTCCCCGTTCATGTACAATACGATACAATACACAATACTGGACACATAATACTGAAACAATACTGGGAGTTTTGATTCAAAAATTTCTAAATACGTAAGTGCTTTACTTCAATATTTATAATTGAGGTACGAAAAGTCATCTATTAGAATTATGAGAAATTACATACCTTAGTGTATTTAATTTCAGGAGCCATTTTATTTAATTCTTTTTATTTATAACAAATTATACACTAAGTCACAGCACGTTGCGTCGATCTCGCGCGACGCTTCAGAATGTAGCCGGTGGCCGGCCAAAACACGTTTATATTGAATAATAACAATATAAGACGAGTCACGATGATAATTTTAAATTACAATCCACATCGCAGCGCAACATAAACATTGTTATTGATATGTTATCTTATTTTTAGGGTTTCGTACACAAATGGTAAAAGCGGAACCCGATTACAAATTCACTCTTTTTTTTTTAAGCTTGGCGCCACGCATCGATTTGGAGAGAAGGTAGGTGTTTTTATGATGTTATATGAATTCCACATCACTTTTGTGTAGGGGACAAAACACTGATTGGAAATTATGAATGTGGACCTTAATAGGTAAAATGAAAGAACTATGATTGTGTTTGCATAACTGTGTGGGCGTGAGTGTCTAACGACAGCAAGAATGAGCTTTGAGATACTGACATTTGGATTTGGAGAAGCAGAATGCAAAACGTTGACATTACATTATAATTGATTAAAAAACCGATGATCAGTGGTCCACTTTGGCCCTGGATCGTGAAAATTGGAAATCATGGGGAGAGGCCTTTGCCCAGCAGTGGGATGATATAGGCTAGCAGTATCAGTATAACATTACTTCGTTAAACGGAGCAGTACCTTTTGATTAGCATGCTGACATGACAAACAGTTTCAGTATTGCGGTTTAGTGTAACATATTGTATTTTATGAGCTCTAATGGAACCCTATAAGTGCGAATTCAAGTCACATTTGATCAGTTTCTTGAAAGTGTTGGAGAGGAAAACTGACAACTTTTCATTCATCCTTTTTGGAACAGTTAAAGGCAGGCAAATCGGTATCGACCTATTTCTGATTCAACAGTTAACAATCAAATATTCCTTTTTCAATCTGAAAAAATATGATGTAGTTCAATAAAAACTATTTAAATTATTTTATGGAAACGTGATATTTGTAACTTAACTCGATTAAATAACGCGAGAATAGGGATTTTTTAACGTTTTTTGAGTGGTACTTGAAGTAGACCAAGCTTTTCGAAACATAATAATCTCAATAAATAGGTAATTGGTGTTTGTCAGATTTTTCTACAGTAACTTTTTCATTTATAAACAATTTTTTTTATCAAAAGACGTCAATATGTTTGGGCACATACTTACGGCGTTTTATTCTGAGCACACATTCACTTTCGTCCTCTTATCTTTTGCCTTTCAAAAGTAGTGTCAACACTATCGTTCGTTACTTCGTTGACGAATCAGTCAGACAGTGTGGGTCTTACAGGTTGGACCAATGACACTTTTTTTCTGATCGGGGCTTTTAGTCTTTCGTAATAGGAAAATTGGAAATAGAGAAAAAGATCGAGAAATTAAAAAATAATGTTACACAGGCTTCTAGATTCTCAGATCAAAGAAATAGGCAGATAGAGCGCTCAGAACACGCGAGTGGGTCCACAAAAGTAAATACAAAATCAAAATCGAATACAAAGTCGCGACAGTACTAAGCTACGCGTCGCCAAGTTGCGCGTCGTTGTTGTTTTTTGCCAACATAGGCAACATATTATCGTCTCGTGTCTTTAACCATCGTAAAAGTTATTCTCAAAAACAAAGAAAACATTGTGGAATGTAATTCAATTTGATTTTGTATTAACTTTGGTGGAGACACTCGCGTTTTCTGAGCGTTCTATCTGCCTATTTCTTTGATCTGAGTCTAGATTATTCAAAATTATGTTTAGGCATTGGTATAAGCTGTGTTTATGGGACCTGATTAAACGGGCATGATTGTAAAAAATACACATAGACTTTCTATTTTCATCGCAGGAAATTCAAGACAATTTCCTCACAGACAGAGCAAAAATGAAGAAAATTTTAGACGCATGTACTATACTTTACGAATTGTTTCTATCAATATAATAAATTACTCACAGATACCTATATCAATGTTATCGTGATATCTGAGAACATCAGGAGAACATCAAAATCTGTGTAAAGAGGTTATAAGATATATTAAGATTGTGAATGGAAAAAAATATAAAATATTTGTTATATCATTTTGTATTTGTATGTGTATCGAAATCCTTCTGATATAATATTTCTATTAGATAGAGTAATAAATGTATTTTTTGTAAAGGGATACTGTAAGAAATGAAACACATAAAAGTTAGGTTAGTTTTTGAGACAGTAGCGTCAAAATTTTCCCGCTCATCAAACGACGCTTAAGCACCGTATTACAGAAAAACCTGCAAATTAAATTCATTTTTTGGGACTGTTCTTTATTGGAACTTATGACCAGTTATTAGGGGACAAAGTGTGATTAATCTCAGTAGAATCAGACTTACCCCTTCATCTTCCCTGGGGGAAGTTCTAGTTCTAAGTTATATCGTTACCAGTCGTTAAAAAAAGAACGTTAAAGTAGCATTATTTAAAACGCCTGTTGTTTAATTTGTTAATCTGGTAGTACGCAATTTTTTTTTACCATTATGGTCATTACGTAATATTTGGTAATGCTTACGAAATGTTATGCAATAACCTAAAATAATGCAATAACACTGGAAATAAATATTTTATTTTTAATATGAAATAAGTTAGGTACTTTACTTTAGGTTACAAAATAATTATATAAAAAAACAAAATGTAGTTCGCACACTGTGCGAAACATTTTTTAAATAAATACTAAAAACATAACTTTTCTATTATCAGGAAGAAAAAAAAAAACATACCGACCGAATTGAGAACCTCCTCCTTTTTTTGAAGTCGGTTAAAAACATAGACTTTCAGATTTCATAGTTAATAATCTATTTCAATACACACTTTACATACTCTGTAAAAAAAAATCTAAAATCCCACGTTTTTAAATTTATATGTCACGTATATTATTTAAGGGATTATTTACGGGATAATATATATTTACATGAAGTGTATAGATAGTGGGTGCAAATTTCAGCCAGCTAGCTTATCGGTATGTCTCAAAATTGATTTGCAAAAATCTAACTGGAACGACAAACAAACAAACCAATAAACAAACAAGAAAAGTGAGTGTATAAAAACGTGGGAAAATACATACATTTTTGTGTGCTATCTAAAATAGTGGGAATTTAAAATGTTCTTTTCGTTGAGGAAGATTATATTTAAATTATGAAATTCTATCAATTGTTGTGTATGTCATTTAAATTTCAGGTAGTGTAAACCATTAATTAACCATTACTTCCAAGAAATACCATAGTTTTTCATGCCTAAATGAATAAAGCTTTACTTTATTCATTTAGGCATGAAAAACCAATTAATTTAATATACTTGGAAATGTGAACTTTTAACGAAAATATTTAAGCCCGGGGTTATTTCAGGCTCATACCTCCATAAATAATTAATAATTATGCAATATTGTGCAATAGTTTTTGTTCGTAGTAAATTATGAAAAGTGAAATATCATGGTTACTCTGCTGAAATTATGATTTCGAGATACCTATAACGTTTCCGTATCACATGTAAGTACTAAAACTATCACGCAATGGCAACAGTGTCGAAATAGGGGTGCCTATTTCTGCACTGTCGCCATAGCATCCCATATTTCGGCACTGTCGCCAAAGCGTGATAGATGCCAACGGCTATGGTAGTTCAACAAACGAATGTGCGAATTACGCTTGTGCGAAAAACCTGTAATGCGACTCCCTATATTTTAAATGCACGCTTGTGCGATACACTGAAGTTCATCATCATCACGCTGACGCCATAAACAATTTTATTGTGCGAAGGTAATTGGTCATCCGGCGGCGAGATAGGCAGATGACATTGTTGCCATTGCAAGAGTATCCTGGATGAGGCTGGCGCCAGACCGTGGAGCTTGGCACAAAGAGAGGCCTAAACCTAGCCAGTGGGTGAAGACGGGCTGTGGATGATGAGTTCGACAAAGAAGGTATGGTCGAAAAAGGCAAAGAGAACTTAGTATGCAAGATCGAGCGCAGTGAGATCGGGACTTCTGGATAAGTACTCCGGAAACGGTAGAACAAGGAATAAAGAATTTCAACCTGCAAGTGTGAGTTGTGATGGACTAGTTGGCAAGGCGTTTTGAGTACTAATCCAGAAGAGTTTTAAGAATATTACAATATAACTTGAGTTACTAAAAATAGATTAATGTACAGGCGATAAGATGGCTTAAATAAAATTAAACTAAAAGTATTTAATAAATTGATCTTTTACATTGTGCTGTTCTGCTGTTATTACAGGATTTTGATTTTCTGGACTTCAAATAATTTTGCGAGCCCTTTCTTTAATACATGCGTCAGAATCACCGTGATTTTTAGTCAGTACTAGCCTGAGATTCCCTCCCGGCCCCGCCCTGGGTACTTAGTTATTTTTATACAGGATGTTTTTGAAATCGTGGGCAATACTTTAGGGGCTTGTAGTACTCCTGAAAATGAACAATTTTTACTGTGGGACCAACCATGAAACGAAACTAAAATCAGCTCCTCCATACATTTATGGTGTCATAACTCGAAAAGATATATGGAACAGATGATTTTAGTTTCGAAATTTCATGGTTGGTCCCATAGTAAAAATTGTTCATTTTCACAAGTACTACAAGCCTCTAAAGTATTGCCCACGATTTCAAAAACACCCTGAATAACTTTCAGGAAAGCTTAGGGTTGGATAGCACGATTACTTTAGGCTATGCCATGTATAATATAATTTACAACGAAAATCTACTCTACATTTGTGTGAGTTCCTCTGCTGCCAGCGCCCATTGCCGAATAGGCTGCCGGCGCCAGTTACTGAATAGATTGCCGGTGCCTCGGGACTTAGGGCACCCCGACCCGGATGGGTTAGGGAATGGCGGGGTCTTAGTTCGCTCGCGGCGCTCGCTCACCAGACCCCTCATGTTAGGTTACTTTAAACCGTTTACACAGAAATAGGAGACCCGCACGCGTATACAAGTTTTTTTTTTAATTTGACCTTTACTTTTGAGATTCATCATCATCATCAGTCTATAACGTTCGCACTGCTGAGACAACGGCCTCCTCTCTGTGAGAGGGAATGGGCCATAATCCTCCACGCGGGCCCAGTGCGGGTTGGTAGATGTCACATGTCTTCGAATTTTTGGTTCTAGGACATCCCGGTTTCCACACGATCTTTTCCTTCACCGTTATGAGAGCAGTGGTGTTGAAATAAATTACACAAAGTAATGCAATTGGCGGGGTTCGAACCCACGACCTACACTTCGTAAGTCGGGACCCATACCTCTGGGCCACCACTGCTCAACTTTTGTGATTAGCTTTGAAAAATTGCCCTTAAAGTTTGATAGCATTCCAAAATAAGAAAAACGATTGAGTTGATATAAACTTGTTGTCCTTCAGAGTACATATTTAACCTTGACTTTTGAGTTGTTGACCAGCCTTTCACCAGCAGTCACCAGTTCCCATTTTGAGTGCCGGCGCCGGCAGCCGTTGTTTTAAATCTCGGCTGCCGGCCGGCAGTTCACTTACCGCCGCGCCGGTTCCCAATAGTGATATTTTTGGTAGCCGGGCGCCGGCAGCGGAGGCACTCCCAATGTATTATTATTGTTTTATGAGCAGTGTGCTCACGAGGATTGTATCATCATCATCATTCTTCGGTTCTTATCCCAATTACGTTGGTGATTTCACCAGTTAAAAGGACTGTTTCATTAGATTTGGCTTGATGGTGTAAGGTCATTGCTTATGTAAAGTTTTTGCATAACTACTTATAACACTTTGTTTTCTGCGTACTTTTCAACACAAAAGATGTCTTCTTCAATATATACGATTTGCAATGCTCTATACAGACGTTGACAACTTGCTCAGATCTTTAGCAAGCGTTTGATTTTGATACACAAGAAAATTACATAATTTCAGTTGAACTTTAAGCGAAATAATTTCACAGGTCCTTTAGCTAATTGAGTTATTTTACCACATTAAGAGCAAACTTGATTTTAATTTGTAAATGGAGCTCAGTATTATGTGTAATTGGTATCAAGTTCAGGAGTGCCGCAAGGTTCGTATATAGGGTCGATTCTGTTGGTGTTTTTTGGAATAGGTTTTCACAACGGGGTTTTAAAAAAAACTCTGTAGTTTAATTACTAAGTTTTATTTAGGTAAAATATAATATATCTTTGTGCGTGTTTATAAATATGAAATTAACATTTGGTACTGGCATTATTTCAATCCATTAAACCGTTTCTTTAAATTTACATGATATGCTTGCTTATAGTTACATATAACTAAGGAAATGGTAATGGTAGTAACATCTAAGTTATATTTCAGACTTTCTTTGGTAAGGAAATGACAACATTCTTCACTTCGGTGTAAGCTAAGAGGGCGTCCATGCCACTGAAAAGTAAAAACAAATATAATTATTATTTTGATTTGCGTACTGCATAAAAATGTTCAAATGATGATCGTGTGTGGTGTGACTTGATGAATCAGTGTAAAAATAATGATTTTCTGGCTTAACTTACTTTTCACGACCGAGACCGGAGTCTTTGAAACCTCCGAATGGTGATTGTGGAGTAAATGCTACATATGTGTTGACCCTGTAAAATAGAAATGTAAGTTTTAGTATTGTTTATAAAATTATTATTAAAATAACACGTAAACTAAATCGGAAAAGTAACAAACTGATACTGTCCGATTATATTATTGGAATATCTTTACTTAAAATGCCTAGTCCGGATCGAAGTTAGCCCGATAGTGAATTCGGCTTACCAAACTATACCAGCTTCAACATATTTCGAGAACTGTAGGGCATTGTTGACGTTTGTTGTGAAGATTCCAGCTGCCAAACCATAGCTCGTGTTATTAGCTCTCTCGATGACTTCTTCCAAAGTGTCAAACTTCAGAATGCTCTGCACTGGCCCGAAGATCTGAAAGAAGCGAATTTAGAGTTAATCTTTCAGTCTTGTCAAAGTTTAAGTGCTATAAATGTAGAATTATGTTCATCATCATCAGCCGGAGGACGTCCACTGCTGAACATAGGTTAACGTAACATAAGTTGCGAATTGTCGTTCGGCGGTCTAAGGGGGAGGCCCTTAGACCGCCGAACGACAATTCGCAACTTGCATCTATCGGCTGGCCGCGAGAATTATGTTCGCCTCTGTGTTCTTGTTTGAAAAAATCAAGTTAAATTTATATTATGGTACAAAAAGGGATAGATACAAAGTGTTAATTTATTCACCTCTTCCTTTGCGATAGTCATATCATCCTTGACATCAACAAAGACTGTAGGTTCGACGTAGTAACCGCTTGTGCCGATTCTGTTACCTCCGCACAGTAACTTGGCGCCTTCTTTTTTGCCTTTCTCAATGTATCCCAGCACTTTGTTCATCATCTCTCCATCAATCTACAAGATAATCAGATGTTCATATAAAAATATTGTATGTAAGATACTCAAACTATTGAATTAAATATTTTTAATTATGTATTGGGGAATTAGTCTTATTTCCAATTTACCTGTGGGCCATTCTGTGTGGTAGGATCCGTAGGATTTCCAACTTTGATGCCCTTTGCGTGCTTGACAGCTGCTTCTACGAACTTGTCGTAAATACCAGATTGAACAAATAACCGGGAGGCAGCTATGCACATCTGTCCTTGGTGAAAGAATACTCCATGAGCAGCGAAGGGAACGGCAATGTTTACTAAAATCCAATATAGAATAGTAAGTATGTGTTTGAATTAATGGAAAAGTAAGGTAGTTTTCAATGTTAAATGACTTACAATCAGCATCATTCATGATGACTAGAGGACTCTTGCCACCGAGTTCAAGTGTGACCCTCTTCAAATTATTGACTCCTGCTGCTTGTTGAATTAATTTCCCGACCTGCGAGTATTTGAATGTTCATAACTATGCATATTCAAATTGCATAAAAATGTGCCAAAACTACACAAGCAAATTATAAGGAGGTGTAGTGCAATAAATCCCGTTCTAGAGCCAAAACTACAGTAAATACTTAATAGAAAGAACTGCTTGATCAAAGAATCGAGATAACAATGTCACAGCTTACCTCAACGGATCCAGTAAAGGAAATCTTGGCGACGTCTTTGTGGTGTGTAAGAGAGGTTCCAGCGCCGGGACCAAAGCCGTTGACAACATTGAGCACGCCCTTGGGTAAACCAGCCTCAGCGAACAGTGCTGCCAGTGCCAGCGCAGTCAACGGCGTCTGTTCTGCTGGCTTTACAACCACGGTACAACCTGGATTGTTAGGAATAATATTTTATAAAATCCCAGTCTGCATAAATGCGTGTTATTCAGAAATCCAATACTCGACAAAATAGTTTCTAACCTCACACAGCGGTTTTGGATCCAACCCATTCGTGGAAACTGTGAATAGTATATTCAGCTCATGCATTCAATTATGTAACGTTTGTCCGAGCCATGTTGTCACGGATGTTGAAGGTCATAGCCCACTTACACGACTCCGTTCCCATCCGGCAAAAAGATTATAATTTAAATATGGGCTTTAAATATTGCTCTTTAGAAATATTTTACATTAGCATCATAAATTAGCAGACAGCTCGCGCTTGGAGCAGAGTCGTTTAAGTGTGCTATGACCTTTAAATTACCACAAGCCTACCGCTCAAATAGTGAGAACGGTTCCGCTTAATTTGTTTTAGGTTTTATTTTTTTATTTAAAACTTCCTTGAATCATTTCTTCACTAAAAATACCTTGGTCACTTTAAATAATTTTGCCAATAATTCTGGGTGGTATACTGTGTTAATACTCGTAGATTAATCTTACCGGCAGCTAATGCAGTGCAAACTTTGTTGACGAATAGGAACACGGGACCATTCCATGGCAGAATAAGACCGCTCACGCCAACGGGCTGTCTCAGGGTGTATGAGAACACTTCACCGTCTGTTGACAACGAACATAATTTGTAGACAAACAGGTAGGTAGGCTAACTGGCGTCGCATTCATGTCTATGTATATATTTTCTTCTTACCAGCCGGAAGAGTATCGCCCTTAATTTTGTCTGCACAAGAGGCGATATACCGAGCAAAGTTAACAGAAGATCCCATGAAAGTGTAATGCGGAGGTGAGAACCATGCCGTTGTTGTAGGACTCCAACTCTGATATGTATTGTAAGTCTCTCTCTAGGAGGTCACCGAACTTGCGGATGATCTCTCCACGTTGGGAGGCATCCAGTTGTCGCCACTCCGAGTTGCGGTGGAAGGCGCGCTTCGCTGCGGCCACTGCCAAGTCAATGTCAGCCTGAAAATATTCCTTCGGGTCAGTTTCACTGCTTGATCAAAATAAAACTAGGTTACTAGTAGGGCTAACTAGAAACCCATATAACTTCTAGCTAGAAAACATATTTTCCTTATCCGTTTCTCTGTGCACTATTAGTTTTTGCTATTTTCCTGGGGACTAATTAGGTATTATCATCTGGGGACTATAGTTTTTTTAATCCTTTCGACATAGACTTGGATCAAGGAATAAGATTCCTACAGTATATTTTTGGAACGAAGTTCCTTACCGGGTGTTGCGAAAGGGGGCTAGACGGGAAAAAAAAAATGCAGACTTGTTTAGAATGTTAGCCCAATGAATGTCTCAAGTTTGAGACCTCAATATTGTCAAAATCGTTATTGTTTTAAATTATGATGATTATGTCCGTAAAAGATTAGTTGTGGTAGTACCTTCTCAGGACATTTCTTAAGAAATTTGCATTTTGACTACAATTGTCTCTTTAGACTCAATAGTTTGCGAAATGAAGCTTTTCAAAATGTATGTACTTTACGAACTACGCAATTTCTTGTTATATTTCAGACACCACTTGCATCAACTCATTACTCGCCGTCCGCATACCCGCGCTTACGGTGGCGTGAGATCGTCTGCCGACGTCCGACCTCGTGGGCCTCTATCACTGCGGGATTTGCTATCGACTTAACTGAATTATCTGCAAGTATCGTGATACGAACCTTGTCACCTTCAGCAACTTTGGCGATGACGGATCCATCATGAGGAGAGTAAGTGTCGAAGGTCTTGCCACTCTTCGCGTCCACCCACTCGTTGTCGATGAACAACTGAAAAAGTCAAGTAAAAAACATGAAACAAAAAAAATGCCAATAAATAATTTATTTTTTTTTTCCACTATATCTGCTTGAATTGTGCGCCTGTGCTAATTTTGTAAATGTGAAATTTTCGCTTTCTGTTTGTTGACGGATTTCTATGGGTTAGAACGTACTGTTTATTTGCACTACTAGCAGGCGGGGCCGAGGGCTTGTTCAAGTGCTCGCTCCTTATTATCTTTAAATCCTAATACTGATCATGCTTTATTCCGTAAAAGGTACTTAGGTCGTCTTTTTATTATATGATATTTCATTAAATCGGTTCTGCAGTTAAGCTTGAAAACCGCTTCAAAAAGTAATTTTAACATTGAGCAAATAATCTTAAATATTGTACATAGTTAAACATGAGTCGTGTAAATATTTTCGAGCTACTCGTCTCGTATGTAGTTAGCAACAGATATCATTATGGGGTGCGTCTCATTTCATATAAAGTTATTTGATATATTTTCATTTCAATAACGTTCACATGATATAATCAACGTGAGATATACCAACGGTTGATATAACTTCTCCACACATTGTTAATTTGTTTGTTTTACTATAAAACTTATTTCATATAATTTTATTTGATATAACGTTTAATAAGTTCTAGCGAAAATCATTACATATAACGTTTGAAACGTATAATTTTTACAGTTATTTGACCTAAATGCAAGAGCGAGCGAAGCGAGCTCGGGACTTTGGGCACCCCGACACGGACAGGTTAGGTTCGAAGGGGATGGCGGGGTCTGAAAGACCCCGCCATCCCCTTCGTGTTAGGTTACTTTAAACCCTGTACGCAGAAATAGGAGCCCCGCGAAGCGGGGCTCCGTCGAAGATTCACGGCAGGTGGTACTATTACTAGGTACATCAGTGTTAGATTACTTGCCAGGAAGAAAAAAAAAATAGACCAAATAAGTTTTATGTCTTTTGAGCGGTATATTTTTATATATACGATTTTATATTCATTGATTGTTATGCTTATAGAAATTAGTCATTATAAAATTATGTCAATCGTTTATTATATTATAAGATCGTTATATCAAATAAAATTATATGTTCAGTTGTTATCTCTTGTAAGTTTTAGAGATTTTGTAGTTATATCATATATTACTTACCCATCATTATGTATACTTTACTGTGTTATGATATCATTACATCATAGTAACGTCATTCCATATCGCGTTATCAACAAAGCGGTTGTGTGGAGTAGGCGGTAAAATATGCTATTAATCCATCTACTATTTGTTAATTTGTTTTGTTTTTCAAACAAAATTTAAAACAAAAGTTACGATTTTGTTCATTATCGGCATCTCAAGCAAAAATTATAATGAAGTTCTAGTTTGGCTGCGAAATGTCTATTTGTTTTCTTAATTTTACATAGATTTTAGTGTTCTTACATTTTTACTAAACAGACAACAGAGATCACAAACATGTCTCAAGGACTCAACCGGTTTGGTATAATTAATTTATTGAATTATTGTTGTTCTTGAGCAACGACTGGGGGTTAGAATAGTTATGAATAAGTATTATCATTTTTTCATTATTATTTTGGCATATTGTAAAAAGACTAGAATCTGATAAATCCTATGCTTTTTAAATTTTAAATGTATTAATGTTAATATTAGAAGATTAATTGTTCTTCAAAATAATAACGACTATTTTTTAAATAAAATTTTTGAATTAATGAATTAAAATTTACTGAAATGTGTTTTATATACTAAATTATTCTTTGCGATTGTAGATTTTAAAAACACACCACATAGATAGCTTCCTGAGAAATGATTTGTTGTAATAACGGGATAATTATTAAGAAAATTAAAAATGATTTTAAATATTTTAACTCAAAAACATCACCGTTAAAATTATTATTTTAATAATAAAGGTACCTTAGTGTATTTAATTTCAGGAGCCATTTTATTTAGTTTTTCTTATTAATCACAAATACACTGTCACAGCACAGCACGTTGCGTCGTTCTCGCGCGACGCTTTGGAATGTAGCCGGTGGCCCGGCCAAAACACGTTTATATTGAATAATACAAATTTTAGACGAGTCACGGTGATTCGTATAATCCCCATGATAGCAACAACAGCAGCGCAAAATAAACATTGCTATTGATAATTATGTAATCTTGATTTAGGGTTCCGTATCCAAATGCGAAAAATGGAATTGAAAGATTCATTCTGTATGTCACCACCCCGTTTTACTCTGGGGCTTAGTCCCAAGCATTTAAAATTTGGATAGTAGTAACTTCTGTGATCATAAATGAATTTACATAACTTTTGTGTAGTGGACACAAAAGCGATGAGATGTTTTGAATATGGACCTCAGCCTCAGAGACTAAAATAATATACGTACGTAACGTATATGTATTCCTATGTGAAGGTGTAGAATTGAAGAAGAAAAAGTCAATGGTAGAATGTAAAAAGAATATTGAGAAAACAGTTTTGAATAAGATTTACTGTATGAGACTATTTTGTGAAACTAAGCAGTGCCATTAGTGCCATTAAATTTCAGTGTAAATTGACATGTTTGAACACTATTTAATTGTTGTTATTATTTAGTGCTACGGATTTTTCTAAGCGTGAGTGGTCCTAGTCGCACTTAACCAGTTTAGAACTTTGATTTGGAGCCGTGCTAACCGACATTCAGTCTTGCTGCACAGGCAGATAGCGATTTGGTGGGTTGTGTTTCCTAGCATAGTATCTACGAGTATGTTGTTTGATTTGATGGTAGTGCCTGACGCTACAGACCCGACTGCCACTCGCCCACAGCCACCAGCCAGGAACGCTCGGCAGTATTAGTTGACGTATTAGCAAGATTGTTCTGTTCATGGATGAGTGTGCCATTGTTTTTCTGAAGTTTAACAATATTTACTTTTTCTATATACACATATACTGTAAAAAAATATTTTCTACGTTTTACCACTAGTTTATACCATAAATGATGTCTTTTTCACTATACGATTTATTTTTACATATACGTTGACAGCGGCGTGTGCTCAGACCTTTATTGAGCGTTTGATTATGATACCCAAGAGTATGACATAATTTCAGTTGAACTTAATTAGCTGATATTTTCACAGGTACTCGAGTTATTTCAGTGTTCAAGAGCAAATTTGATTCTTGCTTGTGAATGGATCTCAGTCTATGCCACTGGTTCCAAGTTCTGGAGTACCTCAGGGTTCTTCTCCAGGGTCGATTCTGTTGTTGTTGTTTGTGATAATATTTTCGTAAGGGATATTATATAAAATAAATAAAAATCTCATAAAATTTATTTGAAATTTATTTTAATTTAGGTAATCGTGTTTATAAATATGAAAAAATAACATTAGGCAAGTTTTATCCATTAAATCATTAATAACAATTTACACGAAGTACTTAGTTATCCATATTACTAAGAAAATAATCATGGTTGTATAACGTCTAATTTGAATTTCAAACTTTCTTTGGTAAGGAAATGACAACATTCTTCACTTCGGTGTAAGCTAAGAGGGCGTCCATGCCACTGAAAAGGAAAAAAAAACATTATTAGGTATGTGTGACTACGATTTAAGATTGTTCATGTAATAATCTCGTGTTTTTTGACTAGATAAGTCAGTATAAAAATATAAATTTTCTAGGATAACTTACTTTTCACGACCGAGACCGGAGTCTTTGAAACCTCCGAATGGCGATTGCGGAGTAAATACTAAGTATGTGTTGACCCTGTAAAATATAAACAGAAGAGTAAGTATTACTTATAAAATGATAACTAAAACAACGCGTAATATTCGGAAATAGTAACGAATACTGTCCATTTATAGTATATAATATTAGAAGAGTATTTTTTACTTAAAATGCGTAGCCTGATAGAGAATTCTATGGGCTTACCAAACTGTACCAGCTTCAACATATTTCGAGTACTGTAGAGCATTGTTGACATTTGTTGTGAAGATTCCTGCTGCCAAGCCATAGCTCGTGTTATTAGCTCTTTCGATGACTTCTTCTAAAGTGTCAAATTTGAAAATGCTCTGCACTGGTCCAAAGATCTGAAAGAAGAGAACTTAGAGTTAGATTTTCGCTTAAGTCGAAGTTTAATTGCTATAAATGTAGATTGTAGAATTAGGTTCGAGTCTGCTTAATATTTGAATAATAAAGTTGTATTAAGGTCGGTATAAAAGGGATAGTACATCTAAGTGTTAATTTACTCACCTCTTCCTTTGCGATAGTCATATCATCCTTGACATCAACAAAGACTGTAGGTTCGATGTAGTAACCGCTTGTGCCGATTCTGTTGCCTCCGCACAGCAACTTGGCGCCTTCTTTTTTGCCTTTCTCAATGTATCCCAGCACTTTGTTCATCATTTCTCCATCAACCTGCAAGAAAATCAGTTATAATATACCAATGCTATTATAATCAGGGGCGTAGCTACCGCCGTATCTGCCGTATCTATTTTGTGGCACGGGGGGCTTACGAAATTAATAAAAACTTTACCTGTGGGCCATTCTGTGTGGTAGGATCTGTAGGGTTTCCAACTTTGATGCTCTTTGCGTACTTGACAGCTGCTTCCACGAACTTGTCGTAAATACCAGATTGGACGAACAACCGGGAGGCAGCTACGCAGATCTGTCCTTGGTGGAAGAATATTCCATTTGCAGCGTAAGGAACGGCAATGTTTACTAAAATCCAATTTACGAGCATTTAAGTATGTGTTTGAATCACTGGATAAGTAAGGTGTAATAAAAGTATTAAAAGACTTACAATCAGCATCATTCATGATGACTAGAGGACTCTTGCCACCAAGTTCAAGTGTGACCCTCTTCAAATTATTGACTCCTGCTGCTTGTTGAATTAATTTCCCGACCTGCGAGTATTTTGAGTATTCTTATTCTTTATTGTACACACATGTAATTAAAATAACTTTTCACATTAGACTAAGTTCTGTACAAAGGCGGGCTTAACCCAGAATTGGGTTCAATGTTCATAACTATGCATGTTCAATTCAAATAAATCCCGACCCTATGTGGCTTACCTCAACGGATCCAGTAAAGGAAATCTTGGCGACGTCTTTGTGGTGTGTAAGAGAGGTTCCAGCTCCGGGACCAAAGCCGTTGACAACATTGAGCACACCCTTGGGTAAACCAGCCTCAGCGAACAGTGCTGCCAGTGCCAGCGCGGTCAACGGCGTCTGTTCTGCTGGCTTCACGACCACAGTACAACCTGGATTGATAGGAATTAATATTACTATTAGAAGCTTGTGTTGTCTGCTGCAGAGTAAAGTCTTCCCTTCCCTTTGCGTCTTTCCTGATCTAGTGCCTTTATAACCCAATCCTACAAGATAGACAGGAATGTTTTTTAATAATCTACCAGTGACGTATTTATGTTCAGAAATCCAACACTCGTCAGAATAGTTGCAAACCTTTCTCAGGGTTTAATGGACGAAGCAAGAACAGTATCATAATATTCACAATTTTAACGCATGGCTTAATCTCATGCATACATCCATTATTATGTAACGTTTGTTCGTACCTATATAATTTCCCTACTAACAGCCTACTGTCTACAGTGTGTTTATTATTCCGCAAGTTCTATTTGCCGGTCAAACCGAGTCTTCACAGACAATAGATACCTTGGCCTAAATAAAGCAAATTTACAAATTTGATTACGTAGGCTACTATGTTAACAGATTATATCTTACCGGCAGCTAATGCAGTGCAAACTTTGTTGACGAATAGGAACACGGGACCATTCCATGGCAGAATAATACCGCTCACACCAACGGGCTGTCTCAGGGTGTATGAGAACACTTCACCATCTGTTGACAACGAACATAACTTGTAGACAAACAGGTAGGTAGGCTAACTGGCGTCGCATTCATGACTATGTATTTTTTTTTCTTACCAGCTGGAATGGTATCGCCCTTAATTTTGTCTGCACAAGAGGCCATAAACCGAGCAAAGTTAACAGCTGATCCAATGAAAGTTGATGCGGCTGAGAGAACCATGCCGTTGTTGTAAGACTCCAGCTCTGCAATGTATTTTTCATCTCTCTGTAGGAGGTCACTGAACTTGCGAAGGATCTCTCCACGTTGGGAGGCATCCAATTGTCGCCACTCCGAGTTGCGGTGGAAGGCACGCTTTGCTGCGGCCACTGCCAAGTCTATATCGGCCTGAAATTATTAATTTATGTCAGTTTGTTTCCAATTATATGTTAAAAAACATAGAGTTACGTAGGACCTTCAAGAATTCCAGCTACGCGTACGTGGAAATACTCCTAATTCAGTTGTAGAGAAAAGTCAGTAAAGAACAAATAAATAATTTATTCTTAACTTCCCGACTTTTTTTGTAGTTTCTGGCTATTTCTGTTTGTAATGTGTATTGTGTCGTACTGCAAAATGTGTATCTTTTCATTTAGTAAATAAAGTTACGATTTTGAGTGATATGAATGAAATGAGCGCGCAGTGTCGCGATTTGTGTGAAGTGATCCTTAGGCAATTGAGTGCTTTGTTTGTCACTTGGTAATTACAAATACAAATACAAATAGTTTATTGGAACAAATAACATGTTACAATTTATGTGTACGTTAATACCGCATTAGTTTAGTAACTGAGTTGCAGTTATTAGCGCCCACCCTCTGGAGCGAATTAAATAGGCGTTCCATAAACAAATAGAACATTAAATTAAATTAAGAATTAAATAAAGATTAAAACAGAAAATTAAATAATGATAATTGTAAGACAAAATTTTACTTATTTATACAATGGAGAAACAAAATTCAAAACTATAAAACTAAAATCTGACAAATAGTTACTTAATTATAACAATTATGTTGTAGCAGTACAGTTGTATGTGTTTGAGTGTTTGTGAATGTGTGTAGGAGTAGTGCGTGTGAGTGTATAGTGAGTAAATGTGCATAGGAAGAGTGCGTGTTGGTATAAATATAATTATATGATGTGATGTAGGACAATTAAGATTGTAGGAGGCTCTCTGTTTCCTCATAAGTCAGGTTTAGTAGCCATTTTTCAATTTTCAATTTACATTCTCGCAACGGAAGAGGATAGATGTTTAATTTCTCATTTATTTTGTTGTAGATAACGGGACTCAAAAAGTTATAGTGTCTTCTCGTTACTACTAGATGGGCTCTCTCTCTCTGGCATATTCTGTTACCTCTACGTTTTTGAGTATTAAGATTAGTGTCATATTTAGTGTCAGTGTGCTTTCGTAACAATGTGCTAATCAGAAATGCCTGTCTAACAGTAGGAACTTTGCAAAGGACATACAAGTCGTGGGTGGGAAAACGGATAGGTTTGTGTGCCATGACTTTTAGAACGGCTCTTTGCGCTCTTTCCAGACGAAGTAGAAGGCATTTACCAGAGCATCCCCACGCGGCAATGCAGTAAGTTATCAGAGAATGTGCAAGTGCAAAATAAACCGTTTTTAACGTGTTAAAATCTGCCGAGGTTCTAAGGTTTTTAAACACAAATATTAGTTTTCTAACACGTGACACCAAGAGCTCAATCTGGGCACTCCAGGTCAAAGTGCTGTCTATAATGACTCCTAAATATTTTATCTCATTAGTACGCGTAATGGGAGAACAGTCGCAGGTTAAACTTGCATGTGAATGGCATTTGTGAGCAATTAGTACAAAGGATGAATCTGGTTGTGATGTAAGCCGTGGTGCAAACGTGATAAATTTTGTTTTTTCTAGATTCAGGGTGAGTAAATTGCTATTTAACCAATTCATAATATTCTGTAAGGCAGATTCTGCATGAAAGCGCACATCTGCCCAGTCTCTTCCATGAACTAGTAAAACTGTGTCATCAGCATATGTTATAATTTTGCAATTAGTTAGGGACAGTTTACAGAGACTGTTAATATAAATTAGAAAGAGACTGGGCCCCAGAACACTGCCTTGAGGAACTCCGTAAGTGAGAAACTGTTCTTCACTTCTGTGATTACCGATTTTTACGACCTGAGAACGGTCACTAAGATAACTTTTGAAGATATCCAGCGGTAATCCCCTTATCCCAATCTGAGACAATCTCGCGAGCAAAAGAGGGACAGAGACAGTGTCAAACGCCTTCGAGAGGTCTAGAAAAATAGCTAATTATGTTAAGGACTCTGTTCTGTTCCATTCTTGACGAACTCAAATGTAGACTATTCAATGAAGTAATTCAATTATAAACTCATGAATAGCTCTCACTCAAGTTTTTTATTAAAATCGCCTCAAAAATGATCAATGATTTTCTTTCAAATGCATTTTTTTTTGTGTTTATTAAATAGAAAATGTGTCATTTTGTTGGCATAATGTTTCGTCGTAATGTATTTATTTTATGAAAACTGTCTTCTTTGAACCAAATGGATCCTCTTTTCAGTCTAATTTTAGAATTTTTGTTTGTATTACATGATCATGTCATACAAATGAAACTGGACAAATGTTAGCAATGTGCTATCTCTTAAAGTATCGTGGTACGTACCTTGTCACCTTCAGCAACTTTGGCGATGACGGATCCATCATGAGGAGAGTAAGTGTCGAAGGTCTTGCCGCTCTTAGCGTTCACCCACTCGTTGTCGATGAACAACTGAAATAATTAAATGAAAATAAAATAATTATGCAAAAATAAGGCCGCCCATAAAATTATTTTTTGTATTTTGCAACTATTTTATAAATGTGTAATTTTCGCTCTCTCTTTGTTACTTTAATATGCCCTAATAAAGGATATTATATGGGTCAGAAACTCAGAATGTAGTTTTTCATGTCAATACCGGTCATTTTAGTATTCTTTTTTAAATATAAGACATTTAATAAGACTCTACACAACTCATATTTAATTTTCAGACAAGTCAAGTTGTATTTCTGAAAAACAACCACAAAAAAGAGTAAAATAACCTACAAAACTTTTCTGTCGGAAGTCGGTGACTTTTTTATTAATTTCATTGTCTCTTTTGCCACCGACTTCCGACAGAAAAGTTTTGTAGGTTATTTTACTCTTTTTTGTGGTTGTTTTTGAAGTTGGTCACATTTTTTTTGAAAAAGTTTTTATTTTACTCTTTTTAGTTTAAATATTCAACCAAAATTCTTGTCAAATACATTATTTTCTTACATATGCACTAGAATTTTGTAATCCGTAGCACCGGTAATAACATCGTTAACATCTCTTTCATTCATTCCCTATCTCAAAAACTACCGAACCGATTTTGATGAAATTTGCAGTATTCCCTAAGTCGAAGGATACCTAGTACAACAAAAAAAGAATTACTTAAATCGGACTTATAGTTCCGGAGATATGCGAACTCAAACATAATTTTCTTACTTGAGGAGTTGTACCTTCCATCATCAGCTCAGCTACATGAGATGATAATTTCCATACGCAAGTGATTGAATTACTTCATAAGATTTGCGAAAAACTATGTGTCAGCTAATAAAATTTGAGGGTTGCCCTCGATTTCTCCAAAATTCAATCATCAGATCCTGAAATGGTGACAATGGGACTACACGGGAAGCACCAGCTTTCGAATAAAAAAAGAATCATAAAAATCGGTTCACCCAGTCGCAAGTTATGAGGTAAAAAACATTAAAAAAAAAAAAATGCAGTCGAATTGATAACCTCCTCCTTTTTTGAAGTCGGTTAAAAATATATTTAAAATCGATTTATCAGGTCCCAGGTTCGAGAAAAGCTCGGTTTCCAAGATATTAGACATTTTAAAAATCGAGCGAAGCTCGGTCAACCAGATATTGATAATTTTATTTAAAAAAAAAAAAAAAATACACTTATTACAAAAAAAATCAGTAGCTTCAGCTAAGTATGTAGAGTTTTCACCTAATTCTAAAATTATGAGAAGTACAAACCTTAGTGTATTTAATTTGAGGAGCCATTTTACTTAATTTCTTTTATTTTCCACAGATACACTTAAGTCACAACACAGCACGTTGCGTCGATTTCGCACGTCTTTTCAGAATGTCGCCGGTGGCTTGACTTAAACACGCTTATATTGAATAACAATATTAGACGAGTCACGGCGATAACCGATATAAAAGATAGCAAAAGCAGTGAAACAAAAACATTGATAAATGTTTATCAGTGTTTATCATACATTTTTGTTTTTTTTTTTTTTTAGCTTTGGATAGCGAAAATCTGTCGCTGTGGCATACCACAGCGACAGATTTTCGCATTTTAGAAGTTTCTTAAAGGTTTTTATCAAGTCCGTATAATGGATTTGATTTAGATTTTCGTACATTATTTTTATTATTTATTTGCGATGTTGCCAGATTTCGAATGCATTTAAGAACACTACGGAAGGTAAGTAAAAAAAAAAAAGGTTGCACTCCAGGAGTGCCGGTAGAAGTGAAAACTTTTTTGTTACTATGTTTTATTTTTAATTTGAATGACGTCTTACTCATTTTCGATCAGGGTCACGTGACCCTGACGCGAGTTTTAAATTTTTTACCCATTACAGAAAAAGTGTACAACGCCGCTAAAGAAGTTTTCACTTCAAAAAAATAGGTTTACATTGCTTTATTTTTATGGCAAGGGCTTTATATTTTGAATTCATTGGTGGAATTTCTAAGTGCTTGTTTTGTTACAGTCAAGTCTCCCGCTACCAGTAAAATAATATTTTTATTCATAAAAATCGTATTAAACTAGTCATAAGGCATGATAACTTGTAAAAGTACTGTAGTAGCCAACGACCATAGCAGTCTATAAAATTATATACTTACATTTCTAACCGTAGGTCAATATGGAGAAGAATGGACTGAGAAGTCCATGAATCTTTGAAATCAAAATATGATTACAGCACAAACTTGTTAAATGTACTTGTAGCAGTAAAAATGTAGTGCAAACACCATTAAAATCACTCAGACAATTTTAAATATTGTAAAACAGGTACTAAATATGAGGCAGCCAAGGGCGGATCCAGCTTTTATATCAGGGGGGGGGGGTCACCATGTCGCAGACAGCTTGTCTCCGTAGTTTAGTTCAGATAAATTTGAAAGAAAGACATCCCGTATACCGTGATCCTGGAACGTAAAGGGCTATTGAAGGACACCGTGAATTTTAGTCAGTACAAGTCTGACAGTCCCTTCTGCCCTGCACTGGGAGGACTCATTTGATGATTTTACCACGCTAAAAGAAGAAAAAAAAAGGAGTGGCCAACGGGTCGATCGCGACTTAGTCCAGTCGATCGTAAAGGCAAAAAGTGTAAATAATAGTGTAATAGGTCCTATACCTATACCAAACCTATAAAGGATCTTTGTTTTAAATTGGTCAAAAGGGAGAAATCTGCTTCCTTATGAGATACAGGAAAAGTTTCTTAGGAAGCTTTGGCTATTTTTTGATGTTGATAATTTTGGCGTTATTGTGACCAAGTGTGAGTGGTCCACAAAAATTAGGGACGTTGGGCAATTTTTTTAGTGCCATTCGACTTTGTTTCATGGAAAAAATCGGGACGGCAGAAGTTGGTCTAATGGAAAATATTGTTTCATACAAATTGTATGAACGAGAAAACTACCAATTTTTTATTATGCTGTTTTTATGCTGTTTGACTTCGGCACGGCCATTGTGTTCCACGCGCGCCTCAAAGAGCGTCAGCAAAAATGACGGGGCCCCCTCTCAGAGGGCCAAAGCCTGCCGGGGCCGCGGGATTAGGAACATAAAGGGCTATTGAAGGTCACCGTGGATTTTGGTCAGTACAAGTCTGACAGTCCCTACCTCCCTGCCCGGGGTGGGACGACTCATTTGATGAATTCACCACGCTAAAAAAAAAATGCTGTTTGACTTACTTTCACGTAAGGATGACATATTAATTGTATGGGCAGAAATATCTGGATATCTACTGTCCAGAGTACAAACTGTTCGGCCAAAAGACAAGTATAGTATAGTATGTTCCTTCTAACAGTGTGAAGTCGTATTGTAGTACTTACTTATTATTTTATTATTTGACCCACAATTTGACCACAGATATGACCCATTTCTGTTGCCCAGACATTTTCCTTCCGATACAATGAAATGGTCCATAAATAACACTAAATCAAATCTAACTTTTTCGTTTACCTATACAATTTGTATGAAAAAGTATCTTGCTAAAGACCAACTTCGTCCGTCCCGATTTTTTCTTCGAATACAATGAAATTATTTTCACACGCAACGAGTCGAAAGGCACAAAAAAAATGCCCAATTTCACTCATTTTTGTAGGAAACTCACACTTGACCAAAAAAATAAAAACGCCATTCAGATTTCTCCCTTTTGGCCAATCGACCCCTGTACCAACCTATACGAGTATGTCGATTAAACATCACCAACTCAGACTTCCACTGTATTTATGAAAATTTAAGGAAAGAATCTCACATGTGATATGAAAAGAAACTCCTAAGACTTGTCAATAAAAATTACTACTTGATTGTGTACTAAACTATGCTGTTTCATGTAGGCCTAGGCCTGGCTGTGCCTTTACTTTGGCTTCTGAAATATGATAATTCCTCGATGGGAACACGTTCCATACAAGGAAAAGAAAAGCCTCGTATGGAACTAGTTCCGAAACTCTGGTTCCATAGACGGCCGAAGCGGTTTTTAAGATTTCAAGAAGTATGTTATTGGTAGATCGCACAGGGTTTCGTTAGTAAATAGTAGATCGTATGTCTAATCAAGTTGGCTACCCCTGCATTAATAGGTGTAGGTAACCAATAACAGCACAGAATTGCATTATTATGATTATGTGCCCCTTTCGCTTATAATTTGTTTAAGTTTATAATAAACTTAGATAGAATTGCAGTGGCCACCTATGACCCAGCCTGTCGCCCAGGGGGGGGTCATGACCCCCATGACCCCCCCCTTGTATCCGCCGTTGGAGGCAGCTACGAAACCTTTTATAGCACGTAGGCAATTTTTATGAAGAGTATGGAACCTTAATGTTTTATCCAACGCGGCCATTTCACAATATTTGATAGGTACCGTTTATCACTGTTTTTGTAAATGTTTGTTTTTGTATATTATTATTGTTACACCTATAAATATTGATTGGTAACGGAACAACTGTTGAAAGAGTGTATAAAAATGTGGGAAAAATTATGTGATTGTTGAGTAGGTACGTTTTCAAATGAAACTTTTCCGCACGCAAAAATCTTTCCAATTCCCAGAGCTATTTCGGGCTCATTCGGAAATCATTGCGCAATATTATGCAATACTTAAAAGTGCTGTATCATGGTTACTATGTTTTATTGATATTATCATTCCAAGAGATAATGTAGTAATACTATCACACTATGGCCATAGTACCAACTAAAATATATAATGAAATATGGCTCACGTTTTTGATTACTGTAATTAATCATCAGAAAATACCAGCTAGGTATTGTATTTGTATGACTTCCATTGATAGAAGAAAAATACCAGAGATTTTTGCACATAAATTATCATTTATTTTAATATTTGAGCCCGATATGTCAGTACTATTTCGGGCTCATTTAAAAATCATTGGGCGTTTTTCCATTAGACGGCACGGCACCGGCACCGGCGACGGCGCCGGCGCCGTGCCGGTGCCGGGGAAGCAAGAATATATGAAAATGTATGGCTCGCTTTTCCACTTACCGGCACCGGCGCCGGCCCGGCGCCGGCCCGGCGATGAGTCCTGCCGGCGCCGTCGCCGGCGCCGGGGTAATAAGCTTCCTGGTCGGTGCTGGCCTGGCGTATTTCAATTAGCCGGCGCCGGCACCGGCGCCGGTGCCGGGGAAGCAAGAATATATGAAAATGTATGGCTCGTTTTTCCACTTACCGGCGCCGGCGTCGGCCCGGCGTTGAGTCCTGCCGGCGCCGTCGCCGTCGCCGGGGTAGCAAGCTTCCCAGTCGGTGCCGGCCGGCAAATGTGCATAATGTGTGTATGAATTATAGCCGTGTGCGTGTGTGAGTGCGCAGGCGTGTAGGAGGACGCGGGGCGGAGGGCGTGAGACTCGGTCTGTGGCTCGTAATAAGGTTAATTTAGCCTCTTTACTTCTGAAAGTCTTATGATCATGTTATTTTGTTTTTTAGAAGAAATATATGTTCTTGTGTGTCATTTAATGAATTACATAAATGAAACATAACATTTTTATTTATTATTTATATCAACATAATATTTTTTTATTTCATTAATTCATTTTTCATTCATTACTTTAATCCAGTAGCAATTGAATGGTACTGCCTTTGAACAACAGAGGGCGATCAAACACATCAAATATTCTTGAATTGTTATTCAAATATATTGAAAAACGTGGCGAGAATTAGTCGCTTCGCACTAAAAAATACATTGTTAAATTCCGACATCCGCGCGAACGAAGTCGCGGGCACAGCTAGTAAGAAATAAAACCATGCTGAGGAACCGGCGCCGGTGCCGTGCCGTTGCCGGGCCGGTTAGGAACCGGTGCAGTGGAAAAACGAAGCCCCGGCGCCGGTGCCGGTGCCCGGCCATGCCGGTGCCGTGCCGGTGCCGTGCCGTCTAATGGAAAAACGCCCATTGTGTAATATTGTGCAATACTTGTACCCAAATTTTATAGAACTTGAAGTATTGCATAATATTATACAACATGTTTGAAATTGTTTTTCGAGAGACAATGTTTTGGCACGCTTTGGTAATGTTTTGGTAAGTGGTAGGTACGTGTGTAAGTATTGAAAAGTATCACGCTATGGTCATAGTGATAATAAGCTATCTTATTGGCCATGATTTGGTCGTCTTTTCACCTATGTAATTCTTAGCACCCTATTTGCCAAGCAAAATATTTATTAGCTGTAAAAAATCTCACAAATAGTATTGTTTTTAAATAAGACTGCTGGTTAAAAAAAGGAGTTTTTAAAGGTAAGATTTTAAAAATGGAAACATTGTTAGAGACTGCCAATTTGACACTTGACAAAAAATTTAATAATTCAATAATCACACTAAGCCTTAATTAAATAAGTCTTTCATAAACAGACAGATAGGTCAATATAATTTTTATTGTAGTTTTTCGAGCTTTCTTCAAATACAGTACCTATATGGCGTGATCGCATTATGTCAACAGCTCCTAACAATTTTACCCGCGACGCGGTCGGATACTGTATTGCGTTTGGGTTGCGGTGTCGTTTCTAAAAGCCAATGTTGCCATTTATGTCTAAAGCTATTTTAAGTCCAATTTTTGATGCGGTTGCGGTTTTCAGTGATAGGCTCGAGTTTAATTGGTGCATGTTCTTGGATAACTCTTAAGGTAACTTCACTAGGTAGCGTAGCAGTACCTTATTAGTATTAGTCCGAGGTTTTAAAACAGGCGCTACGATGCTCAATCACAAAAAAACGATGGCAATGACACATCAGCTAGGTCTAAAGTGTCTCATCAAGCTGAGTGAAGTGAGCCCAAACATGATATAACTGTTGTTTTTTTATGCTGAGGACCTCTTGGGACTGACTTCACAACATAATAAAGATCTAACAGAAAATGGAACAGCGCCTCTGGTGTGCGAAGAAGGAACTAATTTTTTCCTTGAAAATTGTCAATTTTGAAATTGTCAAAGTTCCAGTTTGCTTTACGTCTCAAATACTGAAAATTCGTACAAAGGCTACAGATCTCGGTTATATAGAAGTGTAGTGAAGTGTATGTTAACTATATTTCAACAGAATCGGTTCACAACTGTAAAAATTCTATAGGAAAAATGACAATTTGATTCCTTTTTTTGTACTTTTCGAGGTTGATTTTACTTTGAAATTTGGATGGGACCAACTTTTCAAAATTGGTTCATGCTTATCGTCGGTAATATGGGCAACATACTTTTTGATAGTCAAATTGACGGACTAGTTAATATAATATAATATAATATAATATAATATAATATAATATACAGTAGTAGTTACATTATTTAAGTAGTATACAAAGTTTGTTTCAAACTGGTTTAATATTAGGTTTGTCTTCCTACTAATATGTGGGTATGATATAATTGGCTACATTTTGGTCCTGGCGGGACTAGAGCATATAGGTAGTTCTAAAGTACAAACGATCTGGTTTAATTAAACTGCCAACTACTGACAAGTAAACTGGCAGTTCAGTTTCACTGCTAACTACCTAACCAAGCTTGTGGAAGCTTGTTTTTGTGATTATCTTATTACAGAATTTTAAGACAAATAACCGTTTGCAAACTCTTTATGACTATCAAGTAGTTGGTTTGTAGCTTATGATGACATGAATAAAAATTTCACCTTTTTGTGGTTGCTTTTGAAGTAAGTTACTAGTAAGTTTTTATTCTACCCTTTTTAGTATACAACCCAACTTTTTAGCAAATACACAATTTTCTCACAAGTATGCTAGAATTTTGTAATAACATCGCCCATGTACACAATAAGCTAAAAAAATCCTTATCTCAAAAACTTCTAAACCGATTTTGATGAAACTTGCAGTATTCCCTAAGATGAACAATACCTATTACAACAAAATAAGAATTACTTAAATCGGACTTGTTGTTCCGGAGATATGCGAACACAAACATTAAAACATACATACATACACTTTTGAAAGGCACATTTGCTCAGACGCTGATATAGACTAAAATATACGAAAACTGGGCAGTTCTGGAAATATTTCATACATACGGGTCGAATTAATAACTTCTTTTCTTGAAGTCGGTAAAAATGTTTCGGCACAACATGCAGTTTTTAGACCTACTCCTATTCCTATGCCTCCGAAGTGAACTTGTGGGTTTAGCAATGCGGATACGTTTAGACATTCACCACTATTACCGTGACCACGGTAAATGGTTTTGATATAAAATATCATGAAAGGGCAAATGAGTGGAGTTACAGGTTCTACCACTAGACTGATTGTATGTACCCCACTTACATTGGTCGAGTGTTTAACGAAAAAAAATACAGTGGGTAATGGTAGCCATACACCATACTGCCTATCGTCCAATCGGAATGACGCTGGCAATTGTTTCAAATTGGCAGTTCGTCCATGTACACCATACACCATACTGCCTATCGTCCAACCGGCATGACGATCGATTTGACACAACTTCAAATCTGCAGTGCCGATTTGAAGTTGTGGCAAAGCGATCGTCATGCGTGGCCTTGTATGACACAGGAATAACATTTATCACAACGTTTTATCTAAGCTAATCTATGCTAATATTATATAGAGGTACCATTGGTTTGTTTGTATGTAGGGGGTAATCTCCGGAAGCAATGAACGGCTTTTAAAAATTGTTTTACTGGTGAAAAGCTACATTACTTGGGGTGCTATAGGCTTTAAATTATAAAGATCTCAGGCCTATTTTACCGCCCAACGAAGTGAGCACGGGTCAGGTAGTTTAATGTAAATATGTTGTTTTTATGTTTTGTTGCCCACGCAGGACAGGGCGGAAGGGAATGTTAGACGTGTACTGACTAAAATCCACTGTGTCCGTCAATAGCCCTTTGCGTTCCGCGGTCACGGTAATTCGTGCGTCCCGCGACCTGTAAATATGTTGTCGGGGCTCCTAAATTGACGACACGGTTGGCGGCGTGGCTGAGCGATCAACTGCTGCGTTGTGTCCCGGGTTCAATCCCCGCACGGAAAAAGTATTTGTATAATCTGCAAAAAGTTGTTTTGTATCTTTTTGGGTCTGGGTGTTTGTGAATTTGAGTTGAGAAATTCCTGGTATGGGGCAACGTATTTTTGTGAAAATAAGCATTTACTGTAAATATTTATTTCTAGTTTCAATATTGTTAGTAAATATTTAAAAAATAAAATATCATGGGTGCTATTTCCGAACACGCCTTAATTTAAAAATAAAAGAGCGGGAATAAAATTTCATGGCTGGCGCAGTGTTGAATAATATAAAAAAAAATATGAGTAAAACTAGCGACGCGAACAGTACTTATTTTAACACCGGAAGAGTTAAAACAACCTCAGAAGTCTCGAAGCGAGAAATATCTGAAACCATACCATGTCTTTAATGAATGGAGACTTACAAAGGGCGCAAGCAGTTTTTCGGAGACGGTGTTGCTATCTTATTTTTTAGATTTATCACAGACGAGGCGATTATCTACAATGTGGAGTATTTACTTATTGTTGAAAGCTACTTTAATAAAAAGTTATTTCAATCTATTCCTGTTTATTACTTTATCTCCTAAAGTGTTCTCGCTGCTGAAGTGAAAAGTTATGTGTGTTACACGAGAGCAAAGTTTTTTGCATCTCGTGCCTTTGAATCTCTCGCCACACTCAGGATTCAACTTTAGGAACACTCGCTACGCTCGTGATTCAATCCTTGAATCCTTCGCTTGCTCAAGATTCACAATCAGCACTCGCAGCAAAAAACGACTTTGCTCTCTTGTTGCACAAATAACTATTCTACGATACCTGCTACTTTACATGATAAATTATAATGTCTACTTCATTGTTATACCATTTGCGATTAATTTCTGTCAATAAATTGTATTTCTCAATGACGTTGACAACTTGCTCAGATCTTTAGTAAGCGTTTGATTTTGATACCCCAAGAATATGATATGAATTCAGTTGAACTAAACGACACAATATTTTCACAGGTACTTTAACTAATTGAGTTATTTCATATCTTGAAAAGCAAACTTGATTCTGGCTTGTAAGTGGATCTCAGTCTATGTTAATGGTTCTGGAGTACCGCAAGGTTCTTCTGTAGGCTCGACTCTTTGTGAGAGGATTTGTAAAAGGAGGTGAAAAAATAATAGTAATATTTAATTTAACTTTTATTTACAAAACTGTTTCTTTTTGCGTGTTTTTATAAATATATAAAACAATAACATTTGGTATTGGCATTAGTTCTATTAGTTAAATCGTTTTTTTCAATTTACGATTGTAACGTCTAGTTTAAATTTCAAACTTTCTTTGGTAAGGAAACGACAACATTCTTCACTTCGGTGTAAGCTAAGAGGGCGTCCATGCCGCTGAAAAAGAAAAAAGAAATTATGATGTATGTACTTGATAAGTGAGTTATTTAAAAATAATAATTTTCTGGGATAACTTACTTTTCACGACCTAGACCGGAGTCTTTGAAACCTCCGAATGGTGATTGTGGGTTAAGTGCTAAGTATGTGTTGACCCTGTAAAATGGAAATGGAAGAGTTAGTATTGTATAAACTATTACTAAAACAAACGTAAAGAAAAACGTGAAAAGGAACAGACTAATATTGTTCGATAGTAATAAATTACATATTCCTACTTAAAATTCTTAGCCCGATAGTGAATTCGGCTTACCAAACAGTACCAGCTTCAACATATTTCGAGAACTGTAGGGCATTGTTGACATTTGTTGTAAAGATTCCAGCTGCCAAGCCGTAGCTCGTGTTATTAGCTCTGTCGATGACTTCTTCCAAAGTGTCGAACTTCAGAATGCTCTGCACTGGCCCGAAGATCTGAAAGAAGACAAAGAAATTCAGAGTTAGACTTTCAGTAAGGACGAAACCAACCCGCACTGGGCCCGCGTGGTGGATTACGGCCCACTGCCTCTCACAGAGAGGAGGCCTGCGTCCCAGCAGTGGGAACATTATAGGCTGATGATGATGAAGTATTATTATTGGCTCTGCTAAGTGTTTTAAAAAAGTCAAAATACTACTACGATAGGATTTCTTGGTTAGATGACTCACCTCTTCCTTTGCGATAGTCATATCATCCTTGACATCAACGAAGACTGTAGGTTCGATGTAGTAACCGCTTGTGCCGATTCTGTTGCCTCCGCACAGTAACTTGGCGCCTTCCTTTTTGCCTTTCTCAATGTATCCCAGCACTTTGTTCATCATCTCTCCATCAATCTACAAAACAATATGTTGGTTTATTAGGAAGAAAATGCATTGCATAATATTTATTGCAGCTATTGAGTTATTTTTGTTTCAATCTAAGGAATGTTAGTAGTCTCATTTCCTTTTTACCTGTGGGCCATTCTGTGTGGTAGGATCCGTAGGATTTCCAACTTTGATGCTCTTTGCGTGTTTGACAGCTGCTTCCACAAACTTGTCATAAATACCAGATTGAACAAACAACCTGGAAGCAGCTATGCAGATCTGTCCTTGGTGGAAGAATACTCCATGTGCAGCGAAAGGAACGGCAATGTTTACTTAAAAAATATTAATACAAGTAAGTATGTGTTTGAATTAATGAATAATTTAGGTATTCATAAATATTATTTGGCTTACAATCAGCATCATTCATGATAACTAGAGGACTCTTGCCACCGAGTTCAAGTGTGATCCTCTTCAAATTGTTGGCTCCACCTGCTTGTTGAATTAATTTCCCGACCTGTGAGTATTATTTTGATTATCAGTATCATATACATTAAATGCATTTAAAATATCTCTAAAAAATTACGAGGAGTGAGGTGCTTTAATAAATTTCATCTCAGAGTCAAAATTACAGTAACAATTGAATAAATTGATCAAAAAGCCAAGATATCAAAGATATAAAAGATCATAATATCAACGTAGCTTACCTCAACAGATCCAGTAAAGGAAATCTTGGCGACATCCGGGTGGTGAGTAAGAGAGGTTCCGGCGCCAGGACCGAAGCCGTTGACAATATTGACCACACCCTTGGGTAAACCAGCCTCAGCGAACAGTGCTGCCAGTACGAGCGCGGTTAACGGCGTCTGTTCTGCTGGTTTTACAACCACGGTACAACCTAGACAAAAAGAAATAATTTGTCAGTCCGTATACATTACCAGAACAAAAAAGTTGCTAACCACGCGCCACGTTCAGCTGTTTTTGAAAAGCCAAGACATGTGTTAAAATTGTGGACAATTTAACGTTGTAACGTTGTTTGAAACAATTCATATCAATATACACTTTACTAATCAGACTGCATAGGCTACTGCTCCAAAAGATTATAACTTACCGGCAGCTAATGCAGTGCAAACTTTGTTGATGAATAGGACCACGGGACCATTCCATGGCAGAATAATACCGCTCACGCCAACGGGCTGTCTCAGGGTGTATGAGAACACTTCACCATCTGTTGACAACGAACATAACTTGTAGACAAAGAAATAAGTGTGAGAGTATCTGGCTTCTCATTCATCACTATGTATTTTTTTTTTCTTACCAGCAGGAATTGTATCGCCCTTAATTTTGTCTGCACAAGAGGCGATATATCGAGCAGAGTTAACAGCTGATCCAATGAATCGTGTTGCGAATTGGAGAACCATGCCATTATTGTAAGACTCCAGCTCTCCAATGTACTTTGAGTCTCTCTCTAGGAGGTCACTGAACTTGCGGATGATCTCTCCACGTTGGGAGGCATCCAGTTGCCGCCACTCCGAGTTGCGATGGAAGGCGCGCTTCGCTGCGGCCACTGCCAGGTCAATGTCCGCCTGCAAATACAATATGTTAGTTTGCTTTCGGTATGAAAATGTACGTACATTTTTATAAAATGAAAGGTTTTGAATAAACCAATTTTGACTACACCTATTTGAAGAAATAGTTTGAAGGAATTATGCGTATTTTTTTTTACATATAAGAACTCAGTCTCTAAAATATGCTGAAATTATATAATTATTTTCCTTTAAATCCGTTTCTCTATGTACTATTTTTATATTAGTTCATAGGCTGAAGACTTTTTTTTAAAGGATTTTCCCAGACCCGTTTATTTCTTTGTATGAGGACCATTATTGTATTGTAGGCAACGGGTTACGGGCCATGGAGGTAATGGATAGCTAGCTACTATGTATGACGAATTCCAGCGACAAGCTTAGAAACTTTTATTTCCTATTAAACTAACACTCAAAATGTATAACCATACATTTTAATCAGGATAATCAGTCCGAAGATTATCCTGCAGGTTGTAAATTTAGTCCACGTTTTTTAATAAGGGGGTAGTAGTCACAGATATGGTATCGTGCATACCTTGTCACCTTCAGCAACTTTGGCGATGACGGATCCATCATGAGGAGAGTAAGTGTCGAAGGTCTTGCCACTCTTAGCGTCCACCCACTCGTTGTCGATGAACAACTGGAAAAAGTAAAAAAAAAATGCAACATGACGAACAATATAACAATAACAATGTACCATTCAGTGGGGATTGGTTTGCGACCCCACAATTTTACTGACAGAATTGAACAAGCCACCTTCTCTTTAACTTTTTACAGGCAAAAACCTGACACATAGTACTAATAGTAAAAACGTAAAACTAATAATAAATTGCACTCTGACTTTGGATCATTGGAAATAATAATATGTTTACCAAACAATTTAATCGGTCAAGTAGGTCTGGAGGAAATCTTTCGGTCGTACGGAACCCAATTATTAACTATGTTTTTGTTTCCTCTTCATGTCCTTGAATTTCGTACCTGTGCTATCATTTATTGTTCATTTGTTTTCCTTATCATGTTTTTGAAACAGAACATGAAATAAAAGTATCGACTCCAGTTTGGCTGCAAAATGTCTGTTTATTTGTTCAAAACCCTAGTTTTAAGTGTTCTTACATTTGTACTCTTTTTCACTAATGATCACATCAATACTCGTATTACAGATTTGTTTTTCACTATAATAACTGCTTGTTTTTCTAATTCTAATGTTGCAAAAGTTACTGATTATATAAATGTACCTAATATTTGTCAAAATATGCGTTACATACAATTATTATTTGTGATTTAGGATATTTGATAAAAGTTACAGTAAATAATTTCGACTAGAATTGATAAAAGTTTTCAAATAGAAAAACGGCATACTTATTAAGAAAGTTTAAAGTTATGTACCTAATATACATTTTTTAAATTATTATTTAAAATTAAAAGTACATACCTTAGTGTATTTAATTTCAGGAGCCATTTTATTTATCACAAGTACACTCAGTCACAGCCCGTTGTGTCGACCGTGTGCAACGTTTCGGAATTTATGTGGTGGCCTGACCGAAACAGGCTTATATTGAATAAAAACAATATTTGACGAGTCACGGTGATAATCTTAGATTATAATCCACCTCGTAGCGACACTAGTGCAACATAAACATTGTTATTGAAATGTTATCTCATTTTAGGGTTCTGTACCCAAATGGCAAAAACGGAACACTAAGCCCCGTTGCCACAATGCGACGCAAGTCCGGGATAGCTGACGACTTTGGTATTCAGGCGACTATTGCAATGCAAATCCATAGAGGTTTCTACACGGGCACTCGTCAGTGAATACCAGAATCGCAAGGTATCGGAGACCTACGAGGCGTTGTGTACGAAGGGGCTTACAGGTTCACCCTGTATGTCTTTTCGTCATTTGTGTATCTCGCTTCCCGAGCGGTTCCGTCCTAGAGTCCCTTCGCTTGCTCAGTTTTCAATTCAACTTTGCAGCCTTGCATAACAAATTAGCTATTTTTATGTAAGGCTGCAAAGTTGTTTTTTGGCGCGAGTACTTGAATTGAAAACTGAGCGTAGCGAAGTTATCAAAGGTACGAGACTCAGAAAAATTTTTTGCCGAGCGCAACACACAACTTTTCACCTCAACCAGCCTCAGTCTAAAAAATAATTTTAAACACAAGACGTGTTCGAATTTTGGAAACACTTTCCGCCCTGGCGCGGAAAATGGAGTTTTGCCTTTATCGAAATGTCAATTTTAACATAGTAACCATGAAACAGCACTTATAAAAGTATTGCACAATGATTTTTGTATGAGGCTGAAACGGCTTATCGCGGGCCAAAATAATGAGTCTTCAATGGCAATTTTACGTAGCAACTTAGTTTATGGAAAAATCATCAGTAAGGCTGCTTTTCCACCAAAGATGCGCTATTTACGTTGCTACGGATGCGTTTGATATCCACCAATCATATTCATTGTGTGTGTGTGTGTGCTATGTGAACAAATGAATATGATTGGTGGTATCAAACGCATCCGCAGCAACGTAGCATAGCGCATCTCTGGCGGAAAAGCAGCCTAAAGAGGTACGATTGATTGATTAATTAGAAATCTTGAACTAGTGTTTTTTTAAAGGTACCGTTAATTTTTATCCGTTTTTTTCAATCATGTGAAATGAGGATTTCTTTTTCAGCGTGGTAAAATCATCAAATGTGTCCTGTCGCCCAGGGCAGGGCAGGAGGGACTGTCAGACTTGTACTGAGTTACTAACTTTTAAATCCAGGGTGTCCTATAATAGCCCTTTATTTCTGGGTATTCGTTAGTCTCGCGACCCCGGCAGGCTCTGGCCCTCTAGTCATCGTGCTGATACTCTTTGAGACACGCGTGACACACAACGCGTAGTACGAGGCGTTGTGTACGAAGGGGTTTACAGATTTACCCTGTATGTCTGTTCTTCATTTAGTTATCTCGTTTCGCTCGCGGTTCAATCCTAGAATCCTTCGCTTGCTCAGTTTTCAATTCAACTTTGTAGACTTGCATAACAAAGAACTATTCCTTATCTATAATTATCCTTATCCGTTCAGCGTCCTATGTTTTTATGAGAAAGAGCTATCCACACATTTAGCATGGAAATGGCAGTAAGATAAATTCACGTTTCTTCACGATTTCCTTTACCGATGTCCAAGATGAGCTAAGAAAGTACTTTTAATGCCTGTAAACGTTAGCTGAAGGTTTGTTTTTCTTCGTGATGTTGAGTATCTAAGCTTCAATATAAACAAGTCTGTTGGGAAGAATTGAAAACTTTGAACTGAATGCAATTTTGTTATGTAAACCGAGAGCCGTCTTACTTCTGCTTGTTATTTCCAAAGTATTAGCTAACGATCTTTCCATTGAGATACAAACGCTGCTGACTTCTACGAATATTTATAATACGACTCCCTTATGTAGTCTACTAATTATCGCTTGAGAGGAAATCACCGACGAAATTCTGACATGACGCCCTAATTAAATGGAATTTTGGAAAATTAAAAAGAAAATAACTAAAATGGGATATGGGCTGGCTACGACACCTGGATACTCAATGGGCTAGAAGTTCTAGGCTAGAATAATGGCGGGAAGGGTTAGCCAGACCAGCGGTCAACATATCGATATTGCGTGAAAAGAACTGGAAATCACGCAGGTTGACAATATATATAACTTAAACATAAGTACCTATGTAGGCGAGAAATTTAGATTAATACTATCTCCTACCCGCACCACGTTAAATGGCTTTGAGATCGTGAACGAGCAATAGTGTGATGGCGTGACTTGATAGTAAATCACCGTCACTGGTTCAGTTGGTGAGGACAGTGTAAACAGATCTGAGAGTAGCGTATCAACAGTCATTGTGTAGGTCTTTCGCCATTGTAGTTGTATTGGCTATTCGCCAGGGTCCTTGAATAATCTACATCGAGCTGAATGGTCAACAGTCAATCCCTGAAGACCATACTACAGGGCGTGGCCATGTCCAAAACAGAAAATAACACATCACAATTTTTTATTTGTATTTAATGCAATAACTTATTTCAATAATACTTAGATGAGTCCTCCCGCCCAGGACTAATACTTAAATCCACGGTAGTCCTTCCATAGCTCTTCAATTTCAGCACCCGGTAACTACTGCGTTTTCGTGCCGTCCTGAATAAACAAAAAAAGCCTGAATATTTAGACTGTAGACTGTCTTATGTCTACAGTGTCTTATCCACAACGGTATCTTTGTGGTCTAAAGTTTGATTAAACAACGATCTTGTAACTGAGACAAGGTTTAACTAAATTGTAATGGATCGTTTTGCCTCCGCATCGTTGTAGGAATGAGTTCACTAGTGCATTGTCTCGTAAAAGGAATTACTGCTCGGTATATTATTCTAGATCTCTGGTTACTGTCAACACTAAAATAATACCATTTTTTGTAAATATTTAATTTAAGATTTTCTATTTTTCCTTTCATTTAATTTATCGTGTTTGTTCGAGAGATTTCATCCTTATTGACCCTAACGATCGATGTAATAAAAGTACAGGGTATCATTTTTTCAGATTTTAGCCGGTTCGATTCCCGGATGAGGGAGTAGAGAATTTTCGAAAATCTTTGAATGCAGTTTGCTTTCTATTCAAAACTATAGGAATGTTTCCTTTGAGTATTTTCTGCATTACAAAATTCCACCCTGTATACATAAATATGTATAAAAATCTATGCCACTTTTCGTATTAATTTTATAACTCAAGAACGGGCTCACCTCACCAAACTAAACGTTTAGACTTTGTTCGGACTATTTTTAGATGGTTTATGTGAAGTTTGCACAAAATCGGTGGAGCGGTTCTTTATTTGTCATATTTTTTGTAATAAATAAATTCAATAAATGGCGAAACATTTTGCCATTGGGGATTTGAAACTTTTTTCAGTGTTGACAGTACAAGCACGTTGTATGTCATTCATGCGGTCATTTTATTTTGGCGTAGCGAAGCACGTACCGGACAATAAAAAAAAACCGGCCAAGTGCGTGTCGGGCCACGCACAGTGTAGGGTTCCGTAGTTGCCCATCAAAATACGTAAGCGAACTAACTAAACTGATTCGCTGAATTTAATTTTAAAAAGAAGAATTTTCAAAATCGGTCCAGGAGTCTTTGAGAAATCGGGGAAAATACATAAGAAAAAAGATTACAACGAATTTAGAACCTCCTCCTTTTTTTGAATTTAGTTAAAAAAAGTTGACGATAAAAACCTACCTATCCCCAAAAAACATACCTATAAAAGCTGTAAAAATAAAGTTGACAAACTTACATTTGCAGATGTCTCCGATACATTTTGTTTAAGAAAATATGATATCAAGTACATTTTATAAGATGGTCGACTATTACTCGTAAAGTTGTAAAGCCTACTTAGTCATGATAATTTTTTTTTAAACTTCGTTATATGTACTACTATTGTGAATTTTTTCACACCCCCAAACATAACCGTTTAGCTGGTAGAGGGGGGGGACACTCGAATCGAGCAAAATTTAGCACTTTAAAGCTTAATATTTCACAAACGAATTTTTTTATCAAAAAACTGTCAATGAAAACTATCATTATTTTTTAAAGGCCTATCTAATGATACCCCACACTAAGGGGTACGCGAGAAAAAAAAAATCCTCACTTTACGTGTAAGTACTGGAGGTACCCTAAAAAAAAATATTTTACGAGATTTTATTTTACCACTTTTTAGGCACAACAAATCCGTATATTTACACCAAATTACAGCTCTCTAGTACTGTGCGTCTCTGAGCTAAACTGCGGACAGACGGACGGACGGACGGACGGACGGACGGACATGGCGAAACTATAAGGGTTCCTTGTTGACTACGGAACCCTAAAAATAGGTACATTTATGAGCAAAAGTTTAGTGTGCATTTGCCTTTATTTTTAGAACGAAGCTAGATATCAACTTACATGAATTTTCTCCTATTATAATAAAGTTACAACGTATTATAAATATGAGCACTCTGCCTACATATTAATCTTAAAGAAAATTGAACTCCATTATAATTATTATTCTGTCTGCAGCAACGAAACGCGTCATGATACCGGTTCAACCAAAAGAAAAAAAAAATGCTCTTTCTTATGTAGATACTTTTTTGTTTGAAACTGTACATATTGCACGGTCTACGAACGTGTGTCAGTGTCTGCCTAATTTTATTATTCCTGGCCTTGAAAGCAAGTGTTCGCTAATCCGAGCTCAATGAGCGAATACCAACGACTCGCTTATTGTTCACTTTATTGGCATTATAATAACACGGTTGTGACACGACGCGCGACGGGACGGTATAATAAAATGATGTGTCTACGTCTTGTCCACTTTAGTGGAGAACTAGTTGTATCATTTCGCATTACTGCATGCATAGGTAACGTTTTGAGAGACCTTTAAGACTAAATCACTGAGTTGCCTGTCTCACAAATTAACCTTCCGTTTACCCTATGTTACGAAGTACTTCACAGAGTTGAAATAGATAAACCGTTTGCATTATTGCCATTGACTTTTTTTTTCACCTTTGGAAATTTGCTTGGGCTGGCTCCACCCAGCTTTTTTTTTTGTCCCTCCCACCCCGGGCAGGGCGGGAGGGACTGTCAGACTTGTACTGACTAAAATTGGCTTGGCACGCGACGATGGGAAGAGACCAGATGGGATGACTATAATGCCATGGAAGTTGGGTAGACTTTTGGTGTGGGAGGCAACATGTGTCGACACCCTTGCGCCATCCCATCTTCCTGGTACTGCATGCTGTGCTGATGCAGCTGCAGTGCCGAAAACCTCAAATGGCGCAAATACAATTGCTTGACTAGAAGCTATGTGTTTGAGCCGTTTGGGGTTGAAACAGTAGGGCCATGAGGTCCGATTGTTCGAAACTTTACAAAAACATTGCCAAGCGCATAGTCGACGCCTCGTGTGACCAGAGGGCTGGCCTATTTCTTGGTCAAAGGATCAGCATTGCCATCCAATTTGGCAATGCTGCCAGCGTTAGCTGGCAACACTTAATTTGTTTCAATTATTGTTTTGCAGAAACAAAAAAAGTTATCATGACCTAATACACACATCTTCAACATGGCTAATCAATCATAATTTAATGATACTTGTAACTTTTAATCATAAGTTTACTTATCAATTAGATAATGTTGGTGAGTTCGAAAATGATAAATGTTTTTGTTATCAATGAACGCGTGGCATAATGCAGAAACTGATTTCTGATTAAGAGGTTGCTTTTTAAAGTGATCAAAACAAAGTTGATTATAAGATAATAAACAAGTTGTAATGCTCCCAACAATTATGAAATCAATGATCGACCATTCTAACACTATTGTAATAGCAGACTTGAGGCCCAGGCATATGCACTTTTCCGCACGTTGACAATTTATTACAATACGTTATGTTTTCCTTATTCACCTACTTTTAATTTCTTGCAGTGATCTGGCCATCTGGGCTATCCAGGAAGACCATTCATCGTCATCAGTCTGTAATGCTCCACTGCTGAGACACAGGTCCTCTCTGTCAGAGGGAGTGGGCCATAATACACCACGCGTGCCCAGTGCGGGTTGGCAGATGTCACATGCCTTCGAATTTTTGGTTCTAGGACATGCCTGTTTCCTCACGATGTTTTCCTTCACCGTTTTGAGAGCAGTGGTGATGAAATAAATTACACAAAGTAATGTGCCTGGCGGGCTTCCAACCCACGACCTACAACTTGTAAGTCGGGACCGATAATACTTGGCTACCACTGCTCTACGACACAGACGACCAATAGCTATAGTGTTCAAGTGTTTTCTAAACCTACTTGCTTATATAAAATTCATTTCATTTTATTTCAAGCATGCATATACAGTAGCAATAGGTCTACATTTCAGATATTCATAATTTTACCTTCAGGTAAACTTCAAAACAATTCAGTGATAAGAATATGTGTTGATCAACAACCTTGAGACACGCAGACTTATAGGAACATCTGCTTTTCGGTATAACATGGCCTTATCATGCTGAAAAATAGTCTGTGTTTAACCATAATCTATCTATGATTACGTTTGTGAGTAAGCCGATTATGCCATTGTGAGCCATTGTGTACACAATGGCATAATACATGAGCACTTGAGAAGTCATGTGACTGAGTAGTTCGTCAAAATGAGGAAGACGCGCATTCAATGTCCATGAGGAAGTTTAAAAAAAGACTGTTTTAGACCCGTAAGGCAATTTTTTTCCGAATCTCAATAATTTGTTTATAACCTAAAATTCATTGTTCAAAGTAACATAATAAGCATAATCAGCCTATAAATATCATGATTGCCATGCTGGGATACAGCTGACCTCTCTGTGAAATTAGAGTCATGGACCTCATATGATAGAGTAGGCTGAATAGACCATGTATGTTTATATGTGACATCTGCCAAACCGCACGAACAATCCCTCGGTGTCTATAAACATTTAATTTTGGGTTAGGTTAGGTTCCCATCACGAAGTTTTCCGTCATCGTTTTGAAGGCAGGGGTGATGAAATAAATGACACAAAAAAGTACGTCTAATCTACTCATAAATCGGGGCCGTTACCACTGGCTGCTCATCACTGCTCACCCAGGCATTTCTACTAAAACTTACGTGCCGAAAATACAGTACAGAATTAGAGGAGTGCCTCTATTGGAGACATTTCGCAGTCTAAAGGGCGTGAAATAAATATGAGCCGACAAAAGTTAATATTACAGTTAGCTTAGTTAGGAAAAGTTTAGCGAAGGTTCCAAAATATTTGAAGGGATAATATGTCATGTAATATGTTGTGTGAGAAATGTGGAAGTTGACCAGTTTGTAATTTGTATAAAGGAGAGTGAAGGAGCTCTTGAAAATGCAAGGTACACAAAGGAAATTCACAACTTTACGAAACACAACACTTATGTTTGCTGATACAAGTGTTGTGGTACGATTCTACCAAAATAATGTGAGCGCATAAATAACAAGTCCACTGCTCACGTGTCCGTGCACAAAAGTATCCAGATATCCGTGTTTGCTCAAGTGTGTCCAGAGCGGACATTAAGTAACCCACTTTGTGCCGCATACCTGTGAAAATAGCTACTTTGTGTCACACAGACACAACACTTTGTTTACTAAAACCATTATTTTTGTCGAGCCATTGTTGTCTGCCGTTTTTATTGAAGGGAACATGAGAAGAGGTATCTAGATTTCAAGTTACTGTGACATACAACTACTAAGGTAATGATTGTTGGCTCCCGATCTATCATCACCAATGCTGAGGTGGAAAAATAGATGGATTGTATAGGAATTTGGGAGTCAACCCGTCTTGGGTGGACCAGAAGGGACCATCAGACTTCTACTGAAAATTCCACCCAGTTCCATCGGTTGCTCTTTGTGTTCCAGAGCCACGGTACACTGCTTCGACAGTCCCGCGTTCCCGGCAGGCAGATGACCCTACACTGGATTCTAAATGTGGTGTTGTTCAATAAACGATGGCGTATTGTGGTGTAAAAGTGGTGCTATTAATATCGTGTCTTGCGTGTTCAATTTATTGTTTTTTAGTGGAGATTAATCAGTTCTCGGAACATGGACAAGAGTGGCTAAGGACAGAGAGCAATGGCGACAGTTGGTGGAGGCCTTAGTCTATTATTGACATACAGATTAGGAACTTGATGATTTGATTAAAAACAAACAGTGCATTATTGTGAAATATGACTGAAACATGTTTGTATACAGCCATAAAATGTAACATATTGTGTATGAATAAAGGCTATTTACATTGATAAATGATATTTATTTTGCAAATAGGTTTTTACAAACACTTTTACAAGTCAAAACACTTTTTTATAGCTAGATGAGGCCGGTGTTTCGTACCTGACTACTCTGAGAAGAAACATCCGAAACAAACTCAGAGGTCATCGTCTCTTTTAAAGTCCAGACATTAAATTGGTTAGTTAAGTCATGCGAGGACCCTGCAGGTTTGTGTCCGAGATGGTCTTTTGAAGAAAGAGCCATACGAATTTGAGTGGACCTGTCCAGTCAGTGCAAGCATTTGTCAGTTATCGTGAAGCTCGACTCGTAACTCAAGGAGCTCAACGTAACGACGAACAGTACCAAAGAAAGGACATTTGGGTAGGCCACATAAACAACTCAAACTGTCAGACAATCAAAAATGAACCGGACGAAAAATAGAAAGCGTGACCCACAAAGATCCTCACATTCACAACAAACAGATTTAAAAGTATTTAAAAGTAATGTTCAAGAAAGAAAAAAAAAAACAAAACCTTTAAAAGGAATTAGAACGTTCAGGTCAAGAACATTACATGTCAAAATGTATATAAAAATAATTGTGAATGTCAGTTTGTATATAAAAAAAATAATCATACATGTCAGAAGGTAAACAAAACAAAAAAGAGAAAAAAAAATACACAATAATACATGTCAATATGTATAGATAAAAAAAACATACATGTCAAGTTGTATAAAAACAAAAAGAGGAAAAAAAAAAGTAAAATAAAATAATCGCATGTCAAAGTGTATATAAAAACGAATAAAGAAAGAAATCAACAAATAAATCACCGAGACTCTAGAGACTTCATCCACTCAGCAAAATAAAAAATTGGAGCAGTTTAATCCCATGCCTTTTTGTCCTCTAGATAGTGATTGACATGATAGTAGGCTTTCTGGCACAGTTTCCGTTTAATAAAAGATTTGAATTTATTTATACTGAGCGTTTGAATATGGGACGGAAGTTTATTATAAAAACGTATACACTGGCATCTAAAAGTCTAATTACATTTACAATCAGTTCTCGGTAGACATAGGTAATTTAGATTACCATCGACACTCCACAATGGATACGGGGTGATGGTGCCCCAAACAGAAGATTCATCAAAAGCGCAAAATTTACTTACACACTTGACAAATATTTTGCCCCTCTACGGAGCATTCTCAGAAGATGTTTCGAAGAGGGGCGAAACATTTTGTTGATTCATCATAATTATGTTCACTCGACGCCCGCTTGGGTACAAAGCGGATCAGTTTTAGAAGACTAGTGGTTTTCTTCATTGATAGTTAGTAATAGTGATATATCAGAATCTTTACAAATTGAAACAATGCAAGACAGACATGCACTGAGTGATCTTACACCCTACATGCTCAACCGCTTAATTTGATTTTGATTAACTACTATTAAGGAAAAAAAAAATCCTTTCTTTGGTTTCAATTCAGGCATTATTTATAATCTAAAAATAAATTATTGTAAGGCCCTACATAAAACAAAGCATAACTCCGAAAACTTAGCTATTACGTTTGTATAAAATTACTTAATAGAAACTGAATTTTAACATGACAGTTCTTTGGAATTAATTTCAATTAAATACCAATTTGTTTCATTTAAATTTTGGGTGAATGTAATTTACAGTGAAATGAAATTAATTTCATTTTTAACCGACGAAAAAAAAGGAAGAGGTTCTCAATTCGACATGTATATTTTTTTTATGTATGACCACGCATAACTTTTCCTAACGTGGTCCGATTTCAAAAATTCTTTTTTTGTTGGAAAGGGTATATCTCAAAGTTGGTCCCATTTATATTCAAAACTAAAATCAGCCTCTAAAGGTAGAAAAAAACGAATTAATTGTCAATCTTCCTACAGAATTTTCAATTATGAATCGATTCTGTTGAAATAAAGTTAACAATTGTAGTTCTGAGTACATTATTATATAGCAGAGATGTGGAGAACATAACATGACGGCGTCACCATTATCAAGATCAACTCCAGATCCATGTTATTTTGTGAAGACAGTCCCAAGACTTCCTTAACAGTTAACAACAGCTATATCGTGTTGGGCTCATCTCACTCATCTTGATGAGAACTTTAGACGTAGCTGGGGTACGACAGTCGTTGAGAGTTTGAGAATGAAGACAGAAAGCAGTTCGTTAATAGTTGGCAAAAAAAATAAAATAAAAAGAAAACTTATATTTTTTTTAGTTAAGGACATTGTCACAAGATAAGAAGCTCAAAAGCAAAAAATAAAACTTTTAAAAAAATCAAAGCCGACGAAACATCGAACTGAAAAGCAAAAAAATAAATTTTGAGGCGGCGCCAAAGAAACAATCAACGAATAGCTACGACGAACTATTCAACCACGACAAACTATACAAGGAGCTATTTTGCTCTTCAAATAGTTAATTTATAAATGTTTGTTTGTTTGGCGCCGCCTCAAAATCTATTTTTTGCTTTTCAGTTCGATGTTTTGTCGGTTTGATTTATTTTTTTAAGTTTTTATTATGAGTACTGTATTGGTTTCCTTATTAGAAAACCAAAATCTGTTTACATGTATTTTTTTTTCTATAAGGAATAAATTACTTTATACATAATGTCTTTATTCTTCTCATGTGGCGGGAAGATTGACGATGGCTTTCTATGGCGGGATTCAACTTCCAACCGAAGCGTCTAAAAACTTCGATGTGACTGGCATATCCCTGTAACCCTGTTTCATTTAGTTTGAATAGTTTTTTGTTTTTAACTGATATAATACTTGTGCACCTGGGACACAATATCAATTAGTTGTGTAACTGTTTGACATATTTTGCTATCGTAATAAATTGTGTACGCGCGGTCCATACTTTTAGCAAATAGGTAAACGATTTCTATTTTTGGTAGGTTTTGTTTATTCTTATTTATTATTATTCCATTTATTTTAGGCATGAGTGGCCCATATAAATACAATACAAATAAAAAAAAACTAAATAATTTACTAATATGTAGGTACATAAAAACAACATGTTACCAGTGCCGTATTATCCATAAGGCACTTTAGGCCAGTACCTAGGGGCCCATGATCAAGGGCCCAACACTCTCGATTATTAAAAATAAAAAAAAAGTGGATTGTGTGGATTTATAAAATCACATCATAAGGTGAAATCCCCCGTTATTGACACTATAAGAGTGACGGTGAATGTTTGAATTTTTTAATTGTATTGAAATTAACCGAACTAATTTTTTACACACTTTTATTTTTATTAGACAAATTGTATAATGACATTAATTAAGAAATCACCAACTCATGCGAGTATTTTTGACAGGGCAAAATGGTATCAGGGTCTACAAGTATTATTACATATTAGCAGGGTTGGCATGATTAAAACAAGTTGTTTTAAAACACATGTTTAAAACAGTTTGAAATTAAACAGTGTTTTTTATTACATGTTTAAAAACAAAGATTAAAACAAGTTTTAAACATTGTATAAAACAATACGAAAAAAAACATGTATTAAAACTACTTTTCATGGCGCTTAACTGAATATAAAATGAAAATAAAATAATATTTGAGTCTGAATAGTTCAACATAAAACCAATTGAGTCTCTATTGCTGTTATTTTTATGAACTTTCATCGGAATTGTAATTAATTTTTTTTTATAAAACTTTGCCCCCACTAAAAACGCTCAGCCCCGACAACATTATTTTTATGGTGTATTTTATTCAATCAAACAAATAATTATGTATGGCACCTATTTTTAATTCATTATCATAATTCATAATAATTAAAATTGTAACAATTTTAATTAATAAACAACATATAAAAACGTAAACTTCGATCCCTAATGTCGGCTGACGATAGAAAGTAATTTAAAGGATTATTGGTTATTTCCCCTATTTTTTAGAGTAGGTCGGTGTTTCTTCGGTGGTTCATTGTTCATAAGGTGATTCCCCGCGCGCGGGGACGGGGACTCACCTCATGAACAATGAACTATTTCTACGAATAGGACGGGCGCCGCCTGACCCGCTAGGAAAGTCCCTACGTCGTCGCCCAATATTATAAAATCAACTTTAGAACATACCGTTTGATTACGCAACATACAAATAAATGTTTGGTATTTATTGATCTTTTTTTTTTGTAAATGTTGTATTTATTATGGCGAGTTTATAAAGATCTAGTCTATAGAACCATAGTCGAATTAATTTGAAATAATGCCCTACACTAAAAAAAAAACATAAAAAACACTTGTTTAAAACATTTTGAACTGTTTGTTTTATATAATCTAAAAAAAACTGTTTTTTTTCCAACCCTGCATATTAGTAGTATTATACTACATTAGACAAAGTTGTTGTGGTATGAAAAAGGGAGGGCCCGAAACGAGCTGTGCCTTGGCGGGGCTCCAAAGCACAGCACGTTTCGGGCCCTCTCGAGATGGTTAATAAAACCTGGCCCTGCATGTCACTAGACTTTTGGTTGATCAGGAAAGCGTGGGCTAGCAAAAAAAAAAGAACTCAAGAAAATTCAATTAAACATGAAATAGAGGTATGTACTTATAAAGCAGATTGAACTGCGGACCCCAGACTAAACGTCTGTTGTGCCAGATTGATAAATTTAAATTAAATCTAAATAAAAAGACAAAATCTTGCCCGATTTTAAATTCATCCCAGCTTTACAAATGAACTGTATACCGCCATGCACGGTGCATGTTGCCACTGCATCGTGGTCATTTTATAATGTCAACATAATATGAATCCATAACCAAATAAATATATTAATCATTAATAATATGTTAACTTTTAGTTTCGAACAAAATTGCCCTTGACATCATTTGATTTGAATTAATATCTGACGAGATATCGTAGTTTCTGCAACGTCAGGTTTTGGGGAACAGTCAAAATACCATGGTTCAGTCTCATACTATATTCAGCTCTGCAATCTATATATATAAAATTCAAAACTGACTGACTGATCTGACAACGCACAGCCCAAACCGCTGGGTCTAGAAACTTGAAATTTGGCATAAGCCCTCCTTATACCACGTAGGTGAGCACTAAGAACGGATTTTGCGAAATTCGGCCCCTAAGAGGTTGTTTTTGGGGTTGATAGTTTGTATGAAACTTCGTAACTACAAGTGCTAGGAAATTTAAATTTTGAATACAGGTTCTTTTGAGGACGTAAGAGCTACCTATGACAGGATTTTGTGAAATTCAACCCCTAAGAGGTTTTTTTTGGGGTTGACAGTTTGTATGAAACTTTGTTATTAGAAGTGCTAGGCGTCTCAAATGTTGCATGGCGGTTCTTTTTAAGACGTTAACTCTCACCAAGGCGGAAATTTTGTGAAATTCGACCCCTAAGGGGTTGTTTTTGGGGTTGAAAGTTTTGAGACTCAAATTTTACATAGGGGTTCTTTTTTTAGAGTAAGTGATACCTAAGTCGGGATTTTGTGAAATTCTACCCCTAAAAGTTCGATTTTGGAGTTGATAGTTTGTATGAAACTCTGTAACTACAAGTGCGAGGAGCCTCAAATTTTGCACCGGGTTCCTTTATAGGACTTAGATGCACACCATGGCGGGATTTTGCGAAATTCGACCCCCAAGGGGTTTGTTTTTGTGTTCGATAGTTTGTACGAAACTTTGTTACTACAAGTGCTAGGCGTCTCGAATTTTGCGAGGGGTTCTTTTTAAGACCTAAATGTTCACTAAGACGGTTTTGCGGAATTCGACCCCTAAGCGGCTTTTTCGGGGTTAAAAGCTTGGAGACTCAAATTTTGCATAGAGATTCTTTTTTGGACGTAGTTGTGGGTGTTTTGTGGAAATAGACACCAAGGGGTTGATATTTTGTATGGATTATTTTTAGGATCTAAGTGTTATGTACCTAAAACGGAGTATTGCGAGTTGATAGAATATTTGTTGAATATTGATTTAATTTTTCCAACAGTATCCCATATAGAGGATGGCTGGGACTAGAAATTCAGGTCAGTGGGTAGCCTTAGGGTCACAGAGGCAAAGTTCGAAAATCAAGCGGACGAAGTCGCGGGCGTAGTGCTAGTCTGTACATATTTTTTTATAATCGCATTATTCCGCCGCGGCACGCCGTCGTGCATGGTGCCAATACGCAGGTTTACAATTGTATGAGCTGCTGGCATATTTGATATCCCCTGAACTCTACCGACGGACGTGACGTGAATGTTTGGCTTGTCTGATTTGTCGGACCCTAAATTAATCGGCCAAAGTTTGGCTATAGCGACGATAAATCTATAAAAGCATATTTTAGTACATTAGATGATTTCGGATACAACGTAGCAACAGTTTTTAATGAATCATTTGCTATAAATTACTAGAAATCCCATGCAGATATAGCAACAGCTTTCTTATCTTTTGTTTATATCTACGGGACCGGGTTCACAGATGGTTAGCAAGTGTCTGTAATCTTTACTTTAAAAAAAAAAAAAAAACCGTAGTTTTAAACTAGAAAATAAATGCGCTGTTCAAAAATCAAATCCTCGACGCATAAAATCGGAATAAATATGAAACTAATTACCAAAAATCGTTATTATTTATTCATGAGTCTTTACCACAAATTTTAAAATTTATTCTCCTTTTTATGATAAAATATTTCATAATATTATGCAATTTGATCCAATAGTTTCTTCGAGAGAAAATAATTTTCTATTTACACTACGCCAATTGTGTCTTCAATTTATTTAAAAAATCTGAAAGAAAACACGGAGAGTGAAGAATATTTTGATGCTCTTAGAATTTTCAGAGCGTGTATAATAAAACCTATAGTACCTATGAACAATCAAAATGGTTGTTATTACTTGAGCATACCTGAGCAATAATGGAATAATCAGAAAACGTAAGTCATGTTTGGAAACTATCTTACATTAACATCAGGTATTCAGTAAGGTTAACTTAAAATCATCAAGTCCAACCCAGGTCAGGGCGGGAGGAAAAGCATCCATCCATCCATCATTAACAATCTGGAATGTCCTAGAACCAAAGATTCGAAGACATGTGAAATTTTCACCAACCGGCACTGGTGGATTATGGCCCACTCTCTCTCACAGAGAGGCCTGTGCCCCAGCAGTGGGAACATTATAGGGTGATGATAGAAGCTATCATTGCCTATTTACTAATATTATAGTATAGGCCTCGATGCCTGACAATGGGTTGCGGGATTCGCGACCCTAGAACGAAGGAACACGTCAGTACAAGTCTGACAGTCCCTTCCGCTCCTCCCAACGCTTAGGGAGGACTCATTTGATAATCTTACAATTGTAGCATTGTAAAAAATCTTAACAGTGTAATATTTTTAATTTATATTTATATTGCCTGCCTAGTTTTATAGAAATGTCGTTATTACCGACGCGGACGTTGTACGCACGGTTACACATCAAGCTACACGGATCGATGCGCGGGTGATTGGATTCCCTAGTTGAACACTACCTATTGAAGATACTATGAAGCAATATTGAGGTATGTACCTACATTACAAGATTGACATTTATTATGACCACTATACAGGGTGTTTCGTCTAAATTGGCCAAAAGGGAGAAATCCGAATCCATAAGAGATACAGAAAAACTTTCTTAGCAACCTTTATAGCTTTTTTGATGTTGACAATTTTGGCGTTTTTTATTTTTTGGTCAAGTGTGAGTCCACAGAAATGGGTGAAACTGGCCAATCTTTTTTTCAATGCCTTTCGAATCTATTTCATGTAAGGATCATTTCATTGTATCGCAAGAAAAAAACTGGGACGGCGGAAGTTGGTCAAAATTTGCAAAATATTTTTTCATACAAATTGTATGAATGAAAAAATTACTATTAGTTTTTTATAATGTTATTTGATTTAGTGTCTATTACGGATCATTTAATTGTATCGGAAGGAAAATGTCTGGGCAACACAAGTGGGTCAATATCTAATGAAATACTGACTACTTCATGCTGTTAGAAGAAACTTTACTGTACTTTAGACCAACTTCTAAGGTTTATATACATATTTTATATCCCGTACAACAATGAAATGATCCTAAATTACCATCCTTACCTTATTGCTATTTCACCAATTCGCACTAAGTGTGTTCCAACCGTTACATAATGCGGACAGCGAAGGAGTGTAACTCTCTGCGTATGTGTTTCCGAACGCATACAAAACTAATCACTTCGAAGTTAGAGTGAACGGGCTTCTTCTGGGTAAACTCGCTCCTCGTTCCTTGTATTTTACTCATTTTATTTTACCTATAATGTAGGAGCCGCTTTTTCTTTGTTGCGAGTGACTTCCAATAATAACTTTTCATTTAGTATAATTATTCATATTACAGTACGAGTAGGTATTATGTATATTTATTACAGACTATGTCATAAAATCATTGCATTTTTTGCTTATTGGTTTTTAATAGTTTTCATTTTTTATTTGACCGTTTTTAGTGGGTACAGCCTTAATACTTCGTTGTGTGATTGTGTAAACAATGTTGTTTGCTGTGAAATCCTTCGATTTCTCCAAGATTTAGATCACCATGGGGCCATGTGTGAAACCCTTTCAAACAAAAGAAGAATTTTCCAAATCGGTCCAGCGAGCGGCTTCATTCGTCGAAAAATCGGGGAAGATACATAAAAAATAAAAACTTTTTTCCAAGACGGTTGAAAATTAGATGGTTTTTAATGTTAAATTAACATTCTCTCCTAGTGCTAATTTTTTTTTCATGATAGATGGAACTTTGATGTGAAATCTTATGCTATTAGTTAGACTCAGCATTATAGGATACCTAAGCGTGCTCTGAATAAGTAATTTAAGGATGAAAATTACTAGGCTTTTGTAAAAGAGAAAAGCACATCAAAAGAAAAACCGACGATCCAGCGGACTTATAGCTTGGTAGTAGTTTGCTGCTCTAGAAAAGGAACCTTTGCTAGTGATGTCTCTACCAAAGGGGGCTCCTTTTCTCTGCAACTTACCTTCCTACGGGTTATATTTTTTGGTTTGTTCCCACTAGTTCTACTGAACAGTTCACTCGGTCGTAGTAGTAGTTTTAAAGGTCTAAGCATACATAGGAATAGACAGATGCAGAAGACTTTTTTTATGAACTATGTAGTGATTGTACAATCGACAAAGTTGAATCATGTAAACCCACCATAAGCTTATTTTCCTACAGACTTTGAAATACAATTAGGTCCACATTCTCGTAAACATACATAATTATCCTGGTAACGACTTTGATATTTGTCAATTCGACAGATTCAAACGATTTATTAACAAAATGGGCCATGATTCAACTTTGCCGATTGTACAATACAGATCTACATAAGTTGAGTTTCCTCGAGAATCGTGCTTACTCGGATTGGTTTAAAGCCACTTATAAAACGCTTTTCCTGTAGTAGGTAGGTACTTTTTATTTTTTTTATCGTGGTAGAATCATCATGAGTCCACCCGCCCAGGCTGGGAGGACTCATTTGATGATTTTACCACGCTAGAAAAAAAGGTATTTAGCCACTCTTGTTGAGTACGGAGTTATCTCTCAGTAGGTAACTTTATCCTTGTTTAGAATAAGTTTATACTTTTAAAAAATAAATAAAAATTGTAGAGGTATAATAAATATTTCTGAATAAAACAGCTGGTTTCTGTCTAATGCTGCTGACCACATTAGGGTGCTAAATTAATGTCATTATAGTAACGCCTTCAGAAAAATCGTTGCAATATGTTGCACAAATGGAGTTTAAAGATATGAGATTTAAAGATGTCTGAAGTAACGGTAACGACCGTACATTAAGGGTGCTTGTACAAGGCGCATGTAACCCGCGAAAGTGCCTCCTCATGCTCAAACTATAATTATGCGCCGTGTACAACCACCCCGCGGGTAGCTTGCGCATGTTACTCGCGCAGGTAAACTGCAAACCGAAATGAAATGATGAAATGATGTTTATTTATGCAAGTAGGTTTTATCAACACTTTTACACGTCTTTTCATAAAACTAGGAGGGGCCGGTGTTTCGTACCTGACTACTCTGAGAAGAAACATCCGAAACAAACTCAGAGGTCACAGTCTCTTTTAAAGTCCAGACATCATAAATGTAGAACAATAATTATACGAGGACCATGCAGGCAATGTCTGAAATGGTCTTTTGAAGAAAGAACCACACAAATTTGAGTGGACCTGTCCAGTCAGTGCAAGCATTTGTCAGTTATCGTGGAGCTCAACTTATAACGCAAGGAGCTCAGCGACACGACGAACAATACCAAAGAAAGGACTTGTTTAGGCCGCTTAAGTTACTCAAACTGTCAGACAATCATTATAATGAATAAATAAATAAAAAAACAACAGCTGGCCCACATGGGTCCTCGTATTCACAAAACTAAATAAAATAAATAATTACATGTAAAATAAAATAATGTCAGTTTGTATAAAAATATAAAATAATCATACATGTCAGTTTGTATATAAAGGAAAAAAGAAGAAAGAAAGGAAAAAATATAATACAAAAATGTCAGATTGTATAAAAAAATCGTAAATGTCAGATTGTATATATAAAAAAAAATATTAAATAACAATCGGAAAATTGTTTCGTCAATACATGTGAGAACTATGTAGATTCTTGTATGAAATGGTCTTTCATATTTTGCAAAATCGACGTCCGATGAGCGGGGAAAGTTTGACGATTTCCCCGCCACCAGCGCCACTGTCGCGAAATTATTGAAAACCTAAGTTTTATGTATTTCATTTCTAAAACTTCAATATTTCATACAGTGTTCCCTTCACGCAAAATACATTTATTACTCTAGTAGAAATATTTTATCACAAGGATGTCAATGCATTTACGAATACAAAATGATATAAATACCTGTTGATGCAAACAAATATTTTATAAATATATTCGTCCATTCACAGACCTAAATATATTTTATAACATTTTGACACAGATTTTGATGTCCCCAGATAACAAAAAAAAACTACTATTTTTTAGAAAATTTATGAGCATTGGCATACTGTGCCAAAATGACAATACCCAATTATCTATAATGCCCCAAACACATGAGCGGAGCGTTTTATTAACATGCGTTCACATTTTCACAAAGCGGGACGCCCTTCACCATCTGGTGGTGTGTACCAGTACACATTTTTACGAATAAAACATTTACTGATTTGAATTTAAAAACATATTTTTTATCTCTTTTATCATCAATTCATCATCATCATGATCATACGATGTTTTGTGTATAATTTAAGAACAATTTTTTCACTGATGCATGGAAAAACATTATCAAAATTAGAACTTCGATAAATAAATGTTTATTAAAAAAAACTACAAAGAATATGGAATTTATATTATTCTAATTCTATTATGCATTTTTATTTAAATAAAAAAAAAATAAAAAAAAAAAAAAAAAAAAATTATGCATTTAAATTACAACACCAAATTATTCATAAAATGTGTTTAAAATATAAATTTTAAACACATTTTATTTTATTTTGTTGTATAAATTATACAACAAAATTGCAGGTTTTTTGTCCGATCGCCATAAAAAGACTTCTTAACGTTTCTGGCGGGAAATCAGAACAAGATGGAGAACTTTTGTTACTGCTGCACTTTAGCAGCTGGCTAAATGAAGTAAATGATGGTAGTGTCATCCTCTATTCGTTCTATTAGAGCAACCAAAATTATAAATTTCCCGCGAACGTGCCTTTCCCATTTTTTTGTAGGATAAAATATCACACTTCATGTAAAAATAAAATTGCTATTATTTAGAAAAACTATTACTAAATACAATATTAAAAAGAGTAATTTCTATGAAACTAATGCAGTGTCGTTTAGGCGATGCTAATGGGGAAGGCAAGTGTCAAAGTGAAAATGACAGTTTGGTCCCCAAAGAACTGTAAAATCAAAGGAATTTTCAGAAAAAAAACCATTTATTGATGTAAAATGACTAGATGTTGTGTAATAAGCTGTAAAAATGATGGAATACACTTTTCAAAATAATATCTACTTTTCTTTTGGAGGTTATGTACCAGTATTGCATCGCTCGAAAATCGAAGAATTATCACCTGTAACGAGTTTTGTAATAGTTGTGGTGTTAAGAAATTAAATATATTGTGATATTTCTCGAATCTAAATAGAAAAAAAAGGTTAAAATTACTGACTTAAAACATTATGATATTTTATCAAAATAGAAAGTCAAAACCAGCATTATATTCTTGATAAAGGAGAGGACAGGTAAAACATACCTAAACTCAAAAATTGAAACCTCAACTACAAGTAATTGTGGATTTATTACGGTAAAATCAAATGTATAACCACTCAATTAAATCACTTTTTTCCTCTTGTAGATGCGCCGCGGCGTCTTAATTCTTCTTTTAGTTTAAAGTACTTGCATGGACGAATAATTTTCCATATTTGTTTTGTATTTAAACTCAATTTTTATAACAAATAATCTTGTTTGCTTTTTTGTACAAGGTAGACGTGGGGACCAACTATCGCAGCGCCATCTACGATTAGCTTTGAGTTGCCATCCCCATTCCTAGTAAAACAGATTGTGGACGCGCCACAAAACTTGAATCACGATCACTATTTTTTTTAATTTACTAATTATTCTTTATATTCTAGACAAGTACGTCTAAATTCTTTAAAAAAAAAAAAAAAAAGGTTGCACTCCAGGAGTGCCGGTAGAAGTGAAAACTTTTTTGTTACTATGTTTTATTTTTAATTTGAATGACGTCTTACTCATTTTCGATCAGGGTCACGTGACCCTGACGCGAGTTTTGGTCACGTGACCCTGACGCGAGTTTTAAATTTTTTACCCATTACAGAAAAAGTGTACAACGCCGCTAAAGAAGTTTTCACTTCAAAAAAAGGTTGCACTCCAGGAGTGCCGGTAGAAGTGAAAACTTTTTTGTTACTATGTTTTATTTTTAATTTGAATGACGTCTTACTCATTTTCGATCAGGGTCACGTGACCCTGACGCGAGTTTTGGTCACGTGACCCTGACGCGAGTTTTAAATTTTTTACCCATTACAGAAAAAGTGTACAACGCCGCTAAAGAAGTTTTCACTTCAAAAACAATATTGTACATTTGGTCTTAGATAATTATGATTTTCAACCACGTCGCAAAAAAAAATTTAATAGAGCGACAAACAACTTGTACTGAACACATGGTGAGACTGAGCAACAACCACCGATTTTTCATCGCATTCGCAGTACTTTGTGGCCAATCGCACAAGTGTTTTTTTCTGGGCATGGGAAATAGAAAAAAATGTATTCCCATATTGTATCTGTTCAAACGTCAACGATTATAAAACGCGGCGTTTTTGTTCAAACTCCATTTGGTTTTAAATGCTAGGCGGTGACAGTTAAGTTCAATTTTATGTACCTTTTTGTTAAAACTCTGCGTTTTTTTACGTCCAAAAAACAGCGCTAGTGAGAATGGAGCTTTATGCGATATTTAACAGCGTTGTGGGTGTTACTCCTTATTTGTAGGTGACATGGGTGACATGTAATCTTGAAGTATTCAAAATATTGACAATACAGTAATTTTCATTTAATTATTTTAATCCTGTTTCTTCGAAATTGTTATAAATCTTTGACGAAATGAAATAAATAATAATAAAAGTGAAGTGCATCTTATCCTATATTGCAATTCGATACCATTAGTGGTTGTTTTCAGTTACATAATTATTGTTGACTGAAATTCAGTACTAATAAGAATAGTTCACGTGAAATGTTATATAGATCCAAAAGTATTGGACGATGGAGAATGCAAAATATTGCAGAACGATGAACAAGAACCGTACTACGATATCACGATAACATTGATATAGGTACCTGTGAGTAATTTATTATATTGATAGAAACAATTCGTAATGTATATTATACGTATTCTAAAATTCTCATTCTCTCAAATTCCTTATTTGCTCCGTACATCAAGAATGTCTGTGCGTCAGAAATTTCCTGCAATTAAATTCAGTAAGTTTGGTTTCTTTTCAATATTTATTAATGAAAATAATATGTTATTGAAAATAGAAAGTTTATAGGTCTATTTTACAGCCATGTCCGTTTAATCAGGTCCCATTAAACACAGCGTATATATGCCTAAACATATTTTGAATAATCAATAAGCCTACGCTATCTTTTTCTCAATTTCCAATTTTTCTATTACGAAAATCTGACAGCCCCGATCAGAAAAAAAGTGTCATAGGTCTAGTCTGTAAGAGCCACGCTGGCTGACTGATTCGTCAACGAGCGACAGTGATGACACTACTTTTGAAAGGCAAAAGATGAGAGGACGATAGTGAATGTGTGCTTAGAATAAAACGGCGTATGTGCCCAAACACATTGACGTCTTTTTATAAATTAAAATTGTTATTAAATGAAAAAGTAACCTGATAAAGTTCGGACAAACATCATTACCTACTTATTGATATATTCTTCAGGACCAAAAGTTTGATCTACTTCAAGTACCACTCAAAAAACGTTAAAAAAATCTCTATTTTCGCGATTTTTTTTGATCGAGTCAAGTTATAAATATCGCGTTTTCAACTGGAAAATAACATAGACAGTTTATTGAACTATAACATACATTTTTTTCAGATCGAAAAACGAATATTTGATTGTTTGCCGTTGAATCAAAAATAGGTTGATTCCGAATTACGTGGCCTTAAGAAAGAACTGCAAAGAAAAGCTTTAAGTAGACCTGTTCAGTCAGTGCAAGCATGTGTCAGAGAATGAAAGCTCAACTCAGTACGTAAGGAGCTAAACAACCTCTGATACCACATATTCCTCACATGATCAAGAAATCATAAAAAGTTTATTAAAAGCGATTGACGAAAATTAGAAAAATCTATAATTGATGCTTGAGGGTGCATTGGAGCAGCTTACTCCCAGGCCATTTTGTCATCAAGATAATCTTTGATTTTATAGTAACTTTTTTTACATAGTTGCTGTTTAATAACTGATTTAAATTTGTTTAGGCTTAGTTCTTTAACATGGTTTGGGAGTTTGTTGTAGAAACGTACACTTTGGCATTTAAACGAATTACTAATTTTATGGAGCCTACTCGCGGGTACTTTTAGCAAGTCCTTGTTTCTTGTATTTATGCTATGAATGTCGCTATATTTTGTGTAAAGATTAATATTCTTTTTAACAAAAATCAAATTTTCATACACGTATTGAGATGCAACTGTCATTATATTTATTTCCTTAAATTTATCCTTCAGTGAATGCCTGCTACCTAGGTTGTAAATTGCTCGAATGGCTCTTTTCTGCAGCACAAATATAGCCTGAATGTCGGCCGCATTTCCCCACAGCAAAATGCCATATGACATAACACTATGAAAATAACTGAAATATACTAAACGGGCTGTTTCTACGTCGGTTAAATGACGAATTTTATATACCGCGTATGCTGCAGAGCTGAGCCGTTTCGACAATTTTGTAATATGGGGGCCCCATTGCAGCTTCGAGTCTAGAGTAATACCCAAGAAAACAGTGGTGTCCACAAGATCCAATTCAGCACCATGTACTAGTACACTGGTTTTCACCTGCTTAACGTTCGGTGTTAGAAATCTTAAACATTTAGTCTTTTTTTCGTTTAAAAGTAAATTATTAACACTAAACCAATGTACTATTTTAGAGAGAGCTATATTTACCTCATCAGTAACGGGCTGTTGACGTTTTAGTTTAAATAAAAGTGATGTGTCATCTGCAAATAAAACTATATCATGATCTTTCTTTACAAGGCAAGGAAGGTCATTGATGTATATAAGAAATAAAAATGGGCCAAGAATTGAGCCCTGCGGAACTCCCATAGTGACAGTAGAACCCGGAGATCGTTTACCATTAACGTCCACTCTTTGGACCCTATTATCCAAATAAGAAATAAGAAGATCCAAAGCAGTATTTCTAACACCATAGTGATGTAATTTCCTGATTAATGTTTCATGAGAAACGCAATCGAATGCCTTAGACAAGTCGCAAAAAATCCCCAAGGCATCCTGCGAATTTTCCCACGCTTCATATATATGTGTAAGTAGCTCAACACCAGCATCAGTTGTCGAGCGACCCCTTGTGAAACCGAATTGTTTGCTATTAAGTAGTTTATATTTATTAAAATGTCTTTGCAGTTGATCTAGCATCAATTTTTCGAATATTTTACTAAATGTCGGAAGCACAGAAATTGGTCTAAAATTCGTGGGGTCTGATGTGCTACCCGATTTAAATAATGGTATTATTTTGCTATTCTTCATTAAGTCAGGAATCACACCACACTCAATACATTTGTTAAAAATAATTGCCAATTCAGGCGCTACACTCTCTATAATGCTTTTGGTAATCTCTACGGAGTTTCCCCATAAATCAGCAGTTTTTTTTACATTAAGGGTGTTAAAAGTTTTAATAATATCTTTATCAGTTATAAACTCGAAATTAAAATCATGCTTACAGTTTTCAACATTTTCTTTTAATAATGACTCGGCTTCAATGGGTGTTGATTTTAAGAATTTTGTGGTTGAAACTGGAATATCAGCAAAGAAACTTTCAAAAATTGTTGCAACTTCTACATCCTTATCAATTATTTTATCATTAATATTAAGACTAAAGCCAGTGCTATGCTTCCTTTCTCTTCCAGTTTCATTATTGATTATATCCCATGTGGTTTTTATTTTATTCTGGCTATTTTTAATTTTAGAACTTATATAACGACACTTAGCTTCTTTACAGACTTGTTTAAATAATTTAGAATAATTTTTAACATATTCATTAAATTCTGTACTCTTATTATAGTTTCTTTCTTCGTATAATTCATAAAGTTTTATTCTACTGTTATGTATCCCTCTGGTTGCCCATTCACTGAAGGTTGTGGAACCATTTACTGAGATCTGCTTGGGAATGAATGTCGAGTCAAATTCTTTACAATACATTGCAAAAAAAGAATTATACAGTTGATTAGGATCATCACTATAAGGTAAGTAGGGTAATTTACTAATGATTTTATTTTTGAATTTCTCCAAGCGACCTGCAGATTTAGGAACCACCCTAATACTACGCTTAGCCACATTTTTATCTTGTAAATTAAACGTAATCAACTGTCCACAGTGGTCAGATTCCAGTTGATTTATTATTTGTTACTTAATAGGTATTATATCTGTGAAAATATTATCTAGACATGTTGCTGATGTGGCTGTAATTCTGGTAGGCTCTAAAAATTGATTAGTCAGATTATATGATTGAAATAAATTATAAATTCTTAAACATGTTGGTGAGTCCTCCAATAGGTTGACATTAAAATCACCACATACAATTACATTTTTTTTAGTTTACCAAGTTTTTGCAAAACATCATCCATAACATTTTCAAAGCAATCATAAACTGAAGATGGTGGCCGGTACACACTCAATACAACATGCTGCTCCAACTCCACACAAGCAATTTCAATAGTCCGTTCCACAGATAGGCTCACAATATCTTTACGTTCTTTATATTTAAGATTATTGTTTAATAGAATCAATGAGCCACCGTGTATTGCATTATCTCTACTGAACGAACTACCAACCTGGTGATTACTGAAATTAAACATAAATTGATGACTTTTTAACCAATGTTCAGTAATGCATAAAATATCAATATTGTTACTGTTCAAAAATAGTTCAATTTCAAGGTCCTTTCTCAACATACCCTGAATATTTTGGTGCACCAGGTTGATTGTACTACAGCCTTTTTTTAAATTTAAATTATTTGATGAAACTGTGGATGTCTTTGAATTGTCTCTGTTCATAATGCAAGAGGTTGCCTCTTTTGTCCCAAGTTCTAATTTAAAGTAATGTCAGAGTGTGAATCAAATAAAATGTCAGATAGCTCAATAGGAGCAATAAAACTACAAGCCAAGTCTTTGGCTGGATCAAACATAGTGGTGGAAAGCTCAATAGGAGCAATACATGTATTAGCCAGCTGATTGGCTAATGAATCAATAAAAAAATTGTATAGCGATAAAGCTATTTGTCTCTTTAAACATTTAGGCAAATATAATTTGTATTTTGTTAAATTTAAATATTTACCAACATATTTATTAATGTCAAGTACATGAAAGTTATTACGAGATGTCTGATTATTCAATATTACATTCAATTTGTGCCTAAAGTAATTTTCGTTCTGTGGCAAACTGCGACTATACGGAAATGTAAACTTATCAATCTGTCTTAAGTGTAGCTCACTTAGTTTGTAATAGTAATTCAGCAGACTGTCCTGATTCACATTTCCCCTGTTACTAATTAAAATGATTAATGTTGTATCCTGGTGGAAATTCAAACTTAATATTTTTGTCACTATCTCAACAAAGCTTAAACCAGGCATACAATAGTTGGTCACTGACTGTCCCTTGCAAATATTAGATAATAATGGGCCCATGTCCTTCCCAATGTCATCACTAAATATCACAATATCTTTGTTTATTTGGGTTTGTACACAGTCTAGGTTTTTATTTAATTTTATTTTGGAGGTACCCTCAGAAGTGTAAGAATTCTTTCGAATAGAAGTAGTCTCAGTATCACAGGCTGTCATTGAACAAGCCAGTGGGGACTGACTGTTTGACACAGTGTTATTGGTCAATGGTTTTGACTGCTTACAGGAGCATGAACGAGAACTCACCACTAACTCATTCATTGCCAGCATGTATTCCTTTATTTGCATTTCTGATATATCATATTTGTTTGTAATTGTTATTAATTTATTATTTAAATTTTCAATTTCAATATTTAAATTTTTTGTTTCACTTTGATGTTTTAAAGTATTACTTTTACATTTTTCTGAATAAAAATCCAATTTATCCAATAATGACAGACGTTCCCTGTTTAAATTAACATTTTTTATGAAAAATTTTTGTCTGCGCACTAATTTTTGAGTTTTTCTAATGTACTTATTTATTCTTACATATTTTTTCAATTTGTTTCTACTACATGTAATCATCTTATTTGCACCATTAGACTTATTGTCATCTTCACAAGTAAGATCTATAGTGACTTTGGGTGTCATTTGACTAGCAACAGAAACCATACTTGGGGCAATGACTACCAGCTCATCGAACAGACTTTGGTTCAATGATGCAGTGATGTTGTGTTGAGTGCTTTCTAATTGTGAAATTTTACTGTTAGCCTCAAGAAGTTGTTTTTGTAAGGAGTTAGCGCGGTCAAGAGCAAGCTCATACTCAGAACTGCATTGGTCAAACCCATCAACAATGAGCTGGAGCCTGTCCCGGGCTTCAATGACTTCGGTGTGTTGAATATGTAACCGTGTCATTTCTGATTTCAACATCTGGTACTGATGTAAAGTTTTCTCAACTTCTTTTTCATTTTCCTCTGATTCCCTTATCAATCGGTCACACAACTCCTTAGAAACCTTGAGTTCGCTCAAAGCCAGACTGAGTTTTTCCTCTTCTTGGCGAGCAAAGGCTTTGCGAGTTAAAGTCATGATTAAATAGAGGTCAAGAGAGAAGATGAAAATGCAATAGAACAGTGATATAGAAGAAGAAAGATAGTTGTTTGAAGAGTTGTGCCACCTTTCAATAAGGTTATGTTTACGTTCAGAGAAGTTAATTTATTGCGACATTTACTTATTTAAATTATGTTGTAGCCCGTAACAAGTGGATTTACTATTTAAAAACGTTCTGTTTTAAATGATGACAAAGCGAAATTCTATACGCCGGTAACTGTCAGTTAGTCACCGGAACACATTCGTAAATTACAACTTATAAACTCATATAAAAACTTGTTTTTTACACAAAACACACTTGAGTTGTGATTTTATTCAGTGATTTCAAGGAATTTGGGCAGAAATACATTAATAATCTAATTATTTAAGATAAAATTACGGGACTCAGTCAAAATCCGAAACCCGCACCTTTATTTGTGCGAGTTGCATGCGCCGTGTACAAGCACCCCGCGGGTAGCTTACGCATGTTACTCGCGCAGGTAAACTGCAAACCCGCACCTTTACTTGCGCGAGTTGCATGCGCCGTGTACAAGCACCCCGCGGGTAATTTGATCAAGTAGCTTGCGCATGTTACTCGCGCGGGTAACCCGCACGTTTACTTGCGCGGGTTGTTTCTTACTCGTTTATCATTGAGTGCGTCAGCCACTGCGTTAAACCTACAGGTGGCCTGCCATGATAACTTAAAGCGTGAGTCTTTAGGCTGTGGGAGAGAGACAAGGCTATACAAGAAGTCGTCTAGCGCCATCTTGTTCCCTGAGAGGAACGACTCTCGCTAATTTACCATTATCAATTTCATCCTAAGTTTACTAGCACTATAACTACTAAAGTTGTAAGTTTTTAAAGGTTTCTAGAGTTGTTATTTGGTAAAGCGATGTTTAAATAAATTTTAAAATTTATTACCTTTTGAATACTCGTAGCTACCTACATGAATAATTGGTACAATTTAACAAAGCTTTGATTTATCCAGTCATTAGCTTATTTTTTTCTTTTCTTTTTGAACGTGTGGAAATTCTCATGGACTTCTTCCGCCTGGGGAAGACGGAGGGGTATGTCAGACTCGACTGACTAAAACCACACGGTGTCGGTGCGGGGCCACTTGCGCAATCACCACTCCCCGGCAGGCCTTGACCCGACTACATCGCCGGGTCCCTCTCCTCGGTGCAGCCGCTAACGAAGGGCCGCACCTCTCTTCGAGTGGCGACGAAGGACACGTCGCCGTCGCCGCCAACTCGGGCCTGTATCAAGTCAGGCGGCTTACTGCCCCAAGTCAGCCGCCCGCAGGCTACCTCTCATGGAGGACGCAGATCGGTTTGCGTCTGTCGGCGCCCGGTCCGTCTTCTGCAGGAGCTGAGAGGGATGGATGTTCTTTCCTTTTCCCTCTTCGATCCAGTCACTAGCTGTCACCAGCTGTTTAACCCGCTCCAACCCGAAGATTATCCGACAGGAACGTGAATTCGGGATGAAAATTCCTGTTTGTACATACCTATTATTTCATTACAATGCAAATAAAAGTTAAAAATATGACATAGCAATGGCATTAGACTCAATGGTTTTAAGCCAAACTCCAAACAAGTCAGAGTACACCAAAGGGCCAGACTCCTCACACAAAGAAACTATAATGTAATAAAGAATAGTCTTTACAGTGGACAGTAGTCCTTTTAGACTACGAATAATATTTAAATTACCTTAAATTTTTCGACCTGATTCATCCCTTTGTCCTTATTTACTCTATTTAATGGTAGATACGTGAAAACATTGTGTCATTGAGCGTTTTTATTTAAACTAACGCTATCGGTTGTTTCACACATTTCTAGGTAAAATGAACGAGAGCGGATGATAAATGTCGCCTTTCGGTGTCATGTCTAATGTTATGATGATTTTTTAAACATTTTTTGAAGTAATTTGTCTCGTGTTATTCACATTTTTGTGATTTTTTAATGATTAAAAGTGTACGTTACGTTATTTACTAATAGAGTTTACCCAAAATTATCAAAAAAGCTACGGAAAAAAACCATGTGGAGGGGAACGGCGTGGGAACAGGCACATCCTAGAAAAGAAAATTCAAAGACCTACGTACAAAAACCCGCACTCTAGCGACGGAAATAGAATCTATTTTTCATATGTCGTTGACCATAGATTATCCTTCGAACCCCAAATAGGTTATCCTTAAATCCTCGGCAAATCCAACAATAGGCTTTTTGAAATGATTTGTACCACAAAAGACATTAAAGATCGGTCTAGAAAATGTTCGATTTCGTTGTCCTTTGCTAGTTCAAAAACCTTTCTGATTGAAATATTCGGGAGCGATGATTCCGAATATATTTTTACGTGTGAAAAGTATTGTTAATGTCATAAACCTCTCGTGCGTTCTTGGGCCTATGCACCTGGAGGCGACTGCCCTCCAGCGCGTCTATGAGTGACGCGTGGAGGCACAGCGCCGGGGCGGGACCCCGCTGCCTCGAGAAGTCGCGGCGGTAAGACCACTCTTTGAGGAGTGGCTGGAGAGAAGTCATGGCGTCCTGACCTGTGTCTGATGCGAATGGAGGAAACGCCTGGGTGTCACCACTGCGAAGATCGCTCGGAGGACACGGTGTAGCATACGGTGCAAGACTGTCCAGCTTGGGCAGAGCACCGAAGTGTCCTCACGGCTGCGATAGGCGGAGACCTCTCGCGCCCAGCATTGGTCGCGGCCATGCTGCGGGTCGAGACGCAATGGGAAGCGGTTGCCTCCTTCTGCGAAGCAGTAATGCTCGCGAAGGAGGAGGCGGGCCGCGAGCCAGAGAGGACAGTGTCCTCCCTCCGCCCCATCCGCGGTAGTCGTAGAAGCCCACGGTGACGGACGTCGCTAGATGATCTCCGGCCACCGTAGGCGCGGGCATGCGGGCAGCGAGTAAAGGGTAACTCGCTGCCCGACCATGTACCATGCCCGGGTCGAAGGCGCGTTGTGTCCCACGCGCGCCTCAAAGAATCTGAATCGATACAGACGCGCGTGTGTAGAAAATTAGAACAAACTGAGCGCCGTCGACTCGCGTTTCTAATTAAAACACGCGTCGACGGTGCGTTCAAAAAACGTTTTTCAGCAGGAAATAAAAGCTATCACTAATTTCACTGTACACATATAATTACAAAATAACATAAGCTGGGAGTACCTCGTAAGACTAAGTAAGGCGGTAACAGTATCAATGTAATATATATAATACTGTTTCTCCTAAACACAGGTTGCGCTGCAACTTAGCTAGGAGAACAGCACTACACCCACAGATTTGTTTGTTGTAACCTACATGTTCAAATAGATTTAGTACCATCCATATTGTACAAATACTTTGTTATTGGAAATAAATAAATTATTATTATTATTTTTATACGTTTTTAAACATCTCGGGATCATGGGATCCCGGACTTTTGAAGGGCGTGCCAGGAGCCGATGCCATCTTGCAGAGGCCCATTATGCGTTTTTAAATGAAATGGGGCTCTAACCGGCGGTTATACCTGTATGCACTATGCCAGTATACCCAAGGACAACCCCCGGTTGGAGTTGGACTATTGTGGAATATGGAAACTAAAGACAGGATTATGGCGTTTGGTGGGTTTGGTGGACTGGTTATATAATATCTATGGAAAAACTATGGCCCTTGCCTAATCAATGTTTTATATACATAGATACGTTGGCAGGGGGTGACTTGCACACTCAACAAATGGACCCCCAGACATATCGCTAGCACTAGGTGACGTAGCGACAAGGGAGTAACATATCCTGAGGTGCTTGAGGAGTGGAGAGGTATTCCATGGTTCTCAGAATCGACCAGGAACCCGGAAGTATGGTCGATCCCTACAAACACTTACTGAAATACTTCCTTCCTCCGAGCACGTTTGCTCTTGCGAATCTCCACTCTAGCCAGCCGATTAAGGCAAGAAAGAGGTGGGAGGTCTGTTCCTCGTCAGCTTTCACTCTGACCGGCTAATAAAGGCAAGCCAGAGATGAGGAACAAGATATCTCCCGGGAGATCAGGTCTGTGGGGTCGCAACTGCCCAACAGCTCGCCACAAGCTGCCCTGCGGGCTTATTATTATTATTATTTAATATGTTTTCTACCCGGGCTCTTGGAATTGGGTATCACACTTTTCAGATCTTCGATTTTGACGACCCCGTTGTCGCTGGCATAAGCAACAGGATCCGCGTACGAACGAAGTCGCGGGCAGAAAGAAGCTAGTTGTTAATAAAGTAGGTACTATTACGTGGGATTTGATGGCGACACTTGCAAGATGTTGGTGTTCTTAAAATAGAAAGACCTATCTAATAGAAAGGTTTTTCATCATCATCAGCCTATAATGTTCCCACTGCGGGGACACAGGTCAGGCTTTGAAAGGGAGTGGGCCACAATCCACCACGTGGGCCCAGTGCGTGTCGGTAGATGTCACATGTTATCGAATGTTTGGTTCTAGGACATGCCGGTTTCCTCACGATGTTTTCCTTCACTGTTTTGAGAGCAGTGGTGATGAAATAAATTACACAAAGTAATGCGCCTGGCAGAGTTCGAATCTACGACCTTACAGCTCATAAGTCTAGGCCGCTACCACTGCACTGGGCCACCACTGCTAAGTGCCAAAACAAAAAATTTGAAAACAAAAGCTTTTTAGTGAAAAGTAATTATTTTGAATTTAAATGTAGTTTCTGATTTTTATTTCTTTGATTCCCAAAATTTTTTTTGTTTGCAGTTTCTTTTCTTTTCTTTTTTGTTTTCACATAGTAAAAATATATAATTTGTTGTTTTCTGTTCTGTAATTCTGTTTTCTATATTTCAAGTGCAGTCGGTACTTTTATTTATCTGTGGAAACTTGTAGATAAATGGATGTTAGTAGCGAGATAAAAAACTTTATTTTGTCAACATTTTTTGCTGGAAATATAATAATCATCCGGTGGTTGGTTTATAGGTACAGTTCCTCACTGACGGCCCCTTCACGAGCCGTTGTCCGTGGTAATTAAGTGCCGTTGACTGTAGGCGAACCATTACAAAAAAAAACTTCTTGTCTCACGCAATTCATTATAATTAAGGTATTTCAACAAAATGGAACGAATACATAATTATATTGTGAATGCCAGGCGGCCGTTTTGAGATCTGCGGTGTTGTTTTTTATTTTAAACAATTTTATTCTTCTACTGTCCCTTGCGTTCCAAGGCCGCACGTAATCTCTTGAGATATTCTCGCCACCCCGAAAGGCTGAGGGATAGGAGGGACTATAGAATTCAGCCAAATAAATTGTTAAACCTATATGAAAATACCTCAATAATTCCATAAATAGATTCTTGGAATACGTCGATGTTGTAGCACACATACAGTTTATAATCTATTTTTTTTTACGCTAATTAGGTCATTATTTTGCTGTTGGTTTGAGTAATTAATCAAATTGGATGTAGAGATTGGTTTAGGTCATTAGCACAAAGTACAACTATTATGACGGCGATGACGACGACCGGGTATTAACTTACAAAGGGCCAGTTGTTAGAACAACAGGCAAACTGAAATGTTTTTAAATCAGACATTTTTAACCATTTCTTTAAAACTGTAAAGGATTTTATCAAATTTGTTAGTTATGCTGTGCAGTATCAACAAGCTGAAATATAAGAAGCATCTAAAACTCAAACCGGTTTATTCAAATAGCCACAAACATTTACAAAAACATTCTAACAATTCGGCCTCGTAAAGTTTTGTTGGACCCTTTGGCACGAATGGAATTAGCTGAATCGAGTCGAAAAGGGCGGCAGTCGGGTATCCTTTGTTTGACTTCTATGTGTATTACCAATAGTAAAAACGGGCGGAATATTAAAAATAAGGATAGAGAGACAATAAAGTATTAAACTAGCTATTTCCTGCTGTTTCACCGTACCGCTAAAAGTACCGTATTTGTTAATCCAGGCTAAACCATTTTCCTGGAACGTAAAAGGCAATTATTGAAGGAACATGGAACGTCCTTTCCGCTCCACCTAGAGGATCACCATTTAAAAAAGGCTATAAATTATGTATGCCTTATTCATCCATCCTCACAAACCGTCAATTTTATGTAGTAGATAGATAGATATTTATTTGTATAAAACATGAGTGGTATACAATATACAGGTCTTAATAATAAATGATGAGGTAGCTGCATGTTTTGCCAGATGACAAAACAATTGGATTTTTTTGGTTGAAATAACATTTCAACCTATATTATAGGGTGAAGTTAAGTTCAAACAACAACCAAAAAGAAAATAGAAAGGAAGTTAACAATAATAATTCTTACTTAACATTAAAGAAATATCGCAATTGAATTTCAGACGCTTTTAACTTACTCATTCATTTAAAAATTCCGATAAGCTGTAATAGCATTTAGCTAAAAGTTTTTTTTTTATTCTAAAGAGTCTAATTGGTAATTATATGTATGTATGTATAAGTAGTAAGATGTGAGAAGTCCTTTCCTCATGTCGTAGAAGTGATGAGATTTGGAAGCGGGCATGCGCTTCGTACCTATTCGAAGCTCTATGTAGGTTATTTCTCACAGAGTTCGCACCCACCGACCGTAGCGCGCGCTCCCATCGTTACACATGAAATCTCCCAACTTCAAACGTATCGTAAATATTTGAATTAGAAAATAAATTAACATCCCTATTACCGGTAATTTGTTAAATAAAGTCCAAAGTCTGCAAGTTTTTGCGACTAAGTGTATCAAAGTGGTGTAAAGTTGAAGTTAAGTTTTTTAAAGTGAACGCAAGAGTGGAAAATAATCGACGAAAGGTTCTTTGGATTTGTTTTAAAACTGTGGGGTTGGTGAGTATTCTAATAATGTTGTTTAATTTATAAATTTTCGGATGCCTATTTTTAATTTTTTGTTTTTGAGTTTCTCTTGTTTATAATTTCTAAAGTTGGTAATTTACGCTAATGCTATATGTATATCTGTTAGCTTATTCACAGCTTTTTGATCGAACTTAGGGCCCTAAAATCTGGAATAAAAGATATGTTATAAGATATCCCAGGCCTACTACCTCTCTCTGTACCAAAACGCATTGAGATCGGTTCATCCGTTTCCGCCCTTCAATTGGTCAGTGCTTAAAAGCGAAAGTAGACGCTTTTAAGCACTGACCAAATTATTAGCTAAGGATCGTAATAATAAGGATTTTTTTTAGCGTGGTAAAATCATCAAATGAGTCCTCCCTCCCCTACTGTCAGACTTGTACTGACTAAAATCACGGTGTTCTTCAATAGCCCTTTATGTTCCGGGGTCACGGTAAGGAAATAAGTCCCACGACCCCGGCAGGCTTTGGCCCTCTGAGAGGGGTTCCATGGTCGGACAGCGAGTTGCCTTTACTTTTCTGTCCGCATGCCCGCGGCTACGGTGGCCGGAGATCGTCTGCCGACGTCCGACGCCGCGGGCGTCAACCACTGCGGTTGGGGCAGAGGGAGCACGCCTTCACGAGCATTACTGCTTCGCAGAAGGAGGCGACCGCTTCCCACACCGTCTCGCCCTGCAGCATGGCCGCAACCAATGCCGGGTGCGAGAGGTCTCCGCCTGTCGCCGCCGTGAGGACACGTCGTTGCACTGCCCAAGCGGGGCAGTCTTGCACCGTATGCTCTACTGTGTCCTCCGAGCGATCTTCGCAGTGGTGACACCCGGGTGTTTCTTTCCTCCCTACCAGACACAGGAACCTCCCGAAACTTCAGTGTCCGGCGAGGACCTGCGTCATCCGATAGGTCAGGACGCCGTGACGCCTCTCCAGCCACTCCTCAAAGAGGGGTCGTACCGCCACAATTGCGGCGTGCCCGCGATGTGTACACAGATTTATAAATTATGTTATGAATTCGCGATTGCATGTTCGTAAATCTGCCATTTTGACTGACGGATGTCCAATAATGTCCATGTTATACCTTTACCGAACGACGACAGTCAGTGGCTTGAACACTGAACGCCCAACCACTTGCGCAAACTTCGCCGCAGTTTTAACTGCGCAACCAATCGTGCTGTGGAGTTTGCGCGAGATACAGTTTTACCAACCACATGCACGGTGTTTTGTGTACAAACTGGCTTGTGCAGGCCAAACTGTCGTGAAGCTTGAGGCGAGGACGCGTTGCGGACAGACGCATACGTAAAAGCGTTGCGCCCACGCCCCGACTTTCTTATTTTTAGGAAATTAAAAAACGTGGGTTTCTAGATTTTTTTACTGTATTAATTATTTTTTATTATTTGTATCTTTTCTTTCATATTCCTGATAGCAATCCCTTTCGTTTAATACCCATATCATGGAGGTGTATTTCAAATAGCCAATCTGCCATCTTGGATGTCCGCCATGTTGGATTTAAGACATGTGACTATTTTTTTATATTATTGACAGCAATCCTTTTCATTTGATACCCATATCATGGGGGTGCATTTCAAATAGCCCGTCCGCCATCTTGGACGTCCACCATATTTTATTTAAGTCAAATTTACTATTTTTTTCGTATTCCTGACAGCAAACCTTTTCATTTAATACCCATATCATGGGGGTGCATTTCAAATGGCCATACGCCATCTTGGATGTCCGCCATGTTGGATTTAATACGTGACTACTGTTTTCATATTCCTCACAGCAAACCCGTTCATTTGATACCCATATCATGGGGGTGCATTTCAAATAGCCTACTATAGATACTATATTGTACTGGTCAGTGGTAATGGCCCGGCGGTTTAGCATCTCGCTTCTCAGATACGAGGTTGCGGGTTTAATCCCTGGCAAGTACCAATCTGTCTTCTTCAATTCATAAGTACTTTCAAGTTTCCCGGCATTGGTTGCGCCCATGCAGCAGGGCGAGACGGAGTGGAAAGCGGTCGCCTCCTTCTGCGAAGCAGTAACGCTCGTGAAGGAGGATGCGGGCCGCGAGAGGGACAGAGTCCTCCCTCCGCCCTAAACGCAGTGTTACGCGGCGGACGTCGGCAGACGATTACCGGCCACTGTAGGCGCGGGCATTCGGACAGCGAGTAATGGGCAACTCGCTGTCCGACCATTGACCATGCCCGGGTCGTGTTCCACACGCGCCTCAAAGAGCGTCAGCAAAATGATGGGGCCCGCCCCCCCCTCTCAGAGGGCCAAAGCCTGCCGGGGTCGCGGGACTTATTTCCTTACCGTGACCCCGGAACATAAAGGGCTATTGAAGAACAGTGGAACCGTGGATTTTAGTCAGTACAAGTCTGATAGTCCCTCCCTCCCTGCCCGGGGTCGGAGGACTCATTGGATGATTTTACAACGCTAAAAAAAAAGTACTTTCTTTTAGTAAGATTTTTTATGAAGTACTTATGTACGTTTTAAAAAGACTCGTTAAGACGCAGATTAGTTAAGATTAAGACATCAAACAACATAATTGTGTCACAAGTTCGCAACCCGTGCCGTCATCACGTAAGCTAACAATAGCTCCTGAATTTTAAGTGAGGCGCATGCTTCCTTACATCAAAAATATTTACCTACAACTTTTTTTTTACACTGTAACTACTTTAACCCTTTTGCTGAAGTTCTAAACATCGACTGGGATTGAAAATTTCATACATCCCGTATTATTCCCGTATCCCGTATTATCCAGTATTAAATACAATACTCTGTATTTCATACGAAATTAATTGTATTATATTATCATTATAAATACGTTTTTTAACCGAATTCCCTGTTGAAATGTAACTCGAAAAACCACTTAGCTGATGGTTCATTCAATAATGCAATGATTAAAACGGATGCATGCAGCTTATAAGAAGTGAAGTGTGTTGAATGAACTCTCATTACGATCAAAATAATTGTAATTTGTGGTTCGAAACAATAATTATATTGAATAGCATAATTATTATTACTTATTTACCATAATGCACGAAGGGTATTGTTAAAGTTAGTATCAGTGGAAAGATATAATTATTTTAATTCAATGGAATGGAATGGAATTTATAAATGTTCTATCGGCTTACTATTACTCGTACAATGTTCATTTTTCTCATTCTACAGGGTTACTGGTAACTCGACGTATTCCTTGCAGGACGTCATAGTAGGGCTAAAATGGAACAAATTAAACCACCAAATGTTCTACCGAAGTTCAGTAGTTTTTGAGTTACTTAGATTTTTAGTTTTTTATGAAAAATCCCAGATTAAATCGTTTGGAGTCAGTTTAAAAAATATTTACGGCGCGACTGTACTGAAATTCAAGTTAATATTATAGCTAATGCCGTAGCCGATCTTTATTAATAATTAAAAGTTCAAAAATGCCTAAAACCTTGGCAAATATCACTAACCAAATATTCAATTTTTAGTATTTTTTGCTATTACTCCATAAAAATTATGTCTAGTGAAAAAAAATAATACTACGCCTGATGTACAAATTACTAGAAAAATATCCTTGTCTTATCAGCTATTCAGAAAGGTATGATTGTCAATACTTTTGCATGTGTGACAGGGAAGGGAAGAGTTTTATGAGGAGCAGGTAAAATTGCAAGACGGTCAACCTTTCCTAAGAAATCATTTAACACCACTGCTCACGGATGTACCGGAAGACAGAAGAGCAAACATGCTTTATCAACATGACGGATGTCCAGCCCACTTCCGAATCACAATTCGACAATTGCTGTGTGAAAACTATCCAAATCGATGGATAGGGCGCGGTGGGCCTATTCCGTGGCCTGCACGAAGCCCTGATCTTACGCCACTAGACTATTACGCCTGGGGTCATATGAAAGACCTAGTTTATGTGACCCCAGTTAATTCAATTGAAGAACTAAGGGAGAAAATTACAGATGCAGCAGACGAGGGCAACAATCACATCAAGAATCACAAAAACTGAAGTGAGGAAGCGAATAAGAACATGTATTAGAAACGAGGGCAGCACATCGAACAAGACGTGTGAAAGTGTAATTAAAGTTTTTAAACTGATATTAATCAAAAATAATACTAATATTCGCGTATTTGTTTTATTGATTTTCCGAATAATCACCTTTTTGTGAGATGCACATAATGTAGTCCTTAATTTTGTATTAACTTTCATACCTTTTTGGATAGCTGATAAGACAAGGATATTTTCCTAGTAATTTGTACATCAGGCGTAGTATTTATTTTTTTCACTAGACAACATTTTGTATGAAGTAATAGCGAAAATCACAAAGAAATAAATGTTTCTTTAGTGATATTTGCCAAAGTTTTTGGCATTTCTGAACTTTTAATTATTATCAAAGATCTGCTACGGCATCAACTATGATATTAACTTAAATTACAGTACAGTCGCGCCGTATATCATTTTTAAATTGGCTCCAAACAATTTAATCTGGGATTTTTCATAAAAAACTAAAAATCTAAGTAACTCAAAAACTACTGAACTTCGGTAGAACATTTGGTGGCTTAATTTGTTCCATTTTAGCCCTACTATGTCGTCCTGCAAGGAATACGTCGAGTTACCAGTAACCCTGTATAATGAAATTGTATTACATGTAGTATAATTATTGAACATTGGAAATATATAAAAAAAAGTAGCAGGGGTGTTATTATATCGATGCCGAACCCGAAATCGTATTTTTTTTATCTGTTTGTCTCGGGCATCCGGGCAGCGAGTAAAGGGCAACTCGCTGCCCGACCATGGACCATGCCCGGGTCGACGGCGCGTTGTGTCCCACGCGCGCCTCAAAGAGCGTCAGCATACTGGCGGGGCCCCCCTCTCAGAGGGCCAAAGCCTGCGGGGGTCGCGGGATTATTTCTTTACCGTGACCCCGGAACAGAAAGGGCTATTGAAAGACACCGTGGATTTTAGTCAGTACTGCCCGGGGTGGGAGGACTCATTTGATGATTTTACAAAGCTAAAAAAAAAACTGTTTGTCTGTGTGTTTGTGCACGCTAATCTTCATAACTACTGGACGGATTTGATTGTTTTTTTTTTGCTGTATAGGTATTAAGTCTGGGCAACACATAATAGGCTATAATTTATCTTGGAAACTTGAACACCTGATGCAGAACTCTGTAAGGTTCTGGACTATGTTAATTGATTATATCAGAATATAATCAGGCAATCAAGGTGCGGCTAGCGCCGCCCCTTACAGTCTGCCGCCATGGGCTTTTTGGTCTAAGGGTAAATACGTCCCTGTGACGTCACAATGATAATAATGATACGTAAACGCACCCACGACCAAGGAGAACTTCCTAGTGTGGGGAAATATTTTTTACCATCATAGTTATTCATTTCAAAGAAACTCCCATGGGCTCGCGACCCACAGGTTGAAAAACCCTGGTGTAGAATCTTCAATAAAGGCCTACTCCCTCTAACAGAGTGGAGGCCTGTGCCCTAGTAGTGAGAACCTTTATAGGCTAATTATGATGATGATGAATCGTAAATAACCCATGTAGACATGTATACTATATATTAATGAAATAAATAATATCCTTAGTTTATTGTTGATTTTTTCTACCTATCTATTAGTTTGAAGTCACGCCGGTAAAATGTGGAAATTCTTTGCAAATCAAAGTCTGGAGTATAAGTCGTATAAGTCGTAGTAGTATATAGTCGTAGTAGTATAAGTCGCTCAACACAATCTCTTTGAACGTAATAAAATTCTGGGAAGTTCTGGAAAATGCCGTTCCTTATTAATATGCCTTCAACATTTACACACATTTAGTAGTGAGGTCAAATTATTTAGTAATTTAATTTATTACTTCAGTGCTTGAAACGATAAACCTTTTAATCCTTTTTATTAAAAAATCGAGTGAAAAGTACTCATGATGCGAGTAGTTTTATTTTTAACCGACTTCAAAAAAAGGAGGAGGTTATCAATTCGACTTTAGGAGATAAAATAATAAATAGGAATAGATTAAAATAACTTTTTTTTTAAAGTAGCTTTCAACAATAAGTAAATACTCCGCATTGTAGATAATCGTCTCGTCTGTGATAAATCTAAAAAATAAGATAGCAACACCGTCTCCGAAAAACTGCTTGCGCCCATTTGTTAAGTCTCCATTCATTGAAGAATGGTATGGTTTCAGATATTTAGTTAGAGTTAGTAAAATTTAATTCTGCATTAATAATTTGTTGTTTTAAATGGTTATGCTGATAATGGAAGTACAACTCGTCGCTAGTTTTTACGCATTTTTTTTTTTTAACTTATTCAACTCTTTACGCCAAGTGAAATTTTATTCCCGCTCTTTTTTTTTAAATTAACTGCGTGTTCGTTCATAGCACCCATAATAAGGATTATTCAAAATATTTATTAACATAAATTGAAATTTAGAAATAAATATTTACAGTAAATGCTTATTTTCATTTAAATACAGCAATAAGTTAAAAATTCAATAAAATACATTACCGAAGACATTATTATCTTTTTGCATTTCTTTGGTTAGTACAAATTTCCGAACGTGTTTGTCTTTGAGACCAAATTCAAAATCGGAACTTCGAAAGGGCTGGTGTTTGTCTCTCTCTCTTTCTATTGGCGGGAAAGAGATAGAGTGTAAAATCTTTTTCAAAAAATGTGACCGCCTTAACTCAAGGCAAAAAAGTGTAAAATAACCTGATATTCGCGGAAGTCGGTGGCAAATGAGACAATGAAATTAATAAAAAGTCACCGTCTCCGTAAGCAAAAGTTTTTTAGGTTATTTTACACTGATTTCAGGTTGTTTTTGAAGGTGGTCACATTTTTTTGGAAAAAGTTTTTAATTAAGTGAAAATGTCCTGGAATTGCTTATTAATGTCTTACATCGTACAAACGAATTATTCGAACTCATTTTTTTTGTCGGCCTTTCGTCCCTTCATCTATCTAATATCTTTAAACGAGCAATTCTTGTATATTTATATATAATCAGGATCTCGGAAACGGCTCCAAGGATTTTCATGAAAGTTACAGATTAGGGGTTTTTCGGCTCAAGGAATTGATTTATCAAGGTCCCAGGTTCGAGAAAATTATTCGTTACCATTTTTTTTGTCGGCCTATTTTAAAACTGAGCGAAACTCGGTCAACCAGAAAAAAACTACAAATTAGAGAGAAATTTGTCTACACTTTTACAAATCGGCTCAAGAAATACTAATACTCAAATAGGCACACTAGCATATTTCCAACTATATTACACGCAAGTAATCACCAACTTAAATCGGTTGGTAGGAGAAATAGAGGAAATACTTCCCATGTAACGTCTTTTCTCTAACAATTTATTTAAAGAAATTACCACGTGTACTAATAAAAAAAAAAAAAATACCTATTAAAGCATTTCTTTTGATGGGCTGGGAAAAGAATCGATTCAATAAATCTTATTGAACCGTTCAAACATCTTGATTACATGAATTATTTCAATGGTATTTTTATTATTTTATCTATGTGGGCAGACGTCTTACATTACAAATAGTATATTTCTGAATAAGAGGATTGTTTGCTGTTTTTAAGGTGACTGGTATCGAAAACGACGGCGACTAAATACCTTTTTCATTCGGACTATCACCTGCATTCCAAAATAGCTTTAGTCGCACTCGCGGGGAGGTAAGACCCAGTGGCTACCAGACACGGCGACTACACATTCCACCTGGCGCTGATCCTCGTCAGACATGGTTTGGGGAGGTACCCATGTCAGGTTGGACGGTAGGAAACGTTCGACTGTCACCACTATGTGAGCCGCCCGAAGGACACCGTGGAGCAAATAGATATCTACCTACATAATACTGATTCTCGCGTCTCTGGAATCTACTTTTTAAGTAAAGCTACCAATGACGTTGTTCCTATTATGGTTTTGGGTCCATAGACTGTAGGGGTAGCCAATCATCAGGTTGTTCCTGCCTGAGCGATGATTATCAATGGTCAAGATGGTATTGCGTCAATCTGACGACTTATTCATGGAATCGGGTCTGTTCAATCAAAATCGCTGACATTTATTTTTGTTTCTTTTTTTCTGTGAGCTGAGTTTCACTAGAACTTATTTAAACAGGTATCTTATTGTAGGGTATATTTAATTAGGGTAAATGGCCATCAACAACTTTTAACTAAAATACTTGATTGTTATATTCTTAGGTAATTAAGTGAATTTGAAAAGATCTAAAATGAAAAAGGATTCGGCTAGAAAATTAGGTAACTTGCTTTTCAACGAATTAACCTTAGTGAGCAAAGGCCGACCGAAATTATGTTTTTCTTTGGTTATGAAGTAGCTGGTACCTGAAAATTATTTTATAATTTACTTATTTCGTTATCATACTTTGTTTGTTTTAAATTGAGAATAATAGTTCTTGTTTTGTGTTGTGGAACTTGGAAAATTGTAAAACTAAATATTGGAATAAGTCACTGACTCCTGAAACACAGGCATCCTAGCCTAGCTCTGGAGTCAGAGTCTCATCACTATCTGTAAAAGTTTTTGTAAATAAATTTATCTTTACATTAAATTATACATGTAAAGTTATTTAAACAATAATTTAATAAAACATTTTTTCCGATAAACATTTTTTAGGACGTAGTCCATCTGGATTACGTCCTAAAAAAATTAAAAAAAAAATACTTACACACTTTGAAATGATTAAAGGAAAATGTAATCAATTTTTCTCCAGCGAATACAAATTGTATTACAGATTGATATTTTATTGTACAATGTGTAACCTTAATAGCTCAAAACCTCTCGTGGGGTAACTCAGCCCATGTTACTGAACAATATTTGTTCTAAGACATTTGGAAACTCGCAAAAAAAATTGCTTTTTCATACAAAATGAGAAATTGATCGGGCCCATCAGTATGAAAAATCACTTTTTTATTTGCGAATTTCCAAAAGTCCTAGAACAAACATTGTTCAGTACAATGGGCTGAGTTACCCCACGAGAGGTTTTGCGCTATTGACGTTACACGTTGTATAATAATAATTATTTTTCTTTTAGACACTGCGAAGTACTTTGAAAAGTATTTATTGAAGTTGGTTTTAAGCAAGTTTTAAGATAAAATGTTCCTTTAAAAATTTTAAGGATGATATAACACAAGCTTCTTTTCTTTAAATGGCCTTTGTTATTCACTTTAGTATTCGGTCAGAACTTCTTTATCTTGATCTCTTTGTTCAGTTCTAAAGTATTACACTTGAAGTAATCGCTTGAGGGTAACACGTTGTATGTTACCTCAAAAATCTGTCATTGTTTTTTTTGTGTTTATTTATGGTCTACTTCTCGTTGTGTTACCTTTCAATTTGACGATAACATATCATCTCTGATAGTCACAAAAAGGTGATTTGATGTTGTACTATTATTACATAGTTGAGTAATACATCATCGTTTCGTTCCAAACACTTTTTCCAATACGGAAGTTCAAGTTAATTAAATCATTGTTATCTGTAAATTAGGAATAGCACTACCCTTATCAATCGGTCTTTGGGGAAATAAAATGGGACGTCTGAGGCTGACGTTATGTCGATAAAGTCAAGAAAGACCGTGAACATATTCATTATAACTTTTGATGGTAATAAATTCCTCTTACTTTGTACATACCAGTAATAGCAATTTTGTACCATTTGTACAATTTTGACTCGAGAAGTAAGGAATTCTGTGGGAAATAAGATAGATGCCTCGTATGTAGTGGGGAAACTTTCCTCCAGGCAGACATTTTTTTTAGTTTCATTTACGTTTGTTGCCATTTGAAATAAAAATACTGGTAAAAGTCAGTTACAGGAGAGTCCTCTGGGCGTTGGGGATCGCGGGCCGATCGGTCGTTTTATAATATAATATTCCACAACTATCACACAATGCCATCTAGTCCCAAGCTAAGCAGAGCTTGTGTTATGGGTACTAGACAACTGTTAAACATACTTATATATATATTTTTTAATGAATACTTTTATAGATAAATTACACCCAGACACAGAACAAATGGTCGTGCTCATCACACAAACATTTGTCCTGGGTGGGAATCGAACCCACGACCTCCGGCGTAGCAGTCAGGGTCACTAACCACTAGACCAACAGGCCAGTCAACGAAACGTTTTGTTAACGAACTCCTCCTATAGCTGTCTGCTAGTAACTGATGGCATAACACATATCTTCGAAATTTGGTTATCGACAGATAAAATCCTCATTTCCTTTCTTTCACTGTTTCAAAAGTAATGGTGATGAAATAATTATTACAAAAAACTAAGTAAAGGAAAATGCTTGTTTGAGTTCGAATTACATTCTACATTTACGTAACTGCCCTGGAGAATTGCAGAGCTGTGTTTGTACCGCACTTTGCAATTTTCCATCCGCAAATAGTCGTGTGAATACTCGTAGAATTTCGTCAACACACGTAATGGAAAACATCCTCAGATAATTTTGCATTGATCCTGTCCTCATTGTTCATAAAAATAGATAGTGTACTTATTTTCTTTTACACGAACTATGTTTTTGTTTTGCTTATTTAAAAAAACCGGCCAAGTGCGTGTCGGGCCACGCACAGTGCAGGGTTCCGTGGTTGCCCATCAAAATACTTATGCGAACTAACTAAACTGATTCGCTGAATTTAATTTTAAAAAGAAGAATTTTCAGTGCAATTAGTTAAAAACAGGGGTAAGAAAACTAGTAACACGCTGCAAATTTGGAATTAGGTTGTTCTTACCGGTTTGTAACGTGTATCAAATTTGCAGCGTTTTGCAACATACGGAACATTGTTTATTATTAAAAAAACAATGAAATTATTTAATCACACAGATGAAAGAAATTTTTAACTCGCTGTAAATTTGTAATTAAGTTGTTTTTACCGTTTGGTAACGTATATCAAATTTGCAGCGTTTTACAACAAATTGAACATTGTTTATTATTAAAAAAAAGTGCGATTTGTTAGTAACAAGGGTAAAAAAGTAGGAACACGCTGCAATTTTAGAATTAGGTTGTTCTTACCGGTTTGTAACGTTTTGCAAAAAACTGAACTTTTTTCATTCATTACCATAAAAACAAATATTTCAGTGTTAAATAGTGAAAAAGTTAGTGAAGAGTTGCAATCTGGAGAAAATGTTGTCAAAACCTTTTTGAAACATTTTTCAAAGGACATATTTTTTTTTGGGCCATTTCTGAAAGTGCCAACGAAAAAAATTGGTACCTTTTGTATTATTGGTTGGTATAGGTAGTACTAGTAATTTGGAGCAATAGTTACTATGGCACAAAAGTTGTAGGATTGCTCTCGGCCAAGTTATACAAGTTCGAAGATTCGTAATTTTCATACATTTTTTAATTTTTGAAAGTGCCGATATTCACCAAATAATGATAAGAATTGCTAGAACTAGCGACCTCAAGTAATTTAACATAACGCCTGTAATCCCCGAGGGGTTGGGCAGAGGAGTACCGAATAAAAATGAATAACAACCTGTTTCTTTTTGTGAAAAGTACCAAAAACATTTTAAAATATACAAATCTGCTGGTAGGACCAGCATCTGGAACAGAATCGGGGTTGCCTGTGGTTAGGGGTCTTGGGAGAGGAATCTCCTAACAATACGAAACGTGATCAGCACTGCTGTTTTTTGAATCAGCCCTTTTTAGGGGGAAATAAAATCACCAAATGAGTTATCTCGCTCTGGGCTGATCTGTAGAGTCTGTCAGACTCCTAGACGCCCTTTGCGTTCCAGATACTAAGATAGTCGACGAGCTGGTACCTACATTTCATTCATACATTTGTTGTTTTCTCAAAGAGCCTCATAGCTTTGGAACACGATACTGTTAGCGGTGAGACGGGTTTGCCTCACCGCCCGCCCAATTAACGAGACTCGACTGAAACTCGTCCTTGGAACTTCAAGGAGCAAACGGAACATTGTCTACTATTAAAAAAACAATGAAATTATTTAATCACACGGTTGAAAAAAATTTGTAACTCGCTGTAAATTTGTAATTAATTTGTTTTACCGTTTCGTAACGTATACCAAATTTGCAGCGTTTTATTAAAAAAAAACAGTGCGATTTGTTAGTAACAAGAGTAAAAAAAGTAGGAACACGCTGCAATTTTAGAATTAGGTTGTTCCTACCGGTTTGTAACGTTTTGCAAAAAACTGAAATTTTTTCATTCATTACCATACTTATAAACAAATATTTCAGTTAGTAACAATAGTGAAAAAGTTAGTGAAGAGTTGCAATCTGGTGAAAATGTTGTCAACACCTTTTTGAAACATTTTTCAAAGGCGAACATTCACGCTCCATACATTTTGACTGGCCTGTTGGTCTAGTGGTTAGTGACCCTGACTGCTATGCCGGGGGTCGTGGGTTCGATTCCCACCCAGGACAAATGTTTGTGTGAAGAGCACGTTCATTTGTTCTGTGTCTGGGTGTAATTTGTTTAATTATGATGTATGTATTTAGAAATATATAAGTATGCTTATCAGTTGTCTAGTACCCCTATCACAAGCTCTGCTTAGCTTGGCTTGGGACTAGATGGCGTTGTGTGATAGTTGTGGAATAATTTTTTCTTTTTTTGGGCCTTTTCTGAAAGGAACGAAAAAAATTGTCACTTATGGGTAGTACTAGTCATTGGCAGAAATAGTTACTATGGCACAACAGTTGTAGGATTGCTCTCGGCCAAGTTATACAAGATCGAAGATTCGTAATTTACATACATTTTTTAATTTCTGAAAGTGCCAATAAGCAAATAATGATAAAAACTAGCGACTTCAAGCAATTTAACATAAAATATCATTACACCTGTTATTCCTGAAGGGTTGGGTAGAGGTGTACCCAATAAAAATGAATAATAATTAATCACATTATTTTTTGTGTTTTTTTTTAAATATATAAATCTACTGGTGGGGCCAGAATCGAGAACAGAATCGAAGTTGTCTGTATTAGGGGTCTTGGGAGAGCGACCTCCTAAGAGTACGAATCGTGACCAAAAGTACTGCTTTTTGAATCAACCCGTTTTTTGGGTAATAAAATCGTCAAGTCAGACTCCTGCTGACTAACAGTCCACCTCCTTCATTAGGTAGCAATATGCGTTCCAGATCTAAGATAGTCGACGACCCGGTACATTTCATTCATACATTTGTTGTTTTCTGAAAGAGTCTCATAGCCTTCGGTACGCGATACTGTCAGATCCCAATTATCGGTGGGACGGGTTTGCATCGCCGTCCAATCAACGAAGCTCGACTGATACTCGTCCTTGAAATCCCGTGGAACTTCAAGAAGCAGTCCCGGGGCTGACTTCAAGCTAGTTACCTAATATTGCGAGGCAACCGCCTCTTTTTGGAGACTCTATGTGGAAGTGGTGCGGTTAAAGTCCATCTATGGGAACTCTGTGTCCGTTGTCTCCATAAGAAAGAGACCAGATAAGCTGATCGCACCAGGGAATCATGGCTTTTTGGGTGATCCTCTCATATATGCTTGGGGGGCTTCTGTATCCAGATCACACCGTGGCAATCCGGTAAGGAGGCAGCCGCTTCTTCTGCAGTAGCAATGACAGCGAAGTAGTAAACAGAACACGTGAAGGAGAGGACGCCCTCGAAATCTCAATCCAGCTGCATACGGCGAGTAATGAGGAGCTAGTCGTCTTATGCCTGCCAGGTCGCAGGACTATCTTAGCAGGATACCGTAGCACAATTTTGATGATTTTATTAGCCAAACAAACGTGGTTGATTTAGAAAGCAGTTCTGTTGGTCAGGATTTGTATTGTTAAGAGGTTTCTCTCCCAAGATCCCTACCATAGGCAACTTCGATTCTGTTCCGGATTCTGGCCCCACCAGGCACCAGCGGATTTATATATTATTTTAACATGTTTTAACTTCTTTTCACAAAAAATAAAGTGATTTTCATTCATTTTAATTGGGTACACCTCTACCTAACCCTTTTTTTTAACTTGGTAAAATCATCAAATGAGTCCTCCGACCCCGGGCAGGGCAGGAGGGACTGTCAGACTTTTACTGACTAAAATCCACGGTGTCCTTCAATAGCCCTTTCTGTTCCGGGGTCACGGTAAGGAAATAATTCTTTGGCCGTCTGAGAGGGGGCCCCGTCAGTGTGCTGACGCTCTTTGAGGCGCGCGTGGGACACAACGAGCCGTCGACCCGGGCAACCTCTGATATCCATGACCCTCTGGCATGCGACCAGCTTTGCCGGCTACGTTCGAATGCTCAGGGCACACACGGCGGCCCCGTAGAGGACCATGGAGCGCACGACAGTGCGCGTGCAACCTCCTGCAGGGGGCGTTTGGACCGCCGATATTGGGCAGGAGCCGCCTGAGGGCGGCTGATGCCCGGTTCAGCCTTGGGGCCAAACGCAGGAATCATTCAACGCAGGTACGCAGGATTTCAAAAAAGCGTTTGACACCTTGGAACACCAACAGCTGCTTCTGGCTATGGAGGAGTGCGGGGTGGCGGGACCACTTAATGAGTGGTTCCGCGCGTATCTCGTGGGCAGGACACTACGTACTGTCGTTGACGGAGTTGTGGGGGAGCCTATGCCCGTCACGTGCGGAGTGCCGACAGGCTCCGTGTCCGGCCCCGTCGGATATATCATGCACGTTAATAGTATGTGCAATATAGTACGAAATTGTCGCATATATATGTATGCTGATGACACTTGCTTGGTCTACGCATACAAAAATATAGATGTAATCGAATGTAAAATGCAGGAAGATTTCACAAACATTATAAAATGGTCACATGATAATGGTATCTTAATCAATTTAGGAAAAACCAAATGTATGACTATACGATCTCCCTACCTCCGGGGCAGTGAGCGCGCGCCGCGCATAGTGGGCCATAGTTACGAATGCTTGCACGCGCGCAGCGGCATGAGCGATTGCAACGCGACCGCTCGCGCCGCTGTGCAGTGTTCTTGCGCAGAGCTTGAGGTGGTGGGGCATTACAGGTACTTAGGTCTAGTTATAGACTACAATTTCTCATGGAAGAGCCATATTAATCATGTGTGTGACAAACTAAGATCGGTACTAGTAAAATTCCACCACCTCGCAGTTATATGCTGGATAGGGCAACGTTGTATACAGTCTACTATGCGCTGGTGGACTCTTTAATCTCGTATGGACTGGCATGTTACGGACGTAGTTTTAAAAGCTATTTAGATAAAATAAAATTGTTACAAATTAGATTTTTGAAATTATTAGTAGATGCAAATACGAAAAAGTTATGTAAAGTAAGTAATTACGAAGAATTATTTTTGAAATGTAAAATGCTGCCAGTCCATGACAAAGTAACATTGTTAATAGCATTAGAAGAATATTGTAGTGATCAATTTAAAGTCAAACAAGTGTCCAATAGTAATAGGTCTCGTAGGAGAGGTATTGTAGAATTTAAAGTACCCACTTATAATAATTATTTTGGACAAAGATGTAAAAAATATTTAGTACCACGTATTTTCAATAGCTTACCTTTTGAAACTGATGTAACAAAAAGAACATTTAAAAACAAAGTTGAATCATATCTTTTGGCTAACTTTAGTGAAAATCTGAGCAATTTTTTTGTAATTTAAATTTAAGTATTGACAGAGTTGAACACGGTTGTTTTGTAAAAATATTTTTCCGTAATTTTGGTTGCCAGTTGCGGTCATATTCTTTTCGTTTTATTATGTTAAGGGAAAAGTGAACGTACATACGTTAATACTGAGTATATCGTGGGAGCTGCGTCTGCCAACAAACTGCTCTGTAGTTTGGCAGAAGTAAAATGTAATGAATTTGACTATGTTCCAAATAAACACTTTTTCATTTTTTTTTTTTTTTTTTCATTTCATCATCGACCGTGCTACGGTACCTTTCCCGCTGAAATAGTCCCGCAAGCCGGTAGGCGGTTGGGTCCATAAGGGCCACTAAAAGCTTATTTAGACGAGGGTGGAACACGATATGCTGTCGTCCTGGGCCTGATCCTTGATAAGACACCTAGCTCCGCATTACTTGCCGTACGCGACTGGATTGAGATTTCGAGGGCGTCCTTTCGCGTGTTCTGCCTCTTCCTTCGCTGTCATTACTGCTGCTGAAGTAGTGGCAACCTCCTTTCCGGATTGCCAACGTGTGATCTGGAAGCAGATCCTCCAGCATCTTTGTGTATGAGTGGATCGCCCGAATAGCCATGATCCCCTGGTGCGATTGGCTTGTGTGTTTGATATAATAAACGTTAAAAAACGGTAAGAACAACCTAATTCCAAAGGAGATGGCTAAATGAGTGCCCCAGTCGTCTATATGACTTTCACATTAACTCGTAGTATTTAAAAATTCATTAATGAATTGTTGAGTGTTTAATAATTTCCTAATACTTATATAAACTGTTAAAACAAACGTCAGATGTCATTTGAACGCTTTGCAGTTTTGTTCGTTGTAATTCTTTATTTTGGCTTTTTCTTCAACCCGTGCTCTTATTTATTGGACTTTCTGCTTGCTTACCTACCGAACTATCGCCACTCGACACGGACTTGCATTCAATTAATCATGGAATAAATATAAACTGTTCTACTCACCATCGTATCACGATGGTTAACAATAGAGGTAAGATATTTTCAGATGGTCACAGCGATGCTCGGCCCAAACCTTGGATTGGTTGCCTTAGATGGCATAATATTCAGATGTGTAGGTTAACAGTAAAGTTAATTCATGTAGTTACTAAAGTAATTACGTTTTTTCTAGGTTCCAGGGAATACCAACATTTGTCATTCTTGTCATGAACTGCTGAATTCAGGAGCAACTTGTGAAGTTCGTATGTTAAAATTCGGTCATGCAATGGTGTGCATAACTTGGCCGTTCAGTGAGAAGTTTACAACGCCATGCAGTAAACAGAAACAATTCAAAGTTGAAGAATTTTACAACATCATACCCGGATTTCCATCACGTAAATAAAATGACACTAAACACAGTCCGTCGCGTCGTACTTACCCTTTAAGACTATGATTTATTATGTAAAATAAAAAAAAAAATATATCTAAAATATCTTTAAATATCTATCTTTTGACAAGTTTTTGGAACTTTTTTTATGTGAAATATTAATATTGAGCTATTCAGCGTTATACTGTGCTAGGTCCCATGTCTATAGCCGGCTGAATTGCAGTCCATACTTCAACTTAGCCATCTCCTTTGCAGCGTGTTACTAATTTTCTTGGCAATGTTATTAACGAAAAACCCTTTTCACCCCTTTTCAACCATTTCCGTACACCCCAGAACGCTGCAAATCACCCGGTATGTTATTTTACGTTCCTTAAGAACCCCGTAAAATTTCAGCGTGTTATTAATTATTTTCGGGTTTAGGCTTTAATGACTGGACTATTACAAATATTGGTTGCGTGCCCGATCGAACCCGCAACACGTCGTTCAGCAATCGATCGCTATGGCACTGATGCGCCAGTCTCGACGTCATAAGCAAGTCGTACAGTAATCTCCGATTTACGGCGGCGACATACATCAGTTGTTTTTCCGTTCGGAATTCGAAATGATGAATGAAATGTGAACAACACACACAAAACAATGTACACACACTTGTATGAATTCACTGTGTTCGGATAGAAAACGGATCAGGGTTCCTGATCAGGAAAACTGATGTATGAGGCCGCCGTTACTGAGTACACTCACTCACATGAGCGAGCATCCATCCATCAAGAAGGCACAAAGCCAGTCTCCGTGGTGTATTGATGACCTGATAATATAAACTATTACTGTTATGCAGATTTATAAACTTTAGCTGTTAGCGAAGTTTGTGGCAAAGTTGCTCAACAGTGATTAATGCTATGTTTGATAGTGTCATTTGCAATGGTTGACTAGAACTTAATAGATTCGATAAACTTACACACGATATCGACAGCAAATATTTATTGTAATTTAAGTCTAGGTACTTGATAATAGTCTCCTGAACAGTGTTTTATTGGTTATTTATATGGGATTCTCTCATGACACTTGAATTCGCGAGGGCGGAGGCTTCGGCGGAGTTTTACGAAGCGCGCCACGCGTTTCGGCACGTGTGTCAGGCATTAATATATATTTTGTCCTGGAAAAGTTTAAAAAGGAGCGCGAATCGTGTTTCCAATTTCCAACATACATGCAATTCTTGGTATAACATAATTTCATAAAGTTGTTCCCTGTCAATATAATCTTGCTATGTTAAGCGGTTGACAACTCACCTTATGAAAAATTATTAATATCAGACCCGGGATTGCACGCAATTTATATGTAACGTCGGCCTGTCTGTAATGTACGGAATTAATAATGTAACTTGAAACTGAACTGCAATACAAGTTGCAAATATTGATTAAAGAAGTTGAATTTAATGATCGAAGTTCAAGAATTAAGATTGCTACGACATAATTATACCTAAAGCAAACTTCATATCAAGTAAATGTCACCCAGGGTTGGCATGAATAAAAGAAGATTTTTTAAAACACGTAAAACTATTTCGTGAGAATAATAATAATAAAAAGACTTTCTATTCCTTTCAGTGAATTTAATGTTTATTTAAGAATAATAAATAAAATTAAAAGCTGATTTGTTCAAGATTTAATATTTCGCCACTTATATTCAATTTCAACCATGCAGTAGGTATCTATGGTAAAAAAAAAACGTCGCGGTTTTTAGCAACACCTTTTGTATAGGTTATCCACAAATCCCAGTATACAAAATAATAATAAAATAATATTCTGATAATAGATTTACATCGCATTTGTATACCTACCTATTAAAAATATAAATCGTACTGTAAATTGCATTTACCTATGTCTAACTAAAAACAACATTCATTAAAACTGAATTGAATTTTCTAATAAGCTACCTACTTCAGACAGCAATACGTCTTCACCAAGTTCTGGCTTACCTCTTGTACCTATATATTAGTATTTAACTGTAGTCATAACTAATAGAAAACCTTTAAAGTAGAGTGAGTAGGCTTCTTCTGGGTAATCTCGTTCTTTCGTCGACTTTGTCACAAGCACCTCCTGGAATAGAGTCAAGAGCAAATCTATCCGAGGTAAAAAAAAAAACATAATGAACTTATTCCTTACAAATAATTGTGATTGTATAGTTAACACGAATTAAAATAACAATCATCACATTTACCCACCGGATTTATTTGCATAAAAAGCACAAGAATTACAAATAACGGAGCACTTAGGAATTATCTGTAAATGAATCCCCTCAAGGGTAAATACGTGTAGGAGATAGAACTAAGGTTTGTTATTTTTGCTAATGGAAAGTCCCATGCATCGGGGGTTTGGCTTAAACGTTAAAACGTCACAAGTTTACAACATTGTGTTCATTGGAACCTTTTCGGTAGTCTCGGCTCGTTCGTACACCTACATTTCGGACATTACACCATACTTAACTTTTTTTCACCTCACACGCTCGGAAAGATTATATTTGTGATTCGAAATCTAAGCGCAAAACTCAATTTTCCGCGCTAGCGCGGAAAGTGTTTTTAAAATTCGGACACGTCCTCTATTCAAATATTTTCTACACTGACAGGCGAGCCGGCCCCACTGCATTTCCTCGCTAAGTAAGGTGAAAAGTTGTGTGTTGCGCTCGTCACCAAAGTTATTCTGCGTCTCGTACTTTTGAAAACTTCGTTACGCTCAGGATTCTATCTTTGAACTGCTCGCTTCGCTTGCGGTACAATCCTAGGATCCTTCGCTTGTTCAGTTTTCTATTCAAGTACTTGCGCCAAAAAATAACTTTGCAGCCTTGAGTGGCCCATGATGATTGGATGTCCACACTAAGCCCGGTGTTGATTATGGATCCCTCGAAGGATTTCGACGAATGCAGGTTAACTAAGAGGGGCGAACCGGGCCAGGGGGGAAACCCAGCCATGCATAACATATAACGATTTTCATTTACCGATAAATTGTGTAGGTTCCTACGAAGCACAAAATGTTAATACTTATTTATTGTTTCAGAAAATCATGAAGAGTTTCGACTGAGAATGTGAATAGTAGAAGATGTTCTACGACACTGAAAATACATTAGAATTCAACTATTCGTGTATCAACTGCCACAATGACTCATACAATAATTTGAACTATACTTATCCGGAACTCATATGTATTTTTCATGCCGATGACGATATTACATCGGGGTTTTTTAAAATATTTGTATATGTGATGTACATTGCAGTTTTCGTAACTGCATTGGTAGGTAATGGTTTAGTGTGTTCAGTGGTGCACACGACACCGCGTATGAAGACAGTGACGAACTACTTTATAGTGAACCTAGCAGTGGGAGATATTCTGATGACACTGTTCTGTGTGCCGTTTTCTTTTGTTTCAATGTTATTGTTACGGTACTGGCCGTTTGGTGCGTTTATGTGTAAGGCGGTAAACTTTTCACAAGCTGTGTCGGTGCTTGTGAGCGCGTATACTCTACTGGCTATCTCGATAGACCGGTACATCATTATCATGCACCCGCTGAAACCGCGGCTCGGCAAGACGGCAGCGAAGTTGGTGGTGTTTGCTGTGTGGAGCGGGGCGTTCATCACAGCGGCGCCCTTACCAGTCGTGTCAACACTGCAAAAGCCGTCGCTCTGGCACCAGGCGTGTGAAGTGTAGGTATCAAAAACAAAATCTTAAATTAACCATTTTATCTAAATTGTTACTTATTGTTACTAATTTCCAAATTAACATTTAAATGTAACAAAGGATCAAATTACATTTATTGTTGCCTAATTTCAATTACTGTTGTCTAATTTCCAATTTGGAGGTCGAAGTCCGATGCCATTCAGACAACGAAACAAACAAGACCCAGTCCCGAATAAAGAGTACTTCAGCTTGTTAGGATTAGTTGATGCTTCGTCTGTGTTCCCAATGCTCTAATTAACTAACTTTGTCAAATACACGCGAAGTACTTCAATATTGTCACGAATTCCATGCTATATTATTTCGAATGGAAACTCTCAGAAGTTTTTATGATGAACAATGTTGTATATTGCTGGTCTTAACAAAACCTTGTGTACGCATCTGTGGTAAATATGAGACGGCAAGCTCAGCCAGTTTATAAATTGCGTTACGCGTAATTTACAATGTGAGCGTAAGCACGCCTGTCTCGTAATTTCAGTTGGTGTATCAAAATCCAAAAGGTTTATAGTTATTGTACCATTTATGCTGTTTTTATAGAGACATTTGTGGAGAGCAATGGCCCAGCCCGGAGAAGAGCCGACAGTATACATACGCATTGTTGGTCCTCCAGTTCATACTCCCTCTCAGTGCACTAGTGTGCACATATGCACGGATTGCCCACACAGTGTTTGGTGGACGCCCGCCAGGGGAGGCACAGGACGCACGAGACACGCGTATGCAACACTCCAAACGAAAGGTTAGTAATATGCAAAACAGTTCCCCTGACCATATTTGATTACGGCGGCTAATCTTTGCGATGAAAACCTAATTGATGTGAAGGATATTACAGAGGATAAATATGTGAGCAGGCACAACTGTAGGTAGGTACTATCTGTTGTTTTACCACGATTACTACGACTTTGCTCTCATAGTCGAAAGGGACAGCCATCCAGCCAGACTGAAAAGAGATCGGACGCAGAACCAACAATTTATCTTCTTTTCCGAGCCACAGTAGCTTTTTCTATCGTGGTAAAATCATCAAATAAGTCCTCCTAATGCCCGCGCTTACGGTGGCAAGAAATCCTCTGCCGACGTCCGACGCCGGGGACATCTACCACTGCGGCGTGAGTGAGGAGTGGACGCTGTCCTCTTTCTCGCGCGTCCCGCCTCCTCCTTCGCGAGCATGACTGCTTCGCAGAAGGAGGCCACCGCTTTCCACTCCGTCTCGTCACGCAGCATGGCCGAGACCAAAGCCGGGCACAAGAGGTCGTCGCCTATCGCCTGCGTGAGGACACGGCGGCGCGGCGGCGGCGCGGGCGGTGCTCTGCCCAAGCAGGGCAGTCTTGCACCGTATGCTCCACTGTGTCCTCCAGGTGGTCCTCGCAGTGGTGACATAGGTACCTCCCGAAACTTCCGTGTCCGCTGAGGACCTGCGTCATCCGATAGGTCAGGACGCCGTGACGTCTCTCTAGCCACGAGCCACTGTAGCTTAGCAAAAGTTACCCGGGTCGCGTTATACTGAGTTTTTCATGAAACATAGAACCTATATACCTTATTTTTGCTTGAACTAAGTGACTAGGTCAATTTTCCATACCTCAAGCTCGTTAGCCTTATTTTTGAGCCGTGTCACTTTTTACAACCCCGAGGGATCACAACAACATATTTCTATCTCAGCTAAGGGTTTCGAAGTCCAAATCTCATTTCAAATAAAATGATTGGATATGTTTTTTGGCCTTTATGACAGTGCGTCATTATTAGGCCAACTTTTGCACTATTACAAATATATATAGGAAATACTTAGACGCTTGGTAATACGCATCGAGCCGGGTAACCGCGCGGAGTCCAAGATGGGATTTTTTAAGTAACTCGAGCGTATCAGATAAATTATCCTTGAACCCTTTAATATACTTCTACCAAGTATGAAGCCTTCAAAATAATGATCCTGAAAAGGTTGATTAATGATGATTAGAAGAGTGTAATCTCAATAATCTGATAATTTGAGCGTGACGATAAGAAATGAGCCAGTCCTGAAGTTGTAAAAAAAACGCCACTTCGAAATACTCGAGCGCGTTTCAAATGTTTTTGAATTGAAGGAAATATTGTTAGAATCATGATGATCTATTAATCTCACGATTTCCATTGGGCGATGTCGGTAGAATCGGGGAGAAAAAGTGAAGCGCACAGCGGCTGAGGGCTGTGCATTCTCTGCGTCTCACTGTCTTTCTCACAATCATATTCCTACGGAGATGTCGCCTCTAGAATACGGATGGAAAATTGGAGCGAACTTGGTTTATTAGAAATCAACATCCCGAAGCGTACGTTTTCTTTTCCATAATATTAAATTGTAGAAATAGAAATCTTCAAATAAACTGTTTTCTTTTTGGAACATAAACTTTCAAATCCAATAGGTCGCCATGACGCTCAAGTAACTGCAAATTTACCATCCTAGCCTCCCCCTACTATTTGATTTGCGCTTTGGCGCCGGCTCCAAGTTCTAATTTCGTTTGAATACGTGCCGAGCTTATAAATTTGACATGCACGTCACCATTCAGTCATAAAATAGTAATCAATTTGTCATTATCAATGGTTGAATTGAAATGGTCAGATTTCTCTTAGTTTTCTGGACAGATTTATTTTACATTGTAAGTCATAAAGGTGCTTGTAAGTGAAAATGTGCAATAAGATACCATTGAAAGTTATAACAATACCTATCATCTGCCTAGCCATTTCATTTTTCATTTATTTATTCATAAAACAATTTACATTGTGTTTGAATGTGTTACACAAAAAAATTAACAATATGACAATAATGACATTAAATATCAGAATTATTAATCTAAAACTCATTACAATACAAAATGATTCATACAAAAAATTAACAACAATTCAAATTCAATTAAAAATAAAAATGTCGTTCCAAATAATAATCAAAAGTCTCCCAACCATATTGGGGTCGGCTTACAGTCGAACCAGATTCAGCTGAACTTCAGTATTTATATCGAGCGACTGCCGACAGGCAGTACTATGTTGTGGAGGTCCGATAGGACCTCCACAACATAGTAACTGGGAAATACGATATCCCATGGTCAGACTGGGTGTCAGACTTATGAGCTTCTGACTAAGGGACTTTACCCACGGTGCGATGCGACGCGATTCGACAGATTTCAACTACAAGTGAAAGTCAACTTTGCTACTATGAAATAATGATGCGATTCGATTGACTTGATGTCGTCGTAGCGATCGTGTTTTGTTTTTCATCCATTCATAGAATGATAACAACGTGTTTTATGTCATAACTAGCACTTTGCCCGTGACTTCGTCTGCGCGTGTTTCTAATTTCGAACTCAGTGAATTTAATTCCCGCTCACCCTCCTTATATTAAAATCTAAAAACTCAATACAAACAAACAATCAATCGTATTAGACAAACTGGTTTTCCGATTTTCACCCCGTAAGGGGTTGATTTATGGAATATAAATAAAAATACGTATCCTTTATTCGATTGAGAGATAATTAATATGTCAAGTTTTGAGTTTATCGAAGCAAGCAATAAAATCCTTCCCTTAAAACTTTATCATCCCTTTTCACCAATTAGGGAGTGATTTTCGGAAAACCTAAAAATGGAGGGTAGTTTTAAAAAAGTAATAATGCCCATCTTTTTTATTTACTTATACTCATATTCGTACCTAGTTTCAAGTTTATAAACCCATAGTCCGGTCAATTTAGACAAAAAAATGTGAGTGAAATTACATAAAGTCCCAGCAAGCTGATTTTTTGTGAAGTTGTTCAAAACATAATTATAAACAATGTCTAGAAGTTCCCCATCATTCCCCTGTAAGGAAAAAAAAATATTCAAGGTCAAAGGTAAAAAAAATGAGTTTTTCGCGATTTTCAGCAAAACGGTAAGTTTTATCATACAAGTACCTCAGACAAAAATTGTAGATCATAAAATTATCTATAAAAATGTGTTAATACTTTTTTTCTTACGAGCCACCGTTTCAGAGATATAACGATTCAAAAAGTTATAAAAGTTGTTATCGTCATATTCATCTAATGAGGTAGTGTACTTAGCGCGTTTTTTTTAACGTGGTTTCCCCAGTAGGCCTACTCCACGGGTCAGTTGTGATCCTGTTTATTGTAAAACTATTGCAAAATAACGGAAATTTTCAAAGATTGGGAAAGATAAAAGCGATGTAAATGAAAAGGAAGTGTTGAAGTTTATTCGTCTCATTCGTAAGTTTCAAATTCTTGTTCTTCTTCTTGATCTTCTTCTCCTGCTTCTTCTTCATCTTCATTTTGGATGCAAGTAAATTGAACACAGGGACAGGCACGCTTTTATCTTTCCCAATCTTTGAAAATTTCCGTTATTTTGCAATAGTTTTACAATAAACAGGATCACAACTGACCCGTGGAGTAGGCCTACTGGGGAAACCACGTTAAAAAAAACGCGCTAAGTACACTACCTCATTAGATGCATATGACGATAACAACTTTTATAAGTTTTTGAATCGTTATATCTCTGAAACGGTGGCTCGTAAGAAAAAAAGTATTAACACATTTTTATAGATAATTTTATGATCTACAATTTTTGTCTGAGGTACTTGTATGATAAAACTTACCGTTTTGCTGAAAATCGCGAAAAACTCATTTTTTTTACCTTTGACCTTGAATATTTTTTTTTCCTTACAGGGGAATGATGGGGAACTTCTAGACATTGTTTATAATTATGTTTTGAACAACTTTACAGAAATTCAGCTTGCTGGGACTTTATGTAACCTCGAATGTCTAAATTGACCGGACTACCAAGAAATAAGATTTTACATACAAAGGTTTTCACCCCTTTTCACCCTCTTAGAGGGACATTTTCGCAAATTCCTTTCATAATGCTCATCTACATTATAAATTGTAACTACCATCCAAAATTCAGGTTTTTACGTTTAGTGGTTTAATATCCTCCCCTTAAAACTTGAATACCCCTTTTCACCAACTTGGTGGGTGATTTTCGAAAAATCCAAAAACACGTGTTTGATTAATTCTTATCTAGTATATAAATACTGATTTTCAAATTCATCCGCTCACGCGTTATGATTATCCCATACAAACTTTAACAACCCCTAGAATACCAATGGAGGGTAGTTTTAAAAAAATAGTGGTGCTAATCTTATTTATTTACTAATGTTCTTATTCGTGGTGAGTTTCAAGTATAAAAACCCAAGGAATAAGATTTTTCATACAAAAGTTTTCACCCCTTTTCACCCCCTTAGAGGAGGATTTTCGCAAAATCCCGTCTTATTGCCAATCTACATGGTAGACTGTAAATGCTGTCCAAAATTCAAGTTTCTGCGTTAAGCGGTTTCGGCTGTAGTCGTGTCAAAAGAAAAACCCATGTTCTTTTATACAGGGTGGAATTTTGTAATGCCACCTGGAGGGAAAGTACTCTTAATACTGCAGATAGAAAATTTCACTCAAAGAAAACATTCCTTTATTTTTGATTAGAAAGTAAACTGCATTTAAAGATTTTCGAAAATTCTCTTCTCCCACCCGGGAATCGAATCGGCTAAAATCTGAAAAAAATATAACCTGTACTTTTATTGTACCGATCGTTAGGGTCAATTATAACGATGAAATCTATCTAATAAACATGATAAATCAAATGAAAGGAAAACCAAGAAATCTTAAATTAAAGCTCTCGTAACATGTAATAATTATGGTTTCTTGGTCCATATCGGTGGAATTTTGTAATGCCACCTGGAGGGAAAGTACCCTTAATACTGCAGATAGAAAATTTTACTGAAAGGAAACATTCCTTTATTTTTGAATAGAAAGCAAACTGCATTCAAAGATTTTCGAAAATTCTCTTCTTCCACACCCGGGAATTGAACCAAGAAACCATATTACATGTTACGAGAGCTTTAATTTAAGAATTCCTGGTTTTCCTTTCATTTAATTTATCATGTTTGTTAGAGAGATATCATCGTTATAATTGACCCTAACGATCGGTGCAATCAAAGTACGGGTATAATTTTTTCAGATTTTAGTCTGTTCGATTCCTGGGTGGGAGAAGAGAATTTTCGAAAATCTTTGAATGCAGTTTGCTTTCTATTCAAAATAAAGGAATGTTTTCTTTGAGTAAAATTTTCTATCTGCAGTATTAAGGGTATTTTCCCTCCAGGTGGCATTACAAAATTCCACCCTGTATATATAGATTATGTCGCAGTGGTAAGTTGTAGTTAGAATCGGTCGAATTGCAATCGCGTCGCACCGTGGGTAAACTCCCTAACAGTGACGACTGTCAAAGATCCACCGGCACAGCCCAACGGCTTTACGTGCTTTCCGAGGAATGGAGGAAACTTGCTATGACAGGTCACCCATCCACAGACCAACCTCGGCAAGCGCGGCTTAACCCGTAAGATTGACCTGTGTGGCTGTAATTATTAAGCCTTAATTATTGAGCTCCTCAATTATAACAATAACGAAAAAATCTATATATATAAAAAAACAGGGGTTTTTCTTTTGACTCGACTACAGCCGAAACCGCTAAACGCAGAAACTTGAATTTTAGACAGCATTTGCAGTCTACCATGTAGATTGGCAATAAGACGGGATTTTGCGAAAATCCTCCTCTAAGGGGGTGAAAAGGGGTGAAAACGTTTGTATGAAAAATCTTATTCCTTGGGTTTATAAACTTGAAACTTACCAAGAATAAGAAGACCAAGAATAAGAAGACCAGTAAATAAATAAGATTAGCACCACTATTTTTTTTAAACAACCCTCCATTGGTAATCTAGACGATGCTAAAGTTTGTATGGGAAAATCATAATGCGTGAGCTGATGAATTTAAAAATCAGTATTTATATACTAGATAAGAATTAATGAAACACGTGTTTTTGGATTTTTCGAAATTCACCCCCCAAGTTGGTGAAAAGGGGTATTCAAGTTTTAAGGGGAGGATATTAAACCACTAAACGTAGAAACCTGAATTTTGGATGGTAGTTACAATTTATAATGTAGATGAGCATTATGAAAGGATTTTGCGAAAATCTACCTCTAAGGGGGTGAAAAGGGGTGAAAACCTGTGTATGTAAAATCTTATTTCTTGGGTTTATAAACTTGAAACTTGGTACGAATATGAGTAGAAGTAAATAAAAAAGATGGGCATTATTACTTTTTTTAAAACTACCCTCCATTTTTAGGTTTTCCGAAAATCACTCCCTAAATTGGTGAAAAGGGATGATAAAGTTTTAAGGGAAGGATTTTACTGCTTGCTTCGATAAACTCAAAACTTGACATATTAATTATCTCTCAATCGAATAAAGGATGCGTATTTTTATTTATATTTCATGTATCAACCCCTAACGGGGTGGAAATCGGAAAATCAGTTTATCTACTACGATTGATTGTTTGTTTGTATTGAGTTTTTAAATTTTCTTTTATGGAGGGTGAGCGGAATTAAATTCACTGAGTTTGAAGTTAGAAACACGCGCAGACGAAGTCGCGGGCAAAGTGCTAGTTAATTAAATAAATTAATGTTGATGCACTTCGTAATTTAATCGGGTTGTTATAAGTTTTCCACAAAGTTAATTTGCCATAGTTTGTAGAACCTCGTACATTGAAAGTTAATTCGCCACAGCAAAATTTTGTTATTGCGCCACATAATTACGAGTATTATCTTGATTTCACATAATTTTGACCAAAGACGGCGGCACCAACTTCCATGATCCTGGTACTCCTAGTACTTTCAGTTCAGATTCCACATTATGTCCTCGTTATCTATAGTTTTTTTGCTGAATTATATTATTTAATTGTTATGCTATCCGTGCGGAAAAAAATGTGGCGGATTTACTCATACTTTTTTTTGTGGCGAATTAACTTTGTGGCCAATTTACAACAACCCATTAAATCAATGGTTTTTTTTTTACTGTTTTGTATTTGTTGCAGATGATCAAAATGATGCTGACGGTGGTCACTGTGTTCACAATGAGTTGGTTGCCGCTCAACATTTTCATTGTAAGTTGACTGAATTAAGCGATACTTATTTTAAATTAGGTAGGGTAGAGAAGGGCTGGTTGAGCATAGGGGTAAGTTAGGTAATGGAATATCTCTGTTACTATGAATAGTCATTAATCGTAAGATACGTTGCTGTTTTGTTGACTCAATTTTTTGTTATACAGTCAAGAAATTAAAGAGTTCATAGTTATTAAAAATGAATGATTTGATTATACTCGTATCATCAAACAGTAATTTTGTTGCTTCTCTCGTTAACACTAAACTCATGGCTTGGCTAAATATTCTAAGTGCTTGCCCCATCGGGCACGCCGCAAGTCATGCTCGCGAAGGACGAGACACGCCGCGTGAGGGAAAGGACGTCGCCCTCCCGTGAAGGAATACACCGTGAGGAAATCAGCATCTCAAATGAAAAATAATCAAAAATCGAACACATAATAACATCTACCAACCATCACTGGTCAAGCACGTTGGATAACTGCTCATTGCCTCACATAGTGAGGCGCCCTGTGTCCCTGCTGTGGGAACTTTGTAGGCTTATTAATTATGCTACATCTCTCTTTGCCATCAGGTGCTATGGACGATTCATGAAAACGACGAGGAGTGGAGCATGTGGCCCGGCATGCCGTACATGTGGTTTGCCTGCCATTGGCTAGCGATGTCTCATTCCTGTTACAACCCCATGATCTACTGCTACATGAACGTACGGTATCGACAGGGGTTTAAAGAGGTACTTAAATCATATTGGTACCTACTTTATTTATTTTTTTACACGAAGGAGTTTAGTAAGTTATTTAAGACGAAGCAAGTATTTTTACAATTTTTTTTTGGCGGGCAGAAAATTTGGTGGATCATAGTAAGTCTCGTGATCGAAAGCGCGACTGCTAAGCGTAGTTCTGGGTTCGATTTCCGGCTAGGGCAAAAAGAGCCATTGGGTTTGTCTATCAGAATTTCTGAGTAACTGTACCTCGGAAAGCACGTAGAGCAGTTGGTCTGGTCTCTCTCCGGAATATTAGAGTAAAAGAACAGAGTAACACTTGTGCCAGCGCACGTATTTGTGCACTGTTATGCATATGTCGTGCCGTGCCGTGGCCGAAATCGGTCAGCTGGACTATTATTATAATTAGAAAATTTGAAAGCAAATGGACGTGAAGATGGATGGATGTTTGGGTGGATTGGATGCTAGTTTTACTATTTCGTGCAAAAACTAAAAAGTATGATCCTCTGAGATAATTACTGAAACTCCACACGAGCATTACCTGTTATTTATTAGCGTGTATTTTCTATCCAGAACATGAGTAAATTTTATATCTAAATTTAGACAAGATGACAGAGCTAGCCTATCATATTTCGAGGCACGAAACAATAGCACGTTGAAAGCTCTCTATACCAATTAATTTGAAATTCAGATGTATTTTGTCGTGAAATGGGGCGCTATTTCTCTCCTGTTACGTAAACTGTACAAGGTTTTGTTTTGTTAGGGCTAGCGCACATGTGGGGCAGCGCAGCAAGGAGCATTTTTGCCTGCCAAAACTAATATATACAGCGTCCTTATTGATATAAAATCCAACTACAGAGTTATTCTGCTCTGATCATCCAAACCGATCCACTTTCAATTTTATTTTTTAATTCCTTTTTTTTCCACTGTAATTTATCATTCTGTTCTGACCCCCTTTCTTTTTTTTTAATGGAAACAAGTTCAGTCGATTGAAAAACAGTTGTAAATGTAATAATAAAATATAATAATAGAACCTGTACAAATATGTAGTGTCTGTCTGTCCTAAAAATGTGTCAGGGTATCCGATTAGAAAGAAAATAATATTAAATTGATTTTATGGGGGATCAGAGTGGAATAGAAAATAATTTATGTTTTTGGGGATCAGAATGGAATAACTCTTGTTAAATACTTCCTAAACAAATCGAAGTAACTATCATCATCATGAGACAAGTTAATAAAAATGACCAGATGCACAAGGTGACGTATTAATGAATGTGTACCCAATAGGGATAGAGACGAAATAGCCAATGTGAAGAATAATTGTCCTTAAGTCCATATTCAAGAAAACGTATGTTTATATAAATAATAGTTTTCTCAGAAACGAAATAACATTAATAAAGATGATGAAACGCCTTGTGAATAATCACAAGGCGTTTTTATTCAAAGAGTTGTCAGAGCAAGATCCCAGGGCTAACAGACCTTATTATTTTCTGACTAAAAAAACGTATGGTGAAGTAATGTTATTTTGCGATGTTAACGGATATAAAAGGTAAAATATGACTTACTTTTGCTGATTTCATTATATAGATAAAATATATTTGTGTACTTTAAACTGAGTAACGTATTGGGGTCGGTCGGATCCATTGTCAGTCGTCAGTGATCCATTCCAGGCAGCGGAATCACAGGCTACCTGTAACTTGTGGTGACGGCTGAGTGATACTCGTATCGGTGGTGGAGGTCAGCCTCACTAGGGCCGCTTGCGAACACCATCCTATCGGAGTCCGGCGCAACACCTTTTACTGAGTGCCGTCGGTCGGTGTGCAGGAGTTCCTCTTTCTGTGTGAGTTCGCTCCATCTTATGCTTCATCTTTGCCTCTAGGTTAGAATGAGGCCGAGAGCAAACCCATTGTTAATAAAAACTTAATAACATACAATAACATATTCGATGCCATAGATTTTGTTAGTTAGAAAATAATCTCGGCCTGTCGGATCTGGGATATTAGAACTTTATACAGGTTGAAATTTTATAAATGAGCAATGTTTCAAACCCTAGCATTACTAACGATACTAATCGTATTACGGAACTCAAAAATATCATTAATGCAAGTATCTTCGCTTAATGCTATTTGATGATTGTTTACTTTTCGTTCCGCACGCGGTGTACTGCGCTTTAAAATTTTGATACTTTAGGACTTTTGGGTTTTATGATTTTTTTTTATTACTTTTAGTGATTATTTGCAATAATAAGCATGTGCAATGTGACATACTACATTTTTAAAGGTGCCCATAATTGCATTAACAATATTTTTGATTTGTGATGTATTGGTCGTAATGCTATCAGCATCGTGAGTAGAGCCTTAGAAATATTGCTTGTGATTTCGATTCCACCCTGTATATATTGTGTGCATGTTATTTCCATCGCTGCACCATGCGCAATATCGTTACTTCTGATAAAGTGTTGTGCTTTCCTAGTACTTAAAATATGTCGATAAAAAGTACATTTTCTAAATATATACTAATTTTCGTTTTATTTCGTCAGATTCTCGGTGGACTGCTGTGTTTGAACAAGAAGAACTCGAGCAGACCTTATAAGCGCTCAAGTATTTGTGAGGGCGTACCTTTATCAGGTAAGAGGCTTTAAGCAGCGTTCAGACGACACGATTGTTTGGGCCGATGAGCAGGTCTCGATTGATTGGGCGTTCTGATCACACTACACGATATCGCCACCATAACTCACTTGGCAGCCAACCGTCGAGCAGTGAAGATGGCGCCTACGCTTACAAAGTATCAGAAACTTGGAATCAGGGTTGTAAAAAAACTGTTTTTTTATTCACAAACAGTTCAAAATGTTTTAAAAAAGTGTTTCTTTTAGTTTCTGTTTTTTTTTTCAATTTTTTTCCGCCTTGTTTGTCGTTGTCATAAATCAGTTATGTTTCATTTCTAGACTACACCTTTTCAAATCCGCCCTTAGTAAAAAATATTTTTTTTTTACTAAAAATGATCAATGGACAAAAAACATGTGATTTTTCTTTTTCTAATATATTTAAGACTTGCCAATAAAATTTAAAAATATGGCAAAGCAATGGCATAGACTCATTTGGTTTATGTCAAGGTATTTAGACTCCTGAATATCTATTTATTTTCATTTTTAAGCATTCATCCCCCTTGAAAAGTAGTTGAAACGGGTAATAAAAAACACTGTTTAATTTCAAACTGTTTTTAAACACTGTTTTAAAACAACTTGTTTTAAACATGCCAACCCTGCTTGGAATCGCTCTCGCAGCAATAGTGGGTATAGTAAAAATAAGAAGAAGAGAAGACGTTTTGAGTGAAGGAATATTTACGAGTATTATCTCTCTTTTGCGTTGCGTAGCCATTATTTTCACTTCACACGTCGTTTCACGTCGAACGCCGCGCCGCCACTGAGCGTCTGCGGTCGACCCCGACCGTCAGCCGACAGTGTTCCAGACGGTCGGGTACCTGTTGACTCGACCAAGGTCACCTCTGTGAGCGGTCGGGTCTGATCGTGTAGTTAAGGGGTGTTAGGGACTTAGGGCGGTCGGGCACTCTCGACCGCCCGATCTTAGGGACTTAGAGCACGATGAATCGTGTCGTCTGATCGCTGCTTTCTATTTTTATAGCGAAACCAAACCTCCTGACAAATAATAAATGAAAATAATAAGGCGTTTGTTACTGGAAATACGATCACCAAGTTGACCAAGGAAAAGTACGTGAGTACGAACGATCCAATAGATAAAATGAAAAAAGATACCTTATTTGCAATGGCGGTATTCCAGTAGTTCCATTGTCTAGTTCTATTATGAAACTACTGGGATTTTTTTCTTCCAGTAGTTCCATGGAACTAGAGTACTTTTTCGCAATGGAACTACTGAGATTTTTTTTTATCCCAGTAGTTCCATTGGAACCAGAGTACTTTTTCGCAATGGAAGTACCTACTGAGATTTTTTATCCCAGTAGTTCCATGGAACTACTGGAATTTTGTTGTTTTGAAAGAATTTTACTAACCAACAAAAGTACTAGGCTGGCATAAGTGTGAGGTGAGATGTTTTTAATTAATTCCGAATGAAAGGCTTAGAAACAAAAGTTATAAATACAGCCATACTAATTTTGACATGCCTGATTTTTTGCAGACAGCCATGTCGATAGTGGCGGGCCAGGTAGCAGAAAAAAAATTGCAAACTAGTTTTTTCTTAAAACTTGTGTAAGAATCGCCTATCTCAGACGCCACACTACTTCTCGCTTTTAAGAAAATCAGCTAAAAGAAAGACAAAACAAAAGGCTGTGTTCCCTTTTTTCCACGCCTTAACGAACAACAGTTTTATAACACGGTCCGAGAACTTTTACTTCAAGAAGATTGGAAGCAAACTTTTAACTTTGTTTTAGTAGAGCACCAGTCATTTTATAAAAACTTTCCAAGTGTCAACTAAGTTGTTACTTAGTTTCTTGTTTTCTTTTTTTTTGTTTTATTACACGTCTTCACTTGTTTTGTAATTTTGAAGCGATTGGCTTTTATTAAAACAAAACAAACAATTAAGTTTTTTTTTTTGACTATTTCGTGTAACACAAATGCTCGGAGTAAAATCAAATTATTTTTTTAATTGTACTGAAAAATTGATGATTAAACGAACTTACCTGTAAGTGAAGTTCGATCATAATTATGTGAGGTGTTTTGTTCGAAGAGATTAGATTTTACACTTGTAGTTTCACGTACAATGTCGCCTCTATGCACTCAGTTCAAAGACAACTAAAAAAAAAAAAAAAGTATGACAGGTTATACTGACTATAGTTTGCATTCAAATCTTCATTTAGTTTAGAGAATAATAATAAATAAATAGTATTCATTTCACAACTTTGGGTGTTCAATTCGGGAGGTAGGGATTCTAATCTCTTCGAACAAAACACCTCACATAATTATGATCGAACTTCACTTACAGGTAAGTTCGTTTAATCATCAATTATGTTTCTGTGTTTTGTTCTCGAGATTAGATTTTACACTTGTAGATATTGAGAGTCATTTGTGAAATGAATGCATTTAGATGTTGGATAAATCAATAAAATATTGAAACAAAACCACAACAAAAGAAAATACTCCTGTAACTAAAATCGATACTGTATAATTATACTGTATATAACTAAATCATTTGTTGATTGTACAAGTACAAGCGCTAAATGAAATAACTACAGAACACAATTTGGTATAATTAAACCTAATAAAAATTAGGTATTACAATCATGATTCGAAATGAATGATTTTTTAAATTGCCATCTAATAAAATGCTTCTAGCAAATAGGTCACTAGAATCAGTTAAAATAAACCTGTTATAAGACTTGGCGAAAGTTGTAGATCTATGTGCCAGACCAGCCGGCACTTTTTCGAACCAAATCTAAATTGACACCCATCTTATGACCACAAGAAGTACTGGCATGACTAATACTGTGAGCAGAAAATTCTGTAACATTGATTCCACTGACTTGTAAGGTACTCTTTATCCACCTGCTTAGTGTTGGAGCACAAACATTATTATGTGGCTTTTTGATGCTAACAAACAGAAAACTCCGCGATAACTACGTAACGACTCGGTTAGACTCGGTTACGCGTAAATAACCTAACCTACCAATAATTTAGCTGGGCATATTTCGAGTCTTTCCTGAATATATGATAAAATAAACTTAGCTGTTTTGATTTTATACTAGACGTTTTTATCAAATCAGGAATCTTAATGGATATATTTCTATTAGATGAGGTACTAATATTCTCAACTTTAATTTTGGATAGGGTATGAACCCTGTGGGCAGTAACAAACATGCAAGTAAAGTAACCAAACTTGAATTTTTATCTAAGTTTTTCTGATCGTAGGGTACTTATTTCGATAGAGTGTCTGTAACTAATGAGGTATCCCACGTGGAGTCGCATTTCAGTAAAGATGAGCGAAGTCTAAATAGCCCTTTAAATAATCTTTGTACCCGATCGTCTTTACTTCTGTGGTTACCTAAAATTAAAATCAATCCGACCTGCAACTGTTCAAATTGTCAGTACCGAGCACCTGATTTATATAACTCAGTAAAAATAAAATATTTTTTGGAACAGAAGCTTCATAAAGAAATGTTTTCAAATAACTATCGTATTGTTTGATACAATTTTCCGATAGAGATACCAACATTATGTTAATCGATGCCGGAGGAATGCTTCATCTCAGTGAAGATTCCCACACAATACTCCGGCAACCAGGGTAATCCGGTTACACAACCGGATGTCAGATACACATCTGACAGTTGCTGGAATGAGATAAATTATTAATTCTTTAGAATAAAGACAATCACAAGGTGTACTTACTAAAAGCTTAGTAAACAAGGAATACCAGGGTTGTGACAACCGGAACAAGAAACAAGAATTCCTCTCCAACAAAGACAAAGCTTTATCTTTGATGATCTTTCTCAATGTTTTGAGAATTAATTTGCAATAGCAAATGGAGGAAACCCATAGAAATACATATTGAAAAAACGTTCAAATATTATATGCGTCTGGGTCTTTGTGCCATGATACATATCTAAGCACATTTATTGAATACAATTAGCGAACATATCGATATCAGCTTGGCCGCACAGTTCCCATGTTCAGCAGTGGATGTCTTACGGCTAATATGATAAACACTTTCACTAATTCTTGAAAGGCAAATTAGTGATAGTTCCCATTAAAATAATGTCGGGTTGAACTCGTCTCGATTCAGCATCGGTGATACTGTTCTCGATTGATGGAATGTCATACAGAGCAAAAAACTAAAAAATTGCGTGCCTCACACCATTGCCACATACTTTCAGTAAGTTTAGTTAAATGGGGAAACTGCACATCTGCCATGCGATTTACATAAATTAATATAAATCGCAGTCGAATGTCTATTCTCAAAATTATTTGACAACTAAATATTTTTTTAGAAAAGATTTAAAGTCCAATAAAAGCAGCCACTGATTCCAAATAATAATTAATAAATTGTTTTCTTTCTGACTCCAAGTACCACTAGCTGTTTTTCCATCACAAGCTACACCCCATCCCTTAGTTGAGGCGTCGGAATGAATTTCTAAATTATACTCATTAATTTTATTTTGCAATTATCAGAATTCAAACACCAATCAAAATCGGAATCTAAAGAAGACGTTAGACGTACAGTAATGAATTTTTCATAATTAACATGAGACTTAAGAAATTCAATCTCAATCTCTCAAAACTCTTTAGTAAAGAGCCAGCCATATTCAATGGCAGGGCAAACAGATGTTAAAAGTCCTACTAAGCGAGCAAAATACGCAAACAATTTTACACCATAGCAAGTTTAAAAAAAAAAAAAAAGAACTATACGCTTTTCGAGAGGCAAGCTAATTTCCCTTGGTTTTGGATTAATATGAGAAAACCGAAATATTTACATGAATTACTTGGAATCATACAACTTTTATCTTCATTTATGATGAAGCCTAAGGATGAAAGCAATTTCAATATTAGCAACACAATCGTTATAGCAATTATGTGATACGAGGCAAAGATCATCATATCAGATAGATGGTTGACAGATCATCGGACGAATGATTTTAGAATCTTTGAGAATCGTTATTGAAAAATATGCATCCATAAGATCAATCGTGGACATAAAACAGTATTTTGAAATAAATTTAATTAATGTCCGAAAGCATTCATTTGAAATATTTATATAAAATAAGTTTAATTAATGTCCAAAAGCATTCTAATTTGAAATGTTTTTAGTGTTCATAAAAATATTAAGACTTTTAAATTTAAAATTAATCGAGATTGTCCGTTTGATGAAAGCATAGGCAAAAACTAAAAATTTGACCGACACAAGGTTGAAATTCATGTTCTTCAGAACGAGAATCTGACATGGAGTAGGTGAATAAGGAATTTCATAACCTTAATCCACAAAGTCTATACCGACATCTACCGTGGTGTGTATGGGCGGTTGCGGCCGTAGCGTAGTTCGGACGTAACGCTTTGAATGACTGCGCTTGCTGCTGTCGAGGGTACAAACTGCTTCGTTCTCTGAGGCGCCGTCGATCTGCAGTACGGCGCTGGCATCCAGTTTCTTTTAGATAGTGGAGGCTTGTTTGATATTGCCTTGGGCTGTGGACCACATTTCAACAGAGCTCCTGACGTATTAACGGCTTAATTGTTCGTAGCTTCTCAGAGAGCTCCTGTCCGAAGAGTAAACTATCAATTTTAGTCAGCTGTACCTGATCCTTTAAGTCCTTTTTCAATACAGCCACAGGATGAAATTACGCCTGGTGACTGAGTCATTATATTGACAATTCGCACCAATTACACCCGGGTGTCCACAAGTAATTTCAATATATTCGGATCTATAATATCTTGAGACGAAAGAATAGAAATAGCTTCACATAAACATGTAGCGTAGTGCAAGCAACCTGTTTCAGTTTGGTCTGGATAGCGATATCACGCTTTACTATAAGGCCAGTGACTGTAGCCCTTACTTCAGGATTTAGAGATGCTGTGTGACACATCTTACAGTATTCCGGAGGTAAATGAGACTCTAAAAGCTCCTTTCAGATCTCTTTTGTCAAACCAGATGTGGTTATGAATTAATAGCGTTGTATGTTTTTACCAAAAGATTGTAGAGGTAGGATCCGATCACGGATTCGTCTGATTCCTGAATCCCACTTTCAATAGCAACTACATCAGCTGAAAATTAAGAAAGAGGCTCTTGTGTCGCTTCATACTTCTCCGGTATTTGCAGCAACTCCAAATAAGGAGCGCTATTTGATGGAACCAGCTCATTATGGTTCATCGGTAGGAATTTATTATTCCCTGATTCAAAAACTATACAATGCTGTACATTCTCCACTAATATGGACCATGAATATGGACCGTATTTATAATGCAGGTAATATCAATAGAATGTTTTGTAACAAAAACCGTCTATTTATTTTTCATTCAACAAATAGTTTAAGGAATTGCGGGTAAGATGAACTCATAGACGTTGCATCGTGAACCCCGATTTATGAAAACACAATTGTTTCATGATTATAATTACCTAAACAGGTAACAAGATTTATGTACTTAATAAAGCGTAGCTATTACGTACATATATTACAGCGGGTAAGATGAACTCAAGGCGTTACATCGTGAACCCGAGTTTTAAGTAAGAATGGATAAGTTGCAACTCGTGCGTAGCATCGTTAATCCATTTTCTTCCAATAAAAAATTAAAAATACCTGATGGTATCCAATATGGTATCTGGCGCAGATAATAATGTAAAACTACGGAGTCGTCCTTTATGCATTTTTCTTTCCAACTATTTAATTTTTTTTCTTCATGTAACAAATATCATTATGTTTCCTCTTGTGCATAACTAAAAAACAATAAAATTGTCAAAAAAATCTAAAAAGCAAATTGACAGTACAATATGGCGGAGCACTGGAACGTGAATGAAGATTTGAATGCAAACTATAGTCAGTATAACCTGTCATACTTTTTTTTTTTTTTTAGTTGTCTTTGAACTGAGTGCATAGAGGCGACATTGTACGTGAAACTACAAGTGTAAAATCTAATCTCGAGAACAAAACACAGAAACATAATTGAAAATCGAACCTACGACAAGCGCATCAAAACTCACCCGCTACACCTACCACCACCACCGCTATTTTTTTTACACCTACAAACACTGGTTGACTTGAGAATCGCACACCTTCATGTTCGACAGTCGCCATTCGACTACATGACCAGCGAGACAGGCAGCAGATAAAAAGTAGGTATATTAAACCATTGTTCTAATGAATATAATGCAGTATTAAATCTAGACAACTTTTTGAGCTCTTATCATAGATATCAAAGACATCACACATCATCGTTTCTTTAGCCTAGGTATAGCTTGCGACCAATGACTAGAGTGGGCATCCCGCTTCGGTCATGGGCCATGCCCAGGAATACGCCGCAAAAGCTTGGCGGGGTCGCGGGACTTATTACTCATTTATTCTTTTATGAAGAATCATCGTGAATTTTACAAGTCTGACAGTTCATCCTGTCCCACCTGGGTGGAGTATTCATTTGATGATTTTACCATCATAAAAATAAAGCCGTAACTCAAAACTTTCAACTTATAACCAACTGCAGCCACTAAACCGACTGATATTTTTCTCGCCCGGACAACAGGAAAACTGGTTTTGCCATCAAAAACTATGTAGGTATAAGAATCAAATACGAGCTGTCTTTCCGTCGATATAGCTAAATACTGATAATTTACACAATATCGTGAAGTGATCAGTTCTACAAAATGGCTATAATATTGACATCCGATATATTTCTCATGCAACGGATTTGAATATTTCCCTGCGGACCAAGATCCAATCAAATAACCCTTTCAATATTGTAATCTCGAAATGTCATGACTCCTGAGCATAGCTGGGCACCGTTAATCAAATAGTTAATCGTTAATCCGCTACAAAAAAGTTAGCTTCGATAAACGAAATAAAACGCTTTATGCGTTATATTTCGGAAGAATTAATGCAAGTTCACGTTAATGGTTAATCCGCTATATATGTGTAAAATTGCATTTTATATATCGTTGGGTTATAGTGAACTTATAAAAACCTAGTTTAGGTTCTGGAAGTTAACAGGATAGGAAATAAAACAGAATACTTATATTTCAAATGTGTTAGCTAATGCTGCGGGGCGAGACGGAGTGGGAAGCGGTCTCCTCTTTCTGCGAAGCAGTAATGCTCGCGAAGGAGGAGGGCCGCGTGAGGGAGAGGATAGCGTCTGCCCTCCACCCCAGCCGCAGAGGTAGACGCCCACGGCGTCGGACGTTGGCAGACGATCTCCGGTCACAACAGGCGCGAGATGCGGGCGGCGAATAAAAGCGAAACGAAACGCTTTCCGACCGGGTCCACGGCGCGTTGTGTTCCACGCGCGCCTCAAAGAGCGTCAGCATAATGACGGGGCCCCCCTCTAGATGGACAAAGCCTGCTGGGGTCGCGGGACTTATCTCATTACCGTGACCCCGGAACATAAAGTGCTACTGAAGGACACCACGCTAAAAAAAGCCCGTCGTATATACAAACAAAAGTTTCATACCTATTAAAATTCTGGTTGGCCAGGGAATATGGGAGACTATTCTGATTGCTTACATCCCGATTCATCACTTTCCCGTTTCATTAACTAAACAAAATAGCATTTCAAAAGTAAAGTTTTTCATACATTGAGTCTCGCTTCGTCACTATTTTATTTTGCGTTTAGAAATAGAAAACGGTTCTACACCTTGTTGTGTTGTTTGGCAGGCAAGTACAGTAAGGACCACGGAGAACTACTATGTAATACTAGAATTAGTATCTATTGTGTGAGTTCTGATTTATTTTTAACGAAAGCTCAAGCAAAAGTTACTTTATTTGCTTGTATATAAAAAAACCTTCTAGCCCCTTTGCGGAAATCCATGACATTAAATGTTATGAAAAAATTTAGTTTTAATTCCGCGACAAAAATCCAGGCTTGTTGCAGGATGCAATCCCACCCTATGCAGTCATGCATATGCACATGCAGCAAAGGAAATGCATATGCACACATGCAACAAACCATCGAGGCCGAGCGCTTGTCGAGTCAACATCTCCTGAGGATGCCCCGTGGAGGGGCGAAACACGTGTCGAGTATAGGTTTGATTGCATGGCTTTGTTTTTCCGTTTGTTGCATGTGTGCATATGCATGAGGGCGGGGAGGGGGGGTCCCTTGACTGCAGGCTTGCATATCATGACTGCATTAGGGTGGGATTGCCATCTGCAACAAGCCTGGAATTTTTGTTGGCGCGGAATTAAAACTAAATATTTTTCATAATCAGTTTAATGCACTTGTTAAAGTCTTTGGGAAGGTGCACC